>CM046837.1:1400276-1805276 GCA_025618425.1 Heliocidaris tuberculata
ATTTACTTTCTTCAAAGGAGTACTCAAAGGAGTAAAGCATACTCACTTTTGTATAAAACTAAATCCTAGATTCAAATATCACTTTAATTTATGCATGACCCTAAAGCAGTGACCTAGTTTTGTAGGCCAAATTTTCTTTGTTGTGAAATAAAATTCCTACTTATCAATTCAAACATAGTTTCCCTTTTTTAAGGCAAAAGACCAACATACATAACATTGAAATCTAGTTTCATATAAGTCTATACTCATTTCATCTCACATCTATGCAATACTTTGTGTCTCTGTGTTTATATTGCAAATTCAGCTGGATTTACAGCTTTTCCTTCAAAGCACTACTAAAATTGCAATACTTCAAGCCAAACTAAAATCTTACAAACACTGCTCATTATTTTAGCAGGTGCAATACCCTAATTTATGCTGCATGCAAAAACCAAATCAACTTGCCACACTTTGACACAAAGTTTTGCACTCATATTTCAGAACTGACTTAAGTACACATTTTAATACTTCAGAAAATGAATAATGAATATTTCATGATTTAAACTCACTCTTTTGGCGGCGTTAAAACACAACAGAAATACCAACTTTTGGACATTCTTGTCCCACTTGAAGACAGTAACTCTGCCTTTCTTCAGGACAATATGGCTGCTGCCACACATGGTATGGTGTCTTCTGAATTTTAAATTAGCTTGACAAATTGAAGAAAAAATCTAAAAGCAAATTAATCACAGAAGCTCCTGTTTCACTGAAACAATAATAATAATAATAATTTTGATAATAATAATAATAATAAAAATGATAATGATAATAATAATAATAATAATAATGATAATATGATAATAATAATGATAATGATATTAACAGTAATGATAACATTGATAATAATGATTATAATAGTAGTAATGATAATGATAATAATGATAATGATAATAGTAACGATAATGATAATATTAATATCGATAATAATAATAATGATAATAATAATAATAATTGTAATGATAACAATAATGATAATAGTAATAGTAATAATGATAATAAGAATAATAATAATAATGATGATGATAATGATAATAATAATAACAATTATAATGATAACAATAATGTTAACAGCAATAGTAGTAATAGTAATGATGATAATAAGGCAGGAACTCCCAAAGATCATGGAGAATAGAACTGAATTGAAAAAGCATTGGCGTAGATCCGTGCATTCCTTCTTTTCATTAGGGGGAAGGCTTTGTTCTCTATGAATGGTCATCCCCCCCCCCCCCCCCCCCCCCCCTCCCCAGTTGAAAAGAAATTCTTGCATATTTACGCCCGTGGGAAAAAGCTTGTCAAATCATTGCGAGTAAGCTAGACACAGACTATAGTAGAAGTATAATAATAATAATGATAACATTAATAATTATAGAGTATTTGTAATGTGCCAAATCCACATGACTAATTTGCTCAAGGCGAAATGGAGAAGAAAAACTTGAATGGAGAAGAAACAAATATTCGAGTAGTAGGATAACTCGAATATTTACGGTATTTCTAGTGACTATAGCTACTAGCAGAAGACCACTTCGATACATTTTCCTATTTTATAGAGTTGGGACTGAGGTTGAAAAAAAGTTTAGGCTAATTTACGAAATGCACAAACTGTATGCATAAAATAAAGATTACATTCACAGTTTGTACTGATATACTGAGAAACCAAGTTATCTCTTTATTTTTTCTAGATATGTATTCATGGGAACAATCTTGGAAACGGAAGAAAGAGATTGGGATTTTTCATTTGATCTCAACATTAAATCCATGTTCCTCCTGACAAAGGCACTTTTACCAAAGGTGAGTTAAAATATATAGTTATCTTTCAAGTGAACATGGTGGTTAATAAACTATTGCTAATTGTTTTTTAGATATAATTTTTTATACCAATTCATTGAAATACTTATCGAAAGTTGCGTATCTGCATTATGGCGCCTGGGGCAAACATTAAAGTTGCGCCCACCCCCAAACACACACGCACACATTCCCAAACTTATCTACGTTATTGTACAAGCGAGGGAGAGAAGCGACCAAGCAGCAGATTTTTTTTTTTTCATTTCTAACACCCAAAACGCAATTTCTTATGCATTTTACCCAGGAAAATTCGCTTACCCAGGAAAATTCGCACCAGACCGGTTCTGTAATTTATACAAATTTATGCACATATCTGCTCTGAGCACCTAGTGACGAGCTATTCCATTATAAATGAGCGTCAATGCTTGGAATCCAGTTTGCATACATTACTTGTTGCTATGTCCGGCAAGCCTTCGGCAAGCTTTCAAATTGTTAAGAATAACCTTTGTTTGAAAGGTATGTATAAAATTTGCATACATTACCGAAGCGGTCTACATGAGCACTGCAATGGAGGGGTAGAGATTAGAAGTTTGAGCATTGATAAACGGTTTTCTTTTCACTTCCTTCTCAAATTGGGCATATCAATAAGCGAAAACCCTTGAAAATAGCCGAGAAATTTAGTAAAGCAGCCGAAAGTTATAATTTTTTTTCTTCAAATGTAGAACCTTTGCAAATGCTGATTCATATATATATATATATATATATATATATATATATATATATATATAAAACACGATAAAAACTACTTTCGAAAAATAAACTCAAGACAATTTCAATAGCCCTGTCTATCACCTTTAGAAATGTGCGAACATTACAATGGCGTATTACGTAATCCGAACAAGATTTCTATGGGCAGTACAGTAGGCCTTTGAAATTGCCCTTGAGTTTATTTTTCGAAAGTAGTTTTTATCGTGTTATATATATATATATTATATATATATATATATATATATATATATATATATTTATTTATTATACATATATATATATATATATATATATATATATATATACACCTTATCATAATATTGGGGGCGCAATATTTAACAAGAGGCCAAATGGTAAGCTTTCTTGGTAGATTAAGCACCCTAAATGAATCTATATTAAAATTAGTGTATAATGCAGTTGTTCTTCCCCACTTTGACTACGGAGATATCATATATGGCTCGGCCTGTAAATATTTAACTGAAAGATTACAAAAACTCCAAAACCGTGCTGGACGTTTAATTTTACATATCAACCGTGACTCTCGTATACCTAATTCAGAAATACACAATGCCCTTAACTGGGAAACGTTACACGACCGGAGAAATCAGCATTTACTAACTTACATGTTCAAATCCCTTAATGATATGACTCCTACTTATATTTCAGACTCTTTTAGTATTTCTGTGCATATATATGACTTACGCTTTGGTGGAAAACTGTGTACGCCCAGGCCTCATACTGATTTTTTGAAAAGAAGTTTCAAGTATATAGGAGTTACGGCCTATAATAATCTTCCTGTATTTGTACGAACTGCCTCAACTCTGAATGCTTTCAAACGTGAATTATCGTTGTTCCACTCTGTTAAATCATTCTGACCTTGATAACTTGATATATTCCAGACTCGGGATTCTGTATGTTCTGTATGGGGGGGGGGGGGGGGGGAGGGTGTTAGTAGTTCTTATGTATAACTACCACGTAATTTTGTCTTGTATCTTCTTATATTCTTTGAATTATTAATCATATGTCATGTCTGATATTTATACAATTAATTTATTTTTATGCTTCCTGGACCCCATGGAAGACCAGTAGTGTCGTGCCTGGTACAGCTGAATATGGGTTATCCAGCCGTTTCATTCAAATGTAAACACTTATATTGTACATGTATGTTTTTTTTTTTTTTTTTTTTTTTTTTTTTTTAGAAATGTGCGAACATTACAATGGCGTATTACGTAATCCGAACAAGATTTCTATGGGCAGTACAGTAGGCCTTTGAAATTGCTCTTGAGTTTATTTTTCGAAAGTAGTTTTTATCGTGTTATATATATATATATATATATATATATATATATATATATACATATATATATATATATATATATATA
Organism: Heliocidaris tuberculata; assembly: GCA_025618425.1. Taxonomy (NCBI): domain Eukaryota; kingdom Metazoa; phylum Echinodermata; class Echinoidea; order Camarodonta; family Echinometridae; genus Heliocidaris; species Heliocidaris tuberculata. The sequence goes on from CM046837.1 coordinate 1,404,248, forward strand.
TATATATATGTATATGTATATATACACCTTATCATAATATTGGGGGCGCATTATTTAACAAGAGGCCAAATGGTAAGCTTTCTTGGTAGATTAAGAAGCACCCTAAATGAATCTATATTAAAATTAGTGTATAATGCAGTTGTTCTTCCCCACTTTGACTACGGAGATATCATATATGGCTCGGCCTGTAAATATTTAACTGAAAGATTACAAAAACTCCAAAACCGTGCTGGACGTTTAATTTTACATATCAACCGTGACTCTCGTATACCTAATTCAGAAATACACAATGCCCTTAACTGGGAAACGTTACACGACCGGAGAAATCAGCATTTACTAACTTGCATGTTCAAATCCCTTAATGATATGACTCCTACTTATATTTCAGACTCTTTTAGTATTTCTGTGCATATATATGACTTACGCTTTGGTGGAAAACTGTGTACGCCCAGGCCTCATACTGATTTTTTGACAAGAAGTTTCAAGTATAGAGGAGTTACGGCCTATAATAATCTTCCTGTATTTGTACGAACTGCCTCAACTCTGAATGCTTTCAAACGTGAATTATCGTTGTTCCACTCTGTTAAATCATTCTGACCTTGATAACTTGATATATTCCAGACTCGGGATTCTGTATGTTCTGTATGGGGGGGGGGGGGGGGGGGAGGGTGTTAGTAGTTCTTATGTATAACTACTGTAATTTTGTCTTGTATCTTCTTATATTCTTTGAATTATTAATCATATGTCATGTCTGATATTTATACAATTAATTTATTTTTATGCTTCCTGGACCCCATGGAAGACCAGTAGTGTCGTGCCTGGCACAGCTGAATATGGGTTATCCAGCCGTTTCATTCAAACGTAAACACTTATATTGTACATGTATGGGTTTTGGGGGGTTTTTTTTAACTGAACGGAAAATAAATACTACTACTACTACTACTAGGCTGATGAAAGTGACGTACATGATAATGAGCATAGCAACGAGAATTACATTATTTCCTTCAAATTTTGCAGTGGAGGAAGTCTTGCCAGCTAAATGTTAAAGGGAAAATCCACCCTGATTATAAGATGGTTTTAAAAGAAGCAGAAACATAAAAGAAACAGATCAGTGAAGGTTTGAGCAAAATACGGAAACAAATTTTTTAAAAGTTATGAATTTTTGAAGTTGTAATCAATCAAACACAAATTGGCAACTCCGTGATGCATCTTGCGAGCTCCTCTCACATTTGCCCTGTACCCCCCCCCCCCCCCGAAATCATTAATTTCCATTTTTCTCTATAAAAAAAATAAATATTTAAACATATTTGGACCTTAGATGTAATCATTGTTCATATGTTTTACGCAAAACCTGTATGAAACAAATATTTTCCTTCATCAGAAACTAAGAAAATGAAAATTTATGAAATTTTCTGTACTGAGCAAATGGGAGAAGAGCTCACAAGATACGTTACAGATTACAAGTAGCAGGCATAAATGGCATACCATATAGTGATAAAACAATCCTGTCTAACATTTGGCTAAGGATTTAAAGAAAGAAAGAAAAAAAAATCATAACAGGGATTGACAATTGCAAGCCTGCAGATAAATATGAGATACAGAAATCTACCATTCCTTATTAATTCCAACAAAGGCTTGTATGTTGAAGATGAAGTACATGTCGAAGGTTACAGGAATAAACCAGGAAAGAGCGAACAAGCCCCCCCCCCCCCCCAAAAAAAAGGAAATACATGTGTTAGATGCATATCAATATGTGAAAAGTTAACTAAATACAATAAAAACATTATGATACAAGTAGTATGTTTTTAGAGCGGGAAACAGTGCACATCATAATTGAAAACGCCATTTTTTAAAGTGAACTGGAAGTTTGTTTCGTTTTTTTGCTGAGAAATACTCAGTTGTCAAAGTAAAGCACATTCTTTTTATTATTCTGCCTAATATGCATATTCATATACTTCAAGGGCACACCTCCGAGATTTTAGTTTTGACCTTTGGACCCATTTAGGGCTGTAGCATCAATGTCATTGCTCGTATGCCTTTATTTTCGGATGTATTGCACCATACTATAGGTCCATGATCTTACAATATCATGGAGTGATTGGATTGGGGGTTCGAGTGGTGGAGCGATTATCTGTATGACTGTGTGGGAGAGAGAGGGAAAGAGGGGGAAGGAAAGAAGGAGACAGAGAGAGAAAGAAAAAGAGTGTCAGAGAGAGAGAAAGAGAGAGAGAGAGAGAGAGAGTGGGGGGGGGGGGGTGGTTGACGGGTGTTTACGGCGTTTATAAGGGGCAGTTAATCTCCCCGTCCCTCGGCTTTGCCTAATCCAATCTTTTTATCGCTGTTTTGGTGCTGTACCTGTGTTTGCACGTTTCTAGAAGAGCCATTCTTGGGTCGGGCCTTGGACTCGCCTTCTTCATCTCGGAGCTTCGCCTTTGAATAATGTATATATGTCTTACCTTTGTAATGTGAAACTGCCTTTTTTTTTCTCTCTTTTTTTTTTTTCTCTCTTAAAATTTATTTTCTATTCTCTGTGTTATTGTAACTTGATCATGTTAATCATTTGTATTTATTATGATTTTTTATGACTTTACTAATAAAAACAGAATTATAAAAAAAAGATACGTTACAGATTTGCCAATTTGTGTTTGATTGATTACAGCTTCAAAAATTCGTAACTTTCTTATTTCTTATCGGATTTTGCTCAAACTTGTACTATTCTGTTTCTCTCATTTTCTGCTTATTTCAAATCTAAATTGTAATCAGTATTGACTTTCCCTTTAATTGGGAATTAAAATGCGCATGTGTTTCACACGTACGAAACAAATAGGCATTATAGCACATGACAGATGTTTCTTATTATTTTGTACGTTGTAGATGTTGAAGCAGAAGAGTGGTAGTATCATAAATATCGCATCTGTGGCCTCAACTATAAAAGGTAAACAGATAATCTTCATTAAACATGTTAAACTTCTCTGTTGTTTATTCTGTGCAATATAACATAGAGGTGTTCTGGTCTAGTTGATAGGTTGGTTACACTAAGTACACTTACATACTTTATGTGTAATTTTTCCTTTCACAATCATAATTGTACTTGAACCTTCTTCCCAATTAATTTATGTATACATGTAATATACCTTATTTTTTCCAGCATGCAGTCTATACTTGCAGACGGCAATTACTTACAATGTTCACTTACCTGTAGATGAACAGTCAGTAGATAAATTTGTTATTTGAAATTTTCTGTGATTATGTGCTGATGTGCATTGTCTTTTATTGGATGTGATGTATTCATTACTCTTTCTCTTTCCCTCCCTCTCTCCTCTTTCTCTCTTTCTCATCTCCTCTCTTACTCTATCCTTCTCTCTCTATTTCTTCTCTCCTCAGTTTTTCTACCCTTTAATTCATCACATTCTACACTTGCAGACTCCATGTGCAACTTTAAAAAAAAAATTCATTATTACTATGGTACTTGGTTGCAATTATTCTATCAACATATTTATCATGTTTATATTTGTGCAATTCATACTTATGCAATTTCTGTCAATGTTTTCATATACATGATTACTGCTGATGTGCAGTGTCCTTTACCTGGATGTGATGTTGTTTCAACTCTCTCTCCTTCTCTCTTCCTTCGACTCCTCTTTTCGTATATCCTTCTCTCTCCTGTATTTCTTTTCCTTTTCTCAGTTTTTCTCCTCTTAGTGAATTCATCACATTCCTTTTTGCTGTTTGCACTTGTAGACTCCATGTGCAATTTTTTCTTTTTTTAATTCATTATTACTATGGTACTTGGTTTTTTATCCCAATTGATGCATTCATCTATACTTTTTTATCGATCTACATCTACAAACAATAATTATTTGCAAGGTTTACTTACCTGTAGGAGAACAGTTAGTAGACGAATGTTGTGTTATTTCAACTATTCTGTCAACATATCTATATTTGTGCAATTCATACTTATGCAATTTTTGTCAATGTATTCATATACATGATTACTGCTGATGTGCAATGTCCTTTATCTGGATGTGATGTTATTTCAACTCTCTCTCTCTCTCTCTCTCTCCCTTCGTCTCCTCTTTTCGTATATCCTTCTCTCTCCTGTATTTCTTTTCCTTCTCTCAATTCATCACATTCCTGGTTGCTGTCTGCACTTGTAGACTTTATGTGCAATTTTACCAGAAATTTTACACTTACAGACAATAATTGTTTGCAATGTTTACTTACGTGGATGTGGCCTCTCCTTCATACTTCTCTCTCCCCCTCTCTCTTTCTCTCTCTTTCTCTTTATCCCTCTCTCTTTCTCTCTTTAACTTCTTTTCTCTCTTTTTCTCTCTCCACCATCTCACCCTTCTCAATCTTTCCTGTCTTGGCTTTTCACCACATTCCTTTTTTTGTAGTGTAATCACAATTACAGCAACCTTGGTTTTGTTTTTGCAATATGCATGCAATGAGTACCTGAATATAAAAACGGCCCAAGTCCAATTTTTGGCCAAATTGAGTTAAACATGGGAAATTGTTGCTTATACATATATGCCCACCTTGTGTATAAATTATAAACCTGAATTCCCCCTGGAAGTGCCTAAAATGAATGAGTGAAAACTAGTATGAATGTAAGAATGGCCCAAGTCCAGGACTTGGGTCATTTTTACATTCATATCATAGCGCCCTCTCTCATCACTCCTTGTCTAAGCTTGCTTACTCCCAAACTTTAAAGATGGCTGGCATACATAATGGACATGACTTGTTGGACAGTGGTGAGGAGATAAGTGGTAAAAAACACAGAAATTTAATTTAATGAGTATGTATTTAACCTATCACAAATTTTCAACTCTGAGTTTGTTTACTTGTAGAGGAATTTTCCAGAGGAATTTTCCAGATGAATTTTCAAAACTTTAATTACAACATGTACTCCACTTTTGTATTATAACGTTATGTGTTCTTGCATTATTGTAACTCTCTGCTTTGATGCTCACAAGGAGAATTAACTTAATATGATTCTCTTTGATGCTGTAAATATGTTATGCTTGCAGATCGGTAAGGGAGGGGGAGGGGGGGGGTCAATCATGCAGAGCTGCCAGGCTGGGAACTTTCTTTTCTGGCATGCCTCAAAATATTTCCAACATGATATATGGCCATCCATTCCCCCCCCCCCTTCCCCATCCTGGATCTGCGATGTGATGAATTCTAAAAGTTCTATTATAACATGAACCTTATAAGACCTCATTCAGTACCTATTGAGCACTCTTGAAATGCAACATGTCTGAGCCATTCAGTAATAGTTCTAGTTCTACATTATTTGTATTTTGTATCTCTTTCCAAAAGTGAAACTCTTGAAATATTGAGGAAAATAAAACCGTTTTTGTTGTTTTTTGAATTTCAACTGAATTCAATCTTACAGTGTTCTGTGAATAATTCAGAGGTAGTAGGGCCTGGGGGCATCATCATGTGGTATGGTTCAGTGCACATGTGAGTCAGTAAAGTGTACATGTATGTTCTGAATTTAGGAGTAAAAATAAGTTATGGTTTATGAGGGGTGCTGCAGTGCTGATTGCAAAAGATTTTTTTTTTTTTTTTTACCATCATTGCTGGTCATACATACATGTAGTTCGCATATGGTGCGGTAGTACATGTACCTGCAAGAGTAAAAAGATAGTGTTGACTTGTGTGGGTGGGTGTGTGTGTGGGTGTGTGTGTAATTTTTGGATGCAATGAGGGGGAGGGGAGTTGGGTCAGGGTGTCTAGAAAGAAATGTGTTATGCATGCACAGTGCTTGGTTTTGCAAGTTTTTGAACTGTTGGCATGCGACCTCATTTAACACACGCACACACACACACACACACACACGCACACGCTATCCCATAAATTAACATGGTAGTTGATGAGGGACATTGTGTCATAGCATGCAACCACAGATTTGTAAGCAATACTGATTAAAAGCTGAAAAACATAACACAACTCTTTAATGCATTCTTTCTATAATACCTATTACATGTAATACTACAGGAGCCTACTCTGTATATGATTCAAAGAAAGGCCCAAGTCCATATGATTCAAAGAACGGCCCAAGTCCATCAAACAAAAGGACCCCCCCCCCCCCCCCACAAGTAACGAGAACTTTATTTATGATAACAATGTACACATAAACTTGTATTTACGATGTTGTCTTACCATCATAGTCAAATATAATTTTATTGGACAAATAAAACAAATATTAAGTTTTTTTTTAGTTTACTCGAAATGACCTGCCATGGACTTGGGCCGTTTTTATATTCAGATACTCTTTAATATCTGTGCTAGTAAGTTTCCAATTTTTGCTGTTACGAGTGTCATCTGCTTCTTCTTTCTGCCTTTCTGTATCCCTTTCTTTCCTTTCCTCTCATCTTTCTATTTCTTTTCTACTCCCTTTCCCCTGTACTCCCCGGCTCTCTCTCTCTCTCTCTCTCTCTCTAGCGAGCTCTGTGTCTCTCTTCTCACCGTTGACACTCGTTTTTACAGCTCTTTTGGCATTGTATTTACAACACAGTTTGCATGAATGATTGATGATTATTGATCCTTGTCTCTTGAAATGTTCAAAAAATGTCCAATACACGACAAGTATGTTTATGCTTATGCATACATGTATTTATGGTGTTCCGGCCTAGCTTTGTGTGTGCCAGTGCAATTTTCCTGCCTTCATGATTATTGTCATTTTGCTTTCTTTCTTATGTGTACTTGTCTCCTTTGGGTCAGTGCTTTTGCTGTGGCTCGACAGGCATGCTCTTTTTCTCCCCCATTTTTTAAGCTTGCCTAGCTCCTGCCGCGTTCGATGTGCTCTTTTGGGTTGGTTGCCCCTGTGGTGGTCCGCTTGCGCGATTGTGCGATTGCGTGCTTTGATCGCCTGGAGGCGCTGAACTTAAAGGGCAATCCAACCTTGATAATAAAATGATTTGTGTGAAAGCAGAAAAATAAGAAAAACAGGATGGCGAAAGTTTGAAAGAAATCGGACAAGGACTAAGAAAGTTATGAATGTTTGAAAAATGAGATCACTACATCTATGCAAATCTCAAATTGGCAATTTGGGGAGTCAATAGTGACATTTTTGTGGACAACTCTCCAATTTGTCGTACACAAAAATATCCTTAATTTGCGGTTTTCTTTGAGGCGCTTTTACCCTCGGGGCAGTACTCAAAATGTATTGGAGATAGCATATTGTTATAGGTCCTCATGAACGAAAAGATCCTGAGTAATGCATTTTGAAAAAAAGTGACATTTTAGTCATTTTGTGTGTTAGAGCGAATGGGGGAGTTGTCCACAGCTACATCACAGTGGCATTACATATTCGGCCAATTTGAAATTCCCATATGCATAGTGATTACAACTTTCAAAAATTCATAACTTTCTTATTGCTTGTCCGATTTCGTTCAAACTTTCACCAATCTGCTTCTCTGATTTTTCCTCTTTCTTTCAAAGCAACTTGCTATAAAGGTTGGATTTCCCTTTAATCGGTTCAGTGCTTCCAGGTTGTTGAAGTTTGCATGCTCGGTGGCGGATTGCGGTGGGGGCGCTGACTTGGCGGATCGGTGGGACGCGGCGGGGGTTAGGTCTTCAGGAGTGAGCATGCGTGCTGGGTCACGGTAGGAGCACTGTTTCAGATTGTAATGTATATTTTCTTGTTTTACGAAGTTGAATAGTTTTAATATGTATAAATTACTTATCTTGTCTGTGATTTTTTTTCACCTTAGTACTTATATTTATATGTTTTTTAAAAATTGTAAACTCACACTGTTAGTCTTCGGACTTTTTGCTAAGTCTTTTTAATAAAACCGAATTGAATTGAATAGTCACTGGACTGTACATCACAAGGTACAGAGGTAAGGGGTTCGAATCCCAGCCCGGCACTAACGTCTTTTGATACTACATTAATCTACATTTGCCACTCTTAACCCAGGTGTAATAAATATTTACTGGTATATGAATTGATTCCTGGAAGCTTCAGCGCCTTCATATAGGGCAACTAGGCTGAGCCGGGGGAATAATCCAAAAGCTCTTTGGAAGCGCAAAGATACATTAAAGGGATACTCAACCGCAGATTGTGGACGTTTTTATGCCGCGAGAGGGCACCGTGATCGTTACCTGATCATGCCGTTGCCCCCCGGAGCGCAAACTTCAGACAGACTGTTCGCCGCGCAACATGCACGCTCCGCCTGAGCTCGAGCTCTCGTGCGAGATTCGGTCGGCTTCGTGCAGTCCGAAAAGTAATCCCAGTAGTCCGACGGACGCGTTCGACGCACAAACTTTGTGTACGAGTGAATGGGGCTTACGCAATCCTGACTTTCCCCACGGCCGCCTGGTGGCGTATCCCTTTAATAAATATGTGATGTGCGCTATACAAGAACTGCATATATGGCGTAGATAAAACAGATAATCTACATTAAACTTCTTTGTTGTTTATTCTGTTCAATATAAAATTATTATTATTATTATTACAGATTCTGGTGTTTCGTGACCATTCGAGGCTTTAAATTTTGAAATAATGGATTGTAATCATATAGTGTTCTTGTCGTGAATGATTTTGTTTTATTTCGTGACCAAAGACTTCTGCCCTTTTTGTTAAACAAGGAGTAAGTTCGGCCCCAGACATATGTGTTTTTTCCATGATACTGACGTGCTTGATGAAATGCCATAGGCAATTAATCCTTGTGCCAGGAAGAAAGGCGCTAAAAAGCGAGGGCAATTACGAATGTAAATTTCGAGAAAAGGGCATTCCAAATTCTTGACTGTGTTTTGCCTGCTTGTCAAGAACGATCCAGGATTCTCCAGGGTGGGGGGGGGGGCACTAGTCCGAAAAAATACCTTTCAATCATAAAAACAAAAACTTAAGTTTATCACCGTTTTTTGGTGCTTATTACTCTGTGCTTAATTCTCTGATATTTTTTTTAAAGGTTAGCAAACTTTTCAGGTGCCTTTTGGGATCGATTGCTACTGGGAGCACAAATGAGGGGAACAATTTTTGTGTATACTTCAGGTTTGTCTGTATGCCAGACTTGGTTTTTCTGGAGGCACATTCCATCCGTACACTCTAAAAACTAAAGTGTTAAATCGCCATTTAAAAGGGCCGAGGAGTGACAACTTTTTCAAAATGGTAGATTAACTCTTTTAAACTGCTGGATTCAGCCTTTATAGTGTTGTATCCAGCATGTTAAAAGTGTTAATCTACAATTTTGAAAAATTTGTCACTCCTCGGCCCTTTTAAATGGTGATCTAACACTTTAGTTTTTAGAGTGTATACTCCCCCCCCCCCTTTTGATCTGCCAATGCCATATATCTAAGCAGCAGAAGTAGTTTTGCACAAATTGTCCAAACTGAAACTATAAAAGGTTTAGAATTCTGCACCCTTCTTCCGTGCACAAGACGAATATTGTGAGGATCATTGTCTTTGTCATCTTAAAACTTTTCAGCATTACCAAATGAATGCGTCTATGCGACGACCAAGGCTGCAGTCATCGGATTCACGAAGTCCATTGCTATCGACTATGTCAAGGATGGTATTAGATCAAACTGTATCTGCCCTGGAAGTATAGAAACACCTTCATTGCAGATGAGAATGAATGATATCGAAGACGTGAGCTCACAAATTAATTTCAGCAATTATTATTGGGTGATTCCGGGCGTTAGAAAAAAACAACAACATGTTGATGATTTGGGCAGCATTTTCAAGCTTATCAACTATAATCAATGAAATATCGTTTGTGTTTTCTTTTATATAGTAATACTAAAAATCTCAGTCAACAGTCAAATCCATTCATTTTTTTTATTTTCGTACATGTACAAAAGAAGATGAGAATTGGGCACATGTCGTATGGGGCACATATAATCCCGTCGGAAATTTCATAGTGTTTTATGATTGTCCAAAACAAATCTATTGTTTAATATACATTTATACAAAAGTGAAGGAACAGGCTTGATTGTTGAAATTACCCTTTTTTCTAATACGGAATCGCCCGATTATTTCTTTTTACATTTTCTACATTTTAAAAAAGCAAATGGTTTAAATATTTCATGAAATTTCGAAACATATTTGCAAGATGATGAAAAGAAATACTCGACCATAATTATATTACTTTTTGGTCTCTGATTACTGAAAACAAAGAAGATAAACGAATTCACAATAATCTCACAGGTGTCAAAATAACGTCAGTACTATCACTTCTCAACTATAGCTATTATGACTGTATCATCAAGTCTATGAAACTAGGGTAACATTTCGGTTGTATGCCCAAGGAGGTACTTCATGTAGCTAGGCAAGCTAATATGCCTATTTCCTTCATTCTATCCTGGAAATTAATGAAACTTTTGCAATACACATTTCTTGTACAATAATACCTTTTAAAGTTTAAAAAAAATTAAGGTTTATCCCCAATAGATCTATTTTGAATTGATCAGAAAAGAATTATAATATTGTCAGTGGCGGATCCAGGCAGGAGCGCCAAGGGCGCGCGCCCCCTTTATTTTTTTTCTGTTTTTTGCTTTATACCGGGGGAGGGGGATACCCCCTCCCACACCTTCCGCTCCCTCGCCGCTGCCCCCCCCCCCCCCCCCATTTTAAATTCCTGGATCCGCCACTGAATAACCATATTGATGCGTAAAATGTATGATTTCTCCCTATAGGGTCGTAAGAAATTCATATCTCGGCAACCTTCGGGAAGACTCGGCAAACCACAGGAGGTGGCCAATGTCGCCCTGTTCCTCGCTTCGGATGAGGTAAATTTACGATACACCAATGTCATCAAAATCAGACTGTTCACTATATTCTTGTGATGCCTTTTGAGGGGTAATCTCTAAACCTAACTCTCATTTCACCGAGTAAATTGGCAACACAGCTGATACTCTTTCTCACTATTACTAAAAACTACGACTAAATGAACCTTTCTTGTTAAAAGTAGAATAATTCTTAATTAATAATGCGTTTTAGAATGTATACCAAGTTTGGTAGCATGGGCAAAACAAGACTGGCCACATCTAAATTCTTAATTCTGTCTCTCTTCAATGCATTCATGACCGTATATTTCTGTGATTTTCTTCGATGTTTAGTTTTCATACTTTTTCTGCTCTGTTTTTCTATTTCCTATTTACAGGCGAGTTTTGTGAGCGGAAGTGAATATAAAGTGGACAACTGCTGGTCTGCATAATGGATTCATCTTCAGTTTTTTAAACAAAATTAATGATGATTTAATGTTCTTCCAGTACCTTATTCATTATACTGAATATGCAATCAAATATATGTACAGTTGATTAGTGGTAGTTCTATCGTTAATACTTTACGCCATTTACTTTTTGATGTGCCTCCTGTATTACTGTCATTTCAAACAATCCATTAATTTTTTTTTTTTTTTTTTTTTTTTTTTTTTTTTTTTGCTGCTACATCCTAATCATGTAACTCTTTGCATTTTTACACAACAACCAATGAGAAGAGCCCCATGTATTAGTTGTTGTTGTTTGCTTGTTGTTGTTTTTGTGTACAATCATTGTTTGTTATTTTCCTTAAATTAACTTAATAAAAAGAGTAACTTAATATATTTGTGTAGGCAAGTCTAGCTTTCTGGTCAGTCTTCCTGGGCCCTCTTGCATAAAAAGTTGTGTTTAATCACAACTCAAAAAATTTAACGCAACTTGATTTTCAGCCAATCAGGTTCGCGTATTTGGGACTTGCGTTTAATATTTGGAGTTGCGATTTAACGCAACTTTTTATGCAAGAGGGCCCTGGTCATGTATTTATGAAGATATGTTACATAATTATGCATGATATTAATATTCATCAAATTTTGTTCCAAATAGATCTTCTTTTGTTGTTTGTTACTGCCAGGAATTAAAATGAAATTGAAAGATTTTGATAAAATTAATGTTACAGCGTATCATGAATCACGGTACAAATTCATGTGTTACAAATCGATGCACCGGCCATAAAACAATAAAGCTACATGGGTGTTCAAAGAAATGCTTTAGTAATGTCAATAATGCTGTTGAAGAAAATAAAAGAGTAGTTTTAATATAAAGTATTTGTTTTGTTATCTAGATTTAATTTCAGAACATTGTTGTGAGGCTTCTAGAAGTCACTGTCAAGCAAATTAATTTCTTTCTGTCTGTTCCTCTCTCTCTCCCCCAATCTCTATTTCTCCCCCTCTCTCTCTCTCTCTCTCTCTCTCTCTGTCTATCTCTCTCTCTCTATCTCTCTCTATGACTCTCTCTCTCTCTCTCTCTCTCTCTCTCTCTCTTCCTCGACCTCTACATTTCTATCTACATTTCAACTCTTTACTCAGCATACCAAGGGCATAGCTACTTTATCAAATGAAATGTAATTTGAACTTTTAGACTGAGATGAGTAAAATAGTGTTTCCGGGATGTACACGTATCAACGGGACCATGTTACAAAGTTTGTTAAATATAGTACTATTTTGCAATGGAAAATCAATAATCTTCCTTAATGAACCAAGGTTTTATTTTCTTTCACAATAAGATCCATATGAGTGATACACTGTAGTCAAACCAGTCTATTGTATGCTCCCTACTGATAAACCCATCCTCAGTAATATACATTCCTTTCTCTAAGTATTACATGTCTTAGTTTCTTTTCTATTAGTGAATAATCCAACTATTAGAGCAACTTGCCTTGTAGGAGAATCAGTAATGTCAGTGTGATGAAAAGTGTTGGACAACTCTCATTTGTTTATAAATACAAGAAGACCAAGTGACTGAGTATGAGCTCTTTGTTTTAGGAAGACCTATTGCAACATGCTACCCATAATACATTTTTTGTTAGTATACCCAAAATGCATTTTGAGTATAACCCCCAGAAAAAGTAGCTTGGGAGAAAACTGGAAAAACATTGCATGCCATGTAATAAAAATGGGAGATTTGTCCCTACTCATGTCACAGTCAAACATCAAATTTGCCAATATGAGATTCACATACATTTCTCAATAACGAAGGGAAAATAGAAACATCAGAAAAGAGAGTTATTTCACCAGATATCTGCATCCTAATTTTACTTACTGGTTGGATATTGACACCCCAATGATGAAAGGAAATGCAGCCAATAGACCTGTTTACTAATTTTATGCAACCTTCTTGAAAAAAAGTTTCTCTTGACGACTCAAAAGCTTGCCCGACATAGCAACAACTAATGTATGCAAAATGGATTCCATCTATAGAGATGCCATTATGCATAGCAGGTGCATTAAATAGTTGGTAACTAAGGATTCTGGAAAGAAACATGCATAAATAGAAATATAAACAGGTCTATTGCATCAATGTTCAGGGTGTAATCATCATTGTAAGGATTAGTAATCAAGTTGAGATTATGAACATATACCTTCTGACTTGAGGTCAAGAGAATGGGTTACCCTAATGCTGCATGAACAAATCAATTGCATATGGAGTAGAAGTGTATATAAAAAGAACATTTCAAGGGAATGATGTCATAATGGAGATACAATCAAGAAGTTATACAAATATTGCAATGATCAGGGTGCTCCATAGTATACTATGTTACACAACGCTTACACCAAAATAATCTTTCTACATCATGTCATTTATGATGTTTAGCAAAAAATAAATTAAGAACAGTCATACAAAAGCCATTCATGAGTGAGCAAGAAATAGAAATCTCTAAAAATGCACAAATGTCAAAGTTCAAGAAATACCCAGTTGTCATCTCAATACTATGCAAAAGTTATTACATTGTTTGCCATTTCTAACTTCATGCTTGTTGAAAGTGTTATTCCTATCTCCATGGCTTTTTCTTTTCTCTGCCTTTCTAAACATCTTGAAGCTCAGCTTCTTGCTGTCATGCTGGGTTATCAGGTCAAAGTTCAAATTATCCATCATCTGTTGAAAGAGGGCATGATCCAAATAGCGGGAGTTTTCAAGGCATGCACGAGGAAGAATGACCTGCACATCAAAAGCAAGCATTGAATGGTGAATGTTATTTGAGCTAGCATACAGTAAAACCAAAAAATTATCAATAGACCGGTTCTGTAATGTATACAAATTTATGCACATTTCTTCTCTGAGCACCTTGTGACAAGCTATTCCATTAACCTGCTTTTTATAAATAAGCCTCAATGCTTGGAATCAAGTTTGCATACATTACTTGTTGCTATGTCCGGCAAGCCTCCGGGAAGCCTCCGGCAAGCTTTCAGGTTGTCAAGAGCAACCTTTGTGTGAAAGGTATGTACAAAATTTGCACACATTAGCGGTCTATTGAAAGAAAATTTCCAGCATCTTTGAATGGACATGATTTCATAGCATGAAAAACATGATTCTGTACAGGCAAAACAGCCAACAAGACAATTAATTCCCCTTACAGGAAAATATAACATCAAAAGACCCCTGATGAACAGCTATTCAATTCATTTCTTGATGCTAGATGTAAAAAAAAAAAAAAAAAAACATTTGACACTTTTGACTGTTAATAACTCAAAATTTAAAACTTGTATTTGATTAGATTTTCACTTTTTGAAAAATCAAGGCCACGTTATCTGTGTGTATCAAAAATTAATCCAGAACACAACTGTTAGTATTGTGCAAGGCAGCGGAAATTCCAGAGCATCTCTTTTAACTCAGATTCATGAATTATTAATGACACCAGATAGCAATAGGTTGGCAGGTGCGAGGCACAATGGTGTAGTTGTGTTCTGAATTAATTACTGATACAGGATTTGTGGTGTTGATTGTGCAAATCTAATTAAATATTTAGAGCATTGTTTTCAGGAAAGTATTCAAAGAAATATCATAAAACTTACTCCAAATAAATTTGACAGCCTTCAACTTGACAATTTGAAAACCACGGTCTTATTCGAGTCACAAATTCTGACTAATTAACAATCAAAAGTGTCAATTGTTGGGTGTTTTTTTTTAATACCTAGTAGTAGTTTTATGGAGGAAATTGACCATGAAAGGTATTCATCAACTTGGAAAATAATCAGTCAATTGGAATTTCCTGCATACCGTGTTGCGATTAAAGCCAAGACAACTCTAACATTCTAAGATACGTACTGAAAAATCATAGTTTAAAAGTGAATTTGCATTTGCTTTTAAGAGTTGAGTTCAATTGCAATTCTTAATGAAGTGGCCCCCTGCAGCGATATCAGTTGCTTTAACCTTTTAACCCTATTCACCTCTATATGTACAACATGATAGAGCACCATACACCACTCATGAACAGAGGCGTTGATTTGTTCGGTATAGATAAAGTATTGGAGGGGCAAGCATTGTGAACAATGCCCTGCCCCTCCAATGCTTTGTCTATTTCGAACGAATCGACGCCTCTGCTCCACGTACGTGCTGCGCGCTCACTTAATGCCAGGCCCCTAAAGCTCCGCCATCTTGTCGGGGTCCATTAGAAGGCCCGATAAGCACTTTGCATAATTCATGAGCGTAAATGCATGATTCATTTTGTAAGATGCTCCCCGAGAGTAGCATTAGTTTGTACGCGGTATGAAACACATTACGCGCATCAGCTTAGAGCATGCGCAGTAAGAAAGGTCAAATTCAGTAATATATGCATTTATGGTAATGTATTCATCGCTTCAACGTACAGATTCGGCGAATCAGCGTCGGTAATTTCTAATTGTGGCAGACGGTACTCGGTCAATGCACTTTAATTGTAATCGATCTCCGAATAAAAATATATCGCTTTGCAAATTTGTAAACAAGTAAATAAAGCTAAAAATGTAACCGGACAGACCGAATCAAATCTAATCATGGATACAGATAATGTAAAAGTAAATGTAAAGTACTTGACACGTCACCAGTGGCATAAGTCTCTTATGTTGTTGATATACTTAATACCGGTAAATATATTCATTTGATATGCATAAAGGATAAATCTATTATACGTCTATGCTTAATGCATTGCGCCATTTTGTTTGCGTGCGCGTCGTTTAAATGCCTATTTTAATTTATTCACGTATACATTTTTTTCCCCCCTAAACCCCTTATTGATACGTTGACCAATTAAAAACTGTGTATCTACATAAAAGATGAATATTCATAGATGAATAGACATACGTCTACGGTTCATTTTAATATAAAACTTAAATTTATTTGAAAAACCTAACATTGATTCTCGATTGTTTTCGATACCCTTAAAAATGCTTTTTAATAAAAAAAATGATGAGTAAAAATAAGGTTTTAGCTCAGTTGCCATAGCAACTTGGACAGAGTTTTCTAACCTTAGCCAAAATATTCTTTGAGTGATCGAGGATATTCTAATTCGTGCAGTTTGTTTACTTTAGCGCAGCCCTGTCATTTTTTCTGTCATCGTGAATGAGCTCTCAAAATGTGGAATTTGAGGTAAGTTTTTACTTTTTTCGGCCTTTTCCTGACTGATGTAATTTGATGGCGTAATTTTGGCTGAATTTTACGAAAACAGTTTGAAATATCAGAATATCTTGGTAAATAAGACTAGTCACCGTAGAAAAGGAGATAAATAGTATGCGTTTGCGAAGGAAACTTTCCTAATCGACATAAGTTTTGGAAGTTTGGAGCCGCATAAATGACTTTTCAGCAGGGCGATGGTACAGTTTCCGCCGAGTGCGTAGGGGCAAAATCTGCCAGCATTCCGTATAGGCGTGAAGGGCGTATGTAGTCCCACGTACTGCGCTAGTAATCTATACCAAAATTGAGTAGAAGCAGCGCAGTAAAATCTCTCTTATTGATGACACGTTCATAATATTGACTTTGCACATGAATAGTTCATTGAAGAATATTAATTTGCATCTATTTCATAATAAATTAAAGCCCATTTATTGAATAAAACAAAATAAACAAGTTTTCTAAGGAAGACATCCGAAGTTGTAAACTAGATCTAGGCTTACTGTGACTGTGGCAGTGAGTGTACGTGTGAGGCCACTGAGGCTGAATGCAATACCCACGATAAATTGCTCATTTAAAAGTTTTTGCTTCTCATTTCTTGATGCTAAATGTAAGGGACCCAAATAATAGTAATAATTTTTTTGGGGGGGGGGGAGGGGGCGAGGGATCCATTTATCATTGAAGTGCCCCTACACTCTACCTTGGCTCATAAAACTGATGAGACAATTCACATTTTGTTTTAATTTCTGTTTATAATTACAGAAAGACTGACTTTGTCCTTGAAAATTGAAAATTGAAGAAATGGAACTGGTGGATCCTACTTACAACAACCAGTTTCATGGGCAGTAATTCACCTGTCAGAAATATTGTGTCATCATGCAGATGATATGAATATCAGACTCAATCAGGTAAGTCAATTTTAATTTTTTTTTAATGTCTTCCTCCTGCTTTTTGTCTGAGCTGCAGAAGTAGGGTCTAGTAAATCTGTGGGCTTACTATATATTTTCCAAAATATTAAGGATGATTTTTTTATTACCATAACAGATCATTTTAAGTAGAATCTTAAGATATTTGTTATAATGATTTACATTGGAAATATAGAAGAAACTTACTATTATTATTATTATTATTATTATTATTATTATTATTATGCCAAAAAGTATAATGGTTTGTGTTTTATTCCAATACATGTTTAATAAATTTTTATTATTCTTTTTGCCTATCATTCAGAGTCTGATGTTTTGCCCAGCTGACCTCAAAGAGACTGATGCTTGTCAGAAGATTGTTGCGTTTGAAGCCTCATGATGTCCTTCATCGCTGATGGGTACCTGTGAATACATCTCAAAAGGCGTGGGGGGGGGGGGATGTGAAGAAATTCATTCCTTTTGCAATACCACATTTTGTTATACTTGCATTATACTCACATTATACTCGCAATTATCATACCATATTTATTTATTGTTTATTATTTATTTTTTATTTATTATGATATGTGATAAAAAGGAATACCTGTGTCAGTATAGTTTTGCTCTACCACCGAGATCATATATAGGGTGTACCAGTATTGTACTTATAATTGTTATTCATTTCTTCTAAATAAATTTGTATTAAAAGATTCATATAAAGGAATGTTATGCACTCTCGAATATATTTGTCTTTCATACTTCTTTTCTGTAAATGGTTTGTTTTTTAACATCTTTAATCATGTCTGTAATACATGTATTGGCACTTTGCATTTTTTTAATGAAAGAATTCTTTGTATGTTTTGATGCATGTGTGTATCAGTGGCATATCTGAAATGTTTCTTCTGGGGTGGGGAAGGGGCAGTTTATATATGGGATAACCAAAATCATAAACCTGAAAACTTGTATTTTAAAGATTGGGCATGAGAGTGTTGGAAAAAATCACTAAGGGAGGGGGGGGGGGCATGGCTGTGTTGGAACCTTTTGAATATTCCCCCCTCCCCCGAAGCAAGCAGTGACTGAGCGTGTGTTATACTATGAATAAGTGTTCTGTTGATAATGTCCTGATTGATGTGTGTTTATGACCAAATGACGAAAGTAACCAAATTAGTAATGATGTATATATACATTATATGAAATATATTAAAACAACTGAACAAAAAATACAGAAAATATTAAATAGGCCTATCAACAAAAAAATAAAAATGAATCAACACTTCTGACCATTTTTATGAGTAAAGAGCATAGAAAATATCAAATATGTAAAATACTCATCCAAATATTTTCTGTTCAGTTCAAAGTTCTTTTTTTTCCAGCCACATGAATAATATATTATAATAACAATAAATAGGTTGACATATTTGAAACATAACAAATTTTATAACCAGTGCAGTACTATTGCATGCAGAACATCAAGATGAAAATGAAGAAAAGGAAACAACAAAAGGAAGGGAAAATCAAACGAGACGATTTACATTTTTTTTTGGTTTTTTTTGTGGGGATCGAAAAAAAAAAGAAAAAAAAAATTAATCCACGATCTATGGGGGGGGGGGGGGGGGGGGTGAACGTTCGTATCACATCGGGTAGGCCTATTGTGCTGACGTCTGTTTATGATTAGGCAGGCCTATAGGATAAAAACCTATTTGTGAATATGTATTAAACAACAAAAAAGTAATAATGATAGTATACGAGGCACCATGCGGATATAATCATTCCAGTTCTAATACATAATGCACACAATAACGTATGTGGATCGTGCGTTATAACTGGTAAGCACTGAAAAGTGACCCCAGTTTGAGAGTAAATAACGATAGATAAAAAAATGACAGGGGTTAGAGAGAACTACTATACGATCGTCACACACCCAGTAAAACACAATTCATCGTCAGATTTTTAAGGAAAACTCCTAAAAAAATAAAATTCAATTTTAAGTGGAAAGTTTAGAAAACAATGATAAAAATGAGAATATTCCGTGGAAAACAACACACCCACGCTACGGAGGCATTCAACTTGCAGTCAGTTTGTATCATGCTCAAAGAACCTATTAGAATTAAGGGTAGGATTTTCTTCATAAACTGGTCGTATTTTTGGTCATTCCTACTCAAGTGACTTTTTATTTATTTGGCATTGATTATCATAGTAACAGCATAGCAACCGAAAAATTGAATTATTACGCGAAAACAAAGCGCGCCAACGCGCGTTGAAACAATGAAACTTTGGATCATGGCGCAGCGCATTAAGCTGACGTACGTCTATGGCGCGTGCACGTACGTGGCTCATGAACAATATGGAGCCTGAAAATGCATAGTTAAAACAGAGAGGTACATGTAAGAGAACTAAGCCAACAGTCTGAAAACAGGCATCATTGCCCCCTGGTCTATTTTATACCCTTTCAGATTGCCAAAGCGCTTTTCATTCGCTATTAAATGATTCCGCTGTCATTCCGCCTTAGTTGGAAGCACTTCGCATGGCTTTGCTTTCACATCAAGCAAATGATACCGCTAATTCATGGAAGAGGAATAGAGCGCGATGCTCAGAGTGAAAGTACGTCATCTCCACAATGCATTGGTTTTTTTTACCCTTCATTCCGCTTTACATATCCGACTTACTACCCTTTCACATCAAAGCATTATCTGGCCAAAGCGCTTTTGATTCGGCAATATGAAAGGGGTATTAGTTTGGAATTCATAGCAGTTCCATACAGACAATAAAGAGATGAACTTACAAAGACATAACCATCCTGTCTGCAAAGCTTCTGGCATCTCTTCAACATTTCACCTCTTTGAACTGGAGAACTCACAAAGTTAAGAACCAAACTCAGAATGATGATATTGTAGACATCTGACTGACCAACCTGAAAACCAATCAAGAGTTCACAGTTCCATTGTTTACACTCATCATTTAGAAATTTTAAAGAATGGAGAGGAGCTAAAATGGAAAATGGAAAGGAACAGTCATGATGAATTTTAACAAAGGATTATGTTAGAACACTTTTTTGAATTTGATGTAATTCTTATAACTAGATTTATCAAAAGAAATCAATCAGCATTTTCAAGGATTTACATTCAAGTGGCTGACAAATTTCAAAAAAATATATCGTACACATCAGTTTAATGAAAAATAAGTTTGAAAATACATCCAGAGTTTGAAGGATCAAATGTCCATTATTTATAGGAATCACAGATATATAAACCCAAGTCAAACTGCACAGAGGGCTCAATTGAAAGTGGTGTCAAAACGAGGGGGGGGGGGGGGGTTGTCAAGATCCTATCATGTCAGTCACATTATGATTACACTTTTAGACAAGTTATTTAGAGTTACCAATCAGTGGTTTTCAGGTTCATTGTGAATCGCCGCTAGGCTGTCACTAGTAGGACAGAGAGGGCAGCATCTAATGACAGTGCATGCAAAGGGGGACTCTTCACATTTTGACATCTCAATTTACACATGGATAATAGATGAACTGGGAGTAGACAAAATGATATGACGATTGATAGGTAGACTTACTTTATACAAACAATATTTTTAAAAACGTGAGAATACCTTGTATTGAAAGAAGTCTGATTGGATGATGTCATCGCACTGGGGGTTAAGATCTATAGCCTCTGCTTCTAGCCACTTGGTGTGTTTAGTGTAATTCAGCTGCAGGGCTCCAACATCTAACAGACTCAGCTTGTATCCCTGAATAAAAAACATACAGTACAAGATTGATTTCACTTGCTTTATCACCAACTAACAGTAGGCCCTGATTGAGCAAGTCATTTCATACTCCCCCCCCCCCCCCCCCCTCTCTCTCTCTCTCTCATCAAATCAACTAAAGATCTGTAATTGTGCAAGAGAGCAGGGTCCATATGGGTTGTAATAAAACACAAATAAGTGAACTATTAGCAACAATGGCCTACAAAAACCAATGAATTGCATTGTAATAGATAAGTACTCTTCTACAGAGGAATAATGATCAATTAATCATAAACAATGCACTAGTTCATGGATTATGTTAAAAAAATAATAACCCCCCCCCCCCCCCCCAATTCTGTGTTTTCTAGTAAAAGAAACTAACAGAAAGAACTTGATAGATAAAAGGCTACACAAAGTTCACAAACTGACTGCTGCATCATGTTACAAAAAAAACTTGCTTTTAATAGAAAATGTGTTGTCATCCTCATATTTGCAACATACATAATATTTCAAAAGCCATTCAATACTAAGTTTGAACGAATCTGAAAGTCAGTTTGTCCATCTCATCCTCTTCCTCTATCTTGGAATGTATAGTAAAATTGTGAAATTGTGAAAGCAGCCAGCCCAAGATCATGAGTTAGACATGGGAGGAGACTCTGGCAGAAGATCTTAAGACTGCCAACCTAAACAGGGATACAAAATCCTGGACTACATAGAATGGGCCCATAAAGGAAATTCATTATCCAACCCCACAGCATGGAAAAACCAGATGATAAATGGAAATGATGAATGATGATGATGGCTACCTTTGTGGCTCTGACACTGAATTCCTTGAGTTTCTGTAGCACCCATTTTGATGTGTTCACGTTACCATGGAGATGTTCACCAAGAAGAGAACTCTGCTGGTAGACATATAATCCCCCAAGCTGCAAGAAAGATAGTATGTGTATCATTATCTTAAATGTAAACAAAAGAAATTCTCACACAGTTACTTACAATGATGAATGACTCACTCAATGGAGCCAATTAAAAGAAAATAATAAAAATGAAATACTCAGGATAGGAGGGCAATGTAGCTCTTGAAAGCTCCAAAATAAATGTGGAAAACTACAAAAGAAGCCTGGTAAAAAAGTTTTTTAAAAATCAAACACAATCAAATTCATCTGTATGTATGACACTAGTTACCCCTAGGGGCCCAACATCAACTCTATATCCACTTTATCAATTATGAACAAGCATACACCCCAGGTAAGCATTCGTGTATTTTTGTCCCATATACAATGGCTGTAGACCATAATATGGATTCAGAACTTGATGAACAAAGAGTCAAAGTGAGCATGGTACCTGGTTTGAGCGACTGAAATTTTACCTCTTCTATCTGTAGTTCAAATTTCTGTATCTTCATCTTCTTTTCATCTGGAGGGATGTTGGGATCTTGTTTGACCTTGTCACTGTCCTTCATGAGAGTGTGTAACCTAGAGATGACCTTCCTCTTGTTCACCTTGCTGAAATGAATACAGAAATATACACTGTAAAACCAGATATAATCATGTAGACACATGAAACTCTTGTGAGTGGTCCAGATTTTCCAGTTTTCATAATGCAAAAGAGAATCAAAGTTAGATTTCTTTCAAGTTTCTTGCTGCAAACTGGACTTCAATGACAAGTTGTACTTTTTACTTCCAGTATATAGTGTGCGGTGGGTATGTGCCGCAGAGAAGACCCCCATTTTTACACTCAAATTTCTGTTTCAAAGCATACCATTTTTTTCTTGTTGAGAAAAAGAAGAGAGAAAACCGTTCCAATGCACCACTTTTTTTTTCATTCCATCGTTCCGGCCGTCATGGCCCACCCCGGCCCATTTCGAAGAATATCATTTTTGGTGAAAAGCTGAAAACGAGTTTCATTCCAGGTGCTTAATTCTTCCAGGCTTTCCCCATTGTTTCCAGTCTGGTTCCAATCCACCATGAATGCTGAGTGCATGCATGCGAATTAACCCCACTTAATGAATACAGATACACATACCATAGACTTGCCATGACACACAGGCCACAGCGTATTTATATTGTAGCTAATGGGAGCTTGTGGGAACCAGTTCCGTAGCATCATATCTATATTGTAATCCAGTTCCAAAGCCCCCTTTTTCCAAAATGTTAGTAGTTCCAAAGACCATCCTTTTCATGATACACTCGTTCCGAAGCCCCCTTTTTCCAAAATGTTAGTAGTTCCAAAGACCATCCTTTTCATGATACACTCGTTCCGAAGCCCCCTTATTTTTGGTCTTGCCAGCGGCACATACCCAACACTTTTGGGGTCAAGTGCCCCCCCCCCCCCGGCGTGTCGCATTGCGCGTATTTGCGGGGTGCATAGCTTTAGGACCTGCGTAGCTTTGGGACCCCTGACCATACAATATATTTAGTGATGCCTGAATTATATTATCAGTTTCATATGCCTTATCTTAAATCTTTGAATGATGCGAGTTTGAAAAAAAGACACAAGTTGGGATGACTTTTTTCAAAAAGCGAACTTAGATTCGAATTTATAATAAACATGAGATGGGGTGTCACTGCAGTGTCAGGTCAGGAAAAGGATTGGCCATGTCGGTACAATTTTGTTACATTACATTTACAGATTTCAATTTATAGAAAAATGCCTGGTTAGTGGTTGTGTTCCCTTATTAATTATAGACTATATTAGAGTTTGATTTTCTATTTGCAAATTATATGTCCCATGATCCCTCCTCAAGTTAGAACTTACTAACTTAGAAGTTGGATTTTGAAATTAAGTTATATCTCGTGTCAGCATTTTGTCTTTGTAAAATTAATGTAATTGTAACTTAATGTTAGACCTAGCCTAACTTAAACTAGACTATATGGCTAGAGTGCCCAAGTCTGCGCAGTGTCCAAGTCTGCGCAGTGTCCTTGTCTGCGTACAGGCGTAACTGCATTGTGATAAAAGAAAGCATGCAACGAACATACCTTAATTAGGCGTAAACTATTCATCTTTATCGTCATAGCAATAGGTATTCATGCAAAAAAAAAAAAAGAGTCAAGATATTGAAGAAAGGTCTTATTTCAGACATTTTATTGACAAGCCTCAAAATGTTACCTTTCACGTCAAACTCCCGAACTGCGTGTAAAATGAATGGGTGCGCAGACTAGACATAGGCACCCCGATCATACATTTTTTTTTTTTTCAATGTTGAAATGGCACGGCCGCCATTTATTGTGAAAATTGCATTGTTCTTGCTCTAATTTTGATGAGATTTTTTGCAAACTTACTCTTTAGAATATCAGGAATAATATAAAATTAAGCTTTAGTGGAATATAAAAGAAATTCCTGTTCATTTCCAGGTCAAAATCTTAGGTGCGCAGACATAACTAGGGCTCCCCATCATACATTACCGGCAGGCCTAATCATGCTAATAAGTTTCTCTTCACCTTTCATTCTTCACCTTGACGTTCACTGTTGTCACTGCTTTCTTCTGTTTCTTGCGCTTCTTGTTTGATCTCATTATCAAAATGGGTTCTCACTTACAATCTGAAATTGTCAAGAAAGGTTCGTTTTCCGCAGCTGAATTAGAGCATAATACCCTACTACAAGTCAATTGTAAGCCAGGAACTGCCGTTCAATCTCAACTCACCCGTATACGCGTACCGTATACCCGGCGCGGCCGGCCCGGCCGCGCCGCGCCGCGCCGGCTTGCTAGCTAGCTAGCTCCGATCCGGCGGACTGAATTTCGAGTTTCCGCTACCACCAATCTGTACGTCGTCGCGAGAGGTTTAGCGCCATCTTTTGGCAGAAACACTACCGTACCCAAGGTTGCCAGAGTTGGCAGAATTTTTTGACCGCTTTAGCATCTAGCATTATGCTAGGCTAAAAAGTTCCCCCCCCCTCCAAATGCTGATGACCCCTTTTTTTTTGGCTTGTCAGAGAATTTTTGAGTAAAAAGTTCCCACCCCCCCCCCCCAAAAAAAAAAAAAAATGCTGATAACCTTTTTTTTTCTTTTTTTTTTTTTTGCTTGTCAGAGAATTTCTGAGTAAAATTTTCATGTAGCAGTAAAATTTTTGATTTAGCAGAATTTTCGCTGCTCGCTAGCAGAATAGTATTTTTTTCGCTGGCCACACTGACCGTACCCTTCTTTGCAGAGAGGGTACAATAATATGTGGGACTGTGTCGAACTGTGTTGGAGTAGTGAAAAACAGACAACAAAATCGCTCTAAGCAAGATTTAATTTTCTTAAATTTGCTTAAGTACCTGATTCCGGGACTATTCAACTCTTCCTATATTACAAATTTGGGGTTTCAGAGTTAAAAGTGAAATTTTAAATAAGCATTTTCCTCTCATGTATGAATGATTTAGACTGGACCAATCCTCGCTTGTACACACAAAACCTATTGAAGCCTATTCACCCGTCAAACTATCGTGCAGTACAAGCTTATCGTCATATAAGCTTGCAAATGTATACATGGGCCGCGGAGCCGGGGGGGGGGGGGGCTGGGGGAGCTGTAGTCCCCCTCCCCCCCCCCCCCCGCACACACACACTTAGTTGAGTGGACACGTCTTATGAAAAGGTTCGAAAATATTGTCATTAATGAGTGAAATCAAATCAGCCCCATCCCCCCCCCCCCCCCCCCCCACTTTCAAAAACGCTCCGTGGCCCCTGGTTTACGTGACTATAAGCATTATTCTCGGCCTCGCCAGTTGATAAAAATCAAGGTGCAAAGAAGCAGAGGCTGCAGAGCAATCGACCGCTTCGGTAATGTATGCAAATTTTACATACCTTTCAAACAGGTTGTTCTTGACAACCTGAAAGCTTGCCGGAGACTTGCCTGACATAGCAACAAGTAATGTATGCAAATTGGATTTTCCAAACATTGAGGCTCATTTATAAAAAGCAGGTTAATGGAATAGCTCGTCACTAGGTGCTCAGAGAAGAAATGTGCATAAATTTGAATACATTACAGAACCGGTCTATTAAGTGTGGGCGAATATTTGGGGAATATACAGTGCGTCCCCCAAAAAAGTTAACAGTTGAAAAAAGTCTCCCAAAACAAATATTTCAGAATATTTTCAATAAATTTCCATTGAAAGGGTGCAAAATTCAGACTTGATAAGAATTGATATTTGTTCTGGCTGGTATCAACAAAGTTGAGAACTGTTTTAGAATTGACAGTTGAAAAAAAAGTCTCCCCAATTAAGTATTTCAAAATATTTTCAGGAAATTTTCATACCTGTGGACAGCTTAGTCTCTTCTATATCAAATGACACCAAAATATCTCACAATATTTTACGCTTGAGTGAGCAAAAGCCACTTTTGTGAAAGGGTGCAAAATCCATACTTGATAAATGTTTGTTTGTCCGTTCTGGCTGGTGTCAGCAAAGTTGACAGTCATGAAAAGGCTTAGAGATTGTCTTATATATTCTGATCAATAAAAGACAATTTATGAAAGAACAGATTTTGTTCACTGTATGTCCTGATAAATCCCATCAAAACTTTATGGTTGAGTGAGTAAGCAGGTGAAATTAAAAGACTCGCCAAAAGTAACATTTTGAACCACTCATCAAAGTAGTTAATTGCTCACTCAAGCATAATTATGCGGCTGGAATGTGTAAGGATATACAGAGAACAAAGATTGTTATTTCATAGATTGTCTATTATTGATCAGAAAATGGACATAAGCCTTTATATACATGACTCTCAGCTTGGCTGATACCGGGTAGAGCCAATAACAATTCTTGTCAAGTCTGGATTTTGCACCCTTTCACAAATTGGCTTTTGCGCACTAAAGCGTAGTACACATATATTGTTAGATATTGGTGTCATTTGATAGAAGAGACCCTATCCACCTAAAAAAATATCCTTAAAATATTTTGAAACACATATTTTTAGGGATACTCTTTCGAACTGTAAACTTTTTTCTGGGACGCACTGCAGTAGTCTTGAATTCTTCTCATATATCGATTTCCTGCATATTCCTTCTTGCCTTTTTTTTTTCTTCTTCTTCTTCTTCTTCTTTCAGCATGTTTTCACTGTTTGTTTTTCGCTGGTCTACAGTCTCTTCATTTTTCTGCCTTACGAAGGAGCTTCAAATTCAAACACATCTCCTTGGTCTTAGCTTACATGTTGAGGCGTTTGTTCCCTGTGTTTGAAGCTCCTTGGTAGGCTCATGCAGCCAGATGTCTAGGTAAAGGTGACGTATACGAGTACATGGCAACAGGCATCAGCTATTTTTCATTGAATAAGCCTCATTATAATACAATATATCCCCCCTCAAAAAAATAAAAAATAAAAAATAAAAACAGTCTGCGTTTGGGTATCGATTACAAAGAAATTATTTTGCAATAGGAAAAGTCATATACTGGATCATGAAAATGTAACTATTTCTCTACCAGTCAGAGACCCTGTCCGCTTTGGTCCAGTATAGTCACTTGGATATACTTGGCATCCACATGAATGGAAATATTTTGTTCAAAATCATTTAAATTCTTTGCATACCATTTTAACAAAGGTAAACAATCATGTAAATGATATCTTCCTAAAAAGATCAAGACATATTAAACAGGTTTATAATTTTGTTTGGAAAATCAGTCACTTTCATTTACAAATGACCATAGGCGTACCCAGATTTTTAGAAGGGGGTGTTTAAGATTATTCTTCATTTTAACTTAATCATTTAATCAGTGGTGGATTGGATCCAGGATTTTGTGAGGGAGGGGGGCTGGCCTAATATTCTGAAAATTTTCTGACAAGCAAAAAAAAAAAAAAAAAAAAAAAAGATATATACCAGGGCGAAACACAAAACGGAAATAAAGGGGTTAAAAACAAGCTTTTGTTTCATTTGTAAACACCTTTAGTAAAAGTGTATTTATAAACCTAAAACACCCAAAACACCCCCCCCCCCCCCCCCCCCCTCGGTACGCCTATGCAAATGACCAACATCATACCTGCAGACATTCCTATTTTAGAGGGGTGATTCCTTCTTCTTCTTTTTTCGCCTTCAAACTTATGTGAGGCGGGGGGGGGGGGGGGGCACTCGACATCAAAAGTGGTAGGTATGTGCCACTGGCAAGACAAAAAAAGAGGGCTTCGGAACTAGGGTATCATGAAAGGATGGTCTTCGGAACTAATAACAGACCAATATTCACAGTGTTTTCTTTTTAATTATTATTCTGTTGTTTAAACGGTTACATGTCGTTTTTTCCGCAGGTTTGTATTTCCAAAAGTTCATAATTCCGATAGGTTCGTTATTCCGAAGGTTCGTTACTTCGAAGGTCCGTAATTCCGAAGGTTCGTTTTTCCAAAAAATGAAAGAGGGTTCATAATTTCGAAGGTTCGTATTTCCGAAAATGAAATAGGATTCGTTGTTCCGAAAATGAAATAGGGTTCGCAATTCCAAAAATGAAATAGGGTTCGTAATTCCGAAAATGAAATTTTCATAATTCCGAAGATGAAATATTAGGGTTCTTAATTTCGAAAATGAAATAGGGTTCGTAATTCCGAAAATTAAATAAGGAACCTACAAAGGAGGGAGGGGGAAACCAATACAACTGAGCAGCCCCCACCCCCCCCCCCTCTTCATATAAAGGGTAAAAAAAAAAAAAAAAAAAAAGGAGAGAGAAAAGAGAAAAGAAAACTAATAAGAACCAGTGAATTATCTGGCGGCCGCCGTATAATTCTATCTTAATGCTATTCTTTGTTTATCCTTCTATCTTTTTCTCTTTCTATCTTTCCTTTCTTTGTTTTTATCCTTCTTTCATTTCCTCTTTCTCTATAACATAATATTAGGAAAGGCGGCCTCCAGATAATTCTGTCTTTCCTTATATTATGTTATTGTCCTTAATCTTCTTCACTTTCTATCTTTCCTTGTGTTATTTTTTGTTTTTATTCTATCATTTTCTCGGTCTATATTCATTATGTAAAAAATAGGAAACGATAGGTAAAAACAAATAATAACAAAAGAAACGATAGAAAGAGAGGAAGATAGAAGGATAAAAAGAAAGAATAACATAAGGAAAGTTAGAAAGAGAAGATGGTGGAAGGAAAACAACATAACATTGGGAAAGATAGAATTATTTGGCGGCCGCCTGATAATTCTATTTTTCCTCATGTATATGTTGTAGATGAAAGAGGAAATTAAAGAAGGATAAAAACAAAGAATAACATAAGGAAAGATGGAAAAAGAAGAAGATAGAAGGGAAAAAATAGAATAACATAAGGAAGATAGAAAGAGGAAATAAAAGAAGGATAAAAACATTGAATAACGTAAGGAAAAATAGAATTATCCGGCGGCCACCAGATAATTCACTGGTTCTTATTCTGTAATAGCCCCCCCCCCCCCCTAGCTCTTAAGTTTATCACTCTCCCTTTTTGGACCCTTGATATGGAGAGAGAGAGGGGGGGGGGCTGCTTAGTCGTTTTGGTACGTCCCCGAATCCCGGCCTCCTCAGTTTAAGATGCCTTATTTCATTAATTTTCGGAATCATATGAACCCTATTTCATTTTCGGAATTACGAACCCTATTTCAATTTCGGAATTACGAACCCTATTTCATATTCGGAATTACAAACCCTATTTTATTTTTGGAATTGTGAACTCTTTTTCATTTTCGGAAATACGAACCTTCGGAATATGAACCCTTTTTTCATTACATTTTCCGAAATACTAACCTTCGGAATTATGAACCCTTTTTTAATTTTTGGAATTATGAACCTTAATCGGAAATACGAACCTTCGGAATGGAATTCTCTCCCATCAGACATAACTTCTGTTAAAAGTTTGAATTTATTTAAAAGAAAGCTTAAATTATGTCTTATTTCCAATGATCTCGCGATGTAAACAAAATTAATATCATTCCACGATGCAGTTTTGTTTAGGGTTGTACGGTTACGTTTTTTTCTTTGTGTTTTATTATGTTTTGTTTTCATTGTTTCATCGTAAATCATTTTGTATGAATCCATTCGTAATTTTACTGTTTATGTAAAATATAATCTAATAATAATCTAATCTAATATAATCTAATCTAATCTAATCTTTGTAAAATATAATCTAATATATGATTTTCAGTCTGGCTTTCGTCACGACTACTCGACTGAAACAAGCCTAATTCATTTAACAGATTACGTGAGGACCGAAACCTCACATGGGCACTTCGTTGGTACGGTGCTTCTTGACCTACAAAAGGCTTTCGATACTGTTAATCACGAGATATTATTGAAAAACTACAAGTAATGGGATTCAGTACGGCAAATTTAGCATGGTTCAGATCGTACTTATCAAACCGACACCAGCTGGTTGCAATCCATGATGTATATTCAAAATTACTTCCAATAACTTGTGGAGTTCCACAAGGGAGCATTTTAGGCCCAATACTCTTTACGAGTTATATAAATGATATGTGTATTTGTGTAAAAGATTGTAAGCTATTATTATATGCCGATGACAGTGTATTACTTTATTCAAATTCTAATCCAAAATCTGTTGAGGAAAAACTCAATGAAGAGCTGTCAATATGTGTAGATTGGATGACAGACAACAAGCTCTCTTTACACTTGGGTAAAACAGAAAGCATTTTGTTTTGTAGCAAAGGCAATGCTAAAAAATCTGATGGTTTCAAAGTAGCATACAAAGATCAAATAATTCAGAGAAAAGAATCTGTAAAATATTTAGGCGTCCACTTAACAAGCCAGGTTTCATTTTCATCCTTAGTAGATTCTATAGTAAAAAAAGCTAACTCCCGTTTGAAATTTTTGTGCAGATACCAAAATTGCATGAATTCACATGCAAGACGTATACTGTGCTTTGCTCTCATTCAGTGCTTATTCGACTATGCTAACGCCGCGTGGTATACCAATTTAGGCAAGTCGGAACAAAAGAAATTAAAAATCATTCAAAATAAAATGGTTAGATTTATTCTTTGTTTAGGCCCAAGAACGCACGTTGGCTATAATGAGTTATCTGCAGTTGGACTACTTGATGTCAGTCAAAGATCAAAACAGCTCATACTACATCACGCGCACAAAATATATCACTCGAGTGCGAATCATTATATTGGCCACAACTTTAATCTTGTTATTGATTTACATAATTACGAAACAAGAAATAGTCAATATAACTTTACATTGCCCGAACGAGTAGGCAGTATTGGCAACTGCTTCTATTATAATGCAATCAAACACTGGAATTCCCTCCCTAATCACATTAAAGCAATAGGAAACTTCGCACATTTTAAGAGAGTTCTAAAAGATTTCCTATCACTTGAGTTTAAGAGAACAGAAACAAGTGACATGATTTACACATTCAAGATTCAAGATTCATTTATTTTTCGATACCAGTTCATAAATCATATAAAGTTTGTGTGATATGGCTAAGATTTTCAGATCAATATTCTTTTCTCTATACCTTGTTCTTATTTATATGTATTGTTTTATTCTTGGGTTTAACTTTTTTTTTCTTCTTCTTCTTCTTCATTCAGTTTTGTTGTTGTTATACTTTTCTGTAAATATGTTTCATCTGTATATAAGAACTAATGCCATACATTTCCATAATTGTCTTGTAATGCTCTGTTTAGGACCCCATTGTAAATAAGCTCTCGAGCTTTCATGGGTCATCCTGTCAAGCTTTCATGAATTTTTATTTTATGTATGTGTATATTTGAACTTGACAAATAAATCAAATCAAATCAAATCAAATATGTGAATTTCTTTACTGTCATGGTGGCTGTCAAGACAAACCCACTAGGGTTTTTATACAGCAACCAAATTCCTATTTTTATTGTCAATCTTTTAATATTCTAATGATTGCATGCAAAATGTAATAATTATGTCTTAGTATTCAATTATTATGTTACATATTTCTTGCATGTTGATATTAATGTTTTTATACATGGAATTGAATAAAGCTGAATTAAATTGAACCCAGTGCCAACTGCCCCCCCCCCTCCCCCCATCCTACGCGAGTCCGTGAATAACAAACAAACAAACAAAAACAAAAAAATGTTTAGATAGGCTATATAGGCTAGGTTTTCGGTGTATGCACTTGCTGCTCGTTCTTCTCATCTATATCTCAGAGCAAGGAGTTATAAATCTGTGATAACTCCTTGCTCAGAGCGTCGAGCATGCATACTAGTACTAGTATATCATACAGCCGCTGCGATCAGTGGCTGCCATTGATGGCGCTACATATTTTTTGACTTTTTGAGAAAGCGGGCATCATGGCATCAAGCGAATTTTATTTACGCTACTACGTTGGACATAAAGGGAAATTTGGTCATGAATTTCTGGAATTTGAGTTTCGACCAGACGGTGAGGCATAGCATATTACACTTTTATTGTAACTGGTATATTTTTTTAAAATAGAAGTGAGCTTGAGTAGAATTTAATGACGAAGTGTCTCATCGTGAGATGACAACTTATTTAAGGCAAGCACAAACGCGGATTGTAATTAGTGGGGCAACGATAAATGTGATTGTGGTCCCCAAATGCCGATCGGGCCGGGCGCGGCGGCCCAGCCGTTTTGAAGACTTTGAAAGAGACTACAAGTATAAGACTTGTATTTTCTTAACCCTTTCAGGACAGGGATTATTTAAGGGCTAAATTGATCACATTTTGTTCTTCAAATTGGCAACAATAATATTTTTCTTTTAGTGCTACATGGTTCAAATAAGGTGTGATGTCTTTGAAAACAATATTGGTCACGAACTTTATCGAAAAGTTGAAAAAAATTGCCAATTTTGATAAAAACCAATGATTCTGAACCTCTCAATGTGTTGCCAATTTAAGGATTTTATAGTTTATTCTCTTTTTAAAAATTCCTGGCATCAAACGCAATATGGTCATGCGACAAAAAAGGATAGAGTGTGTGCAGAAAATTTTGTTCTTTCTGCTCGTGCATATGGTATATTTTTTAAAGCTCTGAATCAAAAGATATAAAGTAAAACCACAAAATGTGGTCAATTGTCTCGAAAGGGTTAAAGGGGGTACCCAATGCTGAAACAATGTTAGTTCATTTAAAAGATCATGATTTTATTAGAAGAAAATCATCTGCCTTAAAAAAAAAATTTAAATTCGTGTTGCCAGAAAATCCCCGAAATATGGTAAGATTTCAGGATATTTTGGCCCCTCAGCTGTGTCCCAATTTCAGCTAGGTAACCACAATGACGTCAAAGTGGTTACCTTGTCGCGCAATTATAGCAAAATGCGCGCAAGGTGTAATGCATTTTGTACAGTCTAGCGCGCAACACATCTCCAATACGCGAACCTTGGTAACCACTTTGATGTCATTGTGGTTACCTAGCTGAAATTGGGACACAGCTGAGGGGCCAAAATATCCTGAAGTCTTACCATATTTCGGGGATTTTTCTGGCAACACGAATTTTTAAAAAACTTAAGGCAGATGATTTTCTGCTAATAAAATCATGATCGTTTAAATGAACTAACATTGTTTCAGCATTGGGTACCCCCTTTAAAGTTTCACTCATGCCGACTTGTCTTGACAGAATAAACCGTAGATCTAGTATGATCACTTCACTGCCATAGACTTTGCCTTTGGCCTCGCTGTGGTACGTTAAAAAATTGCGCGGCTGGGCCAGCAATGTGCCCGGCACTCTGGGGCCTGTTTCTCGAAACCGTCATATGTCTAAGTTCTTAACTAAGTCAGCGCTAGTTCTCTAGTTGTCCGCTACGTGTTTCACGAAGCCGTCTTTACCAAGATGCATGACAACTTCCTGACTAAGGACTTATGACGCCTCCAACCCTGTCATATCTTTTTTAGTCGACGTACAGCGCCATCACATGTTATTTATTGGGTAGATTATGGTAGGCAAAACGTGACACCATTCACTTTATCTGGAATTTATCCATGTTTATATTATGAAAATTATATCAAATACATAGTGTTTTTGTTCAAGGCTTGTCTCCACTTAACTCTAGACAGTGAATCAACACTCTTTCCACATTCTAATGGATAAAGATAAAAAAACAAAAACAAACAAACAACAGTCTAATTGAGGTCATTTCAATATGAAAGGAACTTTTTTTCAAATGAAAAAGAAAACCATAATAAAAACGATAACAATAATAGACTGACAGGAGATAGGCCTGTATCAAAATGTGGGATTTGAAAAAAAAAAAGTTGAACCAAAACTTGTCAAATTAATCCCATCATTGGAAACTGGAAAAAAAAAACCTATTGACAAATAAACATTGGGCAAGAAAAAAATACAAGCCTTACTGATAAGCAATGGGAACTTGGGAAGTATTATAATCTAGAAAAAATATAAATTCATAACTGTTGCTAGGTATGTTTTATGTCAAAAATGAATTTAGTAAGTCTCTTAACTTCTGATTGCAAAGCTATTTTACGATATGGGTCCTTCATATCTGATCCTTTAGCATGAAAAATGACGTGCTATCATAATAACCTTGAAAATCAAATGTTACGTCTTATATAATAATTACAAGAGTGCTTTTTGTTTGAAAACAAATAATTGGGCGATATTCGTAAATGATTTCTATAAAGATTTCTTTGGTGAACTAAAATCCGACGAGGGAACTGTAATATGACACGGTAGGCCAGCCATAGTCAACGGCATATTCTCTGGTTTTCAGACCCATATCAGTGTAAACATAAATTATATCAACGATTTTTAAAATGAATACTTTGAAATATACGTGTTTAAACTTATAATATGAATATTTTTGTAATTTCCATATCATACTCAAGCCCAAAAACATTATGTAAAACATTCAAAGCATATTATTATTACAATGAAAATATATGGGTTTACTTTTATAAACTATCAAATCACGACATCCGGGGGGTACCTATCCAACGTAAAACTGGCTCACCAATCATGAAATAAATCACTCATATTTTTCATTTTACAAGAGAATCCATCATGTAATTTACATAATTTAAAAACTATTTGGCATCTATTATACCCTTCTACATTTTCTGTTTTCTTTTATTCCCTAATTCATTCAAATATTTGCAGTTGAGTTAAATTTAGCTTTTAAAAATATAGTGTAATTGCAACCAAGGCTACGTGTCGGCTCCTATTCTCGTCAATAGTATCGATATCACGAGATGTCTAGCTAGTTAGCTCTTCGTGAAACAGTTTAGGAAGATCATGGACATCTCCGTAGTTGGCGGATAAAGTTATGACTGTCTTGTCGTTGGTTTCGAGAAACAGGCCCCTCGCTGGCTGAGCTGAGTGAGTGAGTGACTCAGTGAGTGAAGTCTTGCCTCTTGATCGAGTTGCGGCATCTTGCAATATTATATTGTGCTTCTGAAATCAGGACGGAATTCAAACAGAACCTATGCCGAGCGAATACTCCATCGCACGTGGGGTCGGGCTAACTCAGCCTCGGCACTGCGCAGTGACTAGATTCTATGTTTCAAGAGTTGAAGTCCACGCTACGCACAGTCCCCTTTTTTAGCCTTTAATTTCATGTTTTGTATAATTCTACTTCTTGAAATTTTCAACATTATATTATCTTCTTTGCTAATCATTTTACACATTAATCATGTTAATATCAAATATGAAATAATTTGAATTTAAGTGTTTTGAAATGTGTAATTAATGGGAAATTCAACACAAGTGTTTGTGATCAATTTAACTCTCTTGGTTCACTCAGCTGCGATTTTTCGCCAAGGCCGAGTTCGCCCTAGTGGCTAGTGCCAAGTTAGCCCGGATCCATCGCACATGTTTTGAAACTGTACATCTCTCCATCGGCATCGTGTTGGTTTTCATTGATTCAGCATGTTTGGGGGGGGGGGGGTTCTTGGCTGCTGGATTAAGTAGTGTCCTGTCTGTAATTTTGTGTAAACGCCTAAGTTAAATGGGACAGAGACGTCTAGATCTAGACCCTATAATGTTTACATGGGAAATGATAAAAAGAGAGGAAAAAGGAGAAAAATAAAGAAATGCAAAGGGGATGATGGAAAAGGAGAAAAATAAAAGGATAACACAAGACAAGGGCCAAGGCAAGGAGAGATAGAAAGAGAAGAATATAAAAGGATGAAACAAAAATAACAAGGAATCTTAGAAAAAGAAGATGAAAAGAGAAAAATAAAGAATAAGGTAGGAAAAGATATATAAAGAGAAAAGGGTACTAATTATGGATATGGATAATACGAGGAAAATAATGAAATAGATATGCGCCAAGGATTTTTAAAGTTCCAATATTCGTAACATCCTTGTACATTGGATGAGTGCCTTGACTTTGAATTTATTTTTTCATTTTTTTCTATTCACGTCCACAAATTTTGGTTTATTTCAACAAGGAACCGTATAATTCCACTGATCGGATTTCTACCCCCTTGATCTAGTTGAATTTTCAGGCTGTTTTTGTACTATGGTACTGAGATAGCCTGCAAATGTTGGGGGAAACAGTAATAATAATAATAGTTAAATTTATATAGCGCTGATCACTCACACTTATGCAAGGTTATTGGAGATAACCTCACACTCTGTACCTTCATACCGTGAGCAATTGCCTCCCATAGGCAAGTGTATGATATCTTGCCCATACATGTATGTGTGCAGAAGAGGAGCAAGATCATCGACCAAAAACAGGCTGAAAATTTCACTTAATCAAGATGATAAAGATCCCATCTAAGGATCTGGCATGAAATTAGATATTCTATCATTCTAAAATGTAGAAGGAAGTATTTTCTCAAAATTTTGCTGATTATATTGGTGTTTTTACCTCTTCAACGTAGAGGTCGTGACAGGCCAAAATTGACACAGCCCCATATAGTGATGGTCCCGTGAGTGAGCACTGATATACGTATAGCTCATAAGCGCTTCGCAAAACATGAAATGAACAACATTATGCTTAATTTGAAAAGTAATTAAACAAAAACTTAAACATTAACATAATGGAAAATACAATGAATAACATAATGAAAAATACAATAACACGAAACTGCAAAGAATTATGAATTTTGAATTAAGAATGAATTACAAGCTGATAGTACATATGTTATGAATTTGCTGCGAGTATGGGGAATTACTTTGTGTTAAATAGGTGGGTTTTTAATCTCCGTTGAAAAGTGTCAAGAGTTGGGGATTCACAGCCAGAGACGGGGAAATTATTCCAGAGGTTAGGCGCACGTAGAGAAAAGGCATGATTGTCATAGCAGGTTTGAGTTTGGGAACCAGATGTTAGTTCTTCTTCTGGTTACTCCTCAACATTCCATCAGGAACCAAACAAGGAGGATGAGGGAGTGTGCAATGTTGCTTATTAGTCCTCATTACTGGAGTCTTGGTTGCGGAAGAAATTGGTTGCTTGAAGTTTGAATGTATTGTTGTCTGCCATGCTCTGGATGTCGGGTGGTAGTGAGTTCCACAGAGATGATAACCGTTACGGTTTTGCCGTATTTGTTCCGGTTTTATTGCGCTTGTTAGTTACGGTGTTACAGTAAACAACCAAAATGTTATGGGAAACCAAACAAAAATAAACATAGGCCCCTGCGTATACATCTACACATTCGCTCACGAGTGCGCTCAATGACTTTCCCTACATGGAATGGGCACGATGGCTGTTGTGCATTGGGGATGCTGACTTTGGAACTTACTTTTGGTGAATGGCAATTTCTGTGTGTGTAATGATGTGTTTTGTGTGCGCTGTAGCTACCGGTATAAAATTTGCTAGCGTGCAGTCAGATCATGGGGGCGGTCGAACGATGGGTAAAAATGATGCTTCGTCGGCGTGTGTTCCGGAGGTACCCTGAAAAATCCGGAAAATCCTGAAAAATATGGTAAATGTTACTGACAACCATCCTGTGGGGTTGGCATCTCTGGTTCCAGTCCTTGATGGTACGTGGAATGTAGGAGTGTTTGAAACAGGTGGTGCGGGTGGAGTATTGTATGAAGGAGTTTCCTGAAGTACGTCTGATGGCTCGTGTTTGAAGATGGGCAGATGATAATGAGTGGAGCCTGATGGAGGAGGTCTGCAACTTCAGTGAAATGAATTCTTTGAAGTAATTGCTTGATTTGAAAAAAAAAAATCTAAGTTTGACTCTTCAACACTTAATATTTAAATCAATTTTTAACACAGCCTTTCCTTTTGCCTCAGACATGTTCTTTTTTTATAAACATTTTTTGTATGTCAGTATTGATTTTTTTAATCATTAAGAGATTAAGGTAATCAGTAAACCTTAAATCTGAAAAGCCATGTGATGTGCTCTGCCTCACATACAAGTACATGTACCTATTGCTGCAAAGTGAAGTTTCATTATGTGCTTTCAGTCATTCGGGTCCCCAAAAAGTGCTTTATTTTATTTGCAGTTTTGCTTGACTGGGTCAGTCTATGAATACATAATGAGCATGAACTCCCAGGAACATCTAATTTCCTAATGATGAAATGAACTAGTTAACATTTACCGATTGTCATGATTTACACATCAAATAAAAGAGGAGGAGTTAGAGATTTATGACGTACTCTATTTGTCTATGAAAAATGTGACAGAATTGGTGAAAAATAATGTTATTTCATGACCCCCCAAAAAAATGAATTGAAAAGTAAACCTGTAAAAAACTCACATACTGGTAGTTTTATTATTAGCCAGGTTGAATTTGACATGAGTGTGAAGGGCAATATCTATACTTGAACACATTGTGTCCTTCAAACAGTTGATTCCAGCACTCTGACTGGTTACTTTACCGACCCTTTCCCCAAAATAGATCAACAATGTAGATTAATGTATCGCCAAAGGATGTTAGTGCCAGGCTGGGATTCGACCCCAGTACCTTGTGATCTACAATCAGGTGAGTGAGGTGACTTGTCCACTAGACCACAACACCTGTACAAGGGAGCTACAGTGGATGTCCAAAATTACAAACTTCTTCTTCCATAGAATATTTTCTTGTTTCTCTGGAGATCTTTGTTAGTGAAAGGTACTGGATCATGTATTAACTGTTATGAAGATTTCCTGCAAGTAATTGAATGTTTTCTTTTCTTCACAGGAAAGCTTCGCTATGCCAACAACTCAAATTACAAGAATGATGTCATGATCAGAAAAGAGGTAATACTGAAAGCTTTCCACTAAATCTTTCTTTAACTGAAGAAAAAAAGAAGACTTTTCGAAATTAATTTATTGCTCATGAGAGGCATTTGAATGTATAGATTAATAATATTTTAAAAATTTGTAGAGGTAAATGGGGAAACATTTAATTCCTGAATTTCTTAATTTTGGGATACACAAAAGTAGAACCCATCCTCTAAAAGTCGCATCTTGGCGAATTCATGTGTTTAAGATATTTATTTTTTAGCATTTTTCTTAACTTGCAGTTTTCAGATAAGGTTCCATTGAGCTTGATGTAGTGCAAAACCTCACACAATTGAGAATTTACAAAAGAGAAGACTGTCTTTAACAGTCATCTGGCAGGACAAATAATCCCTACCAACAAATACTAGACCTTGATGAATACTGTGTATTACATTAAATCTTTTTCTTAAAGGGCAATCCAACGTTGGTAATGAGATGATTTGTGTGAAAGCAGAAAAATAAGAAAAACAGGATGGTGAAAGTTTGAAAGAAATCGGACAAGGACTAAGAAAGTTATGGATGTTTGAAAAATGAGATCACTACATTTATGCGAATCTCAAATTGGCAATTTGGTGAGTCAGTTGTGACATTTTTGTGGACAACTCTCCCATTTGTTGGACAAAAAAATATCATTAATTTGCGGCTTTCTTTGAGGGGCTTTTACCCTCGGGGTTGTACTCAAAATATATTGGAGATAGCATATTGTTATAGGTCTTCATGAACGAAAAGATCCTACTGTGTAATGCATTTTGAAAAAAGGTGACATTTTAGTCATTTTGTGTGTTAGAGCAAATGGGGGAGTTGTCCACAGCTACATCACAGTGACATTACCTATTCGGCCAATTTGAAATTCCCATAAGCATAGCGATTACAACTTTCAAAAATTCATAACTTTCTTATTGCTTGTCCGATTTCATTCAAACTTTCACCAATCTGCTTCTCTGATTTTTCCTCTTTCTTTCAAAGCAACTTGCTATTAAGGTTGGATTTCCCTTTAAGCAGTACCACTGATTATAACTGTATTGAAAATTGGTTTGGATTTGGATTTGGATTGGACGTAAAACAGGTAAATACAGTAGTCATTTAATATCCCAAGAGTACTAGTGATTGCTCAACTTGATTTTATGTTGAAAGAAGAGGTGCACTATACATCAAGAAGTTATTATTTTAAGTAAAAATCCATGTTGAGATGATGATGCACAATCATTGAATTCAAGAGAGAGTGTGTATAATCAATTTCAGTATCCCTTTTTTCCCCTTGCTTTATGTCATGATTTACCTTGACAGGCATTTGTACATAAGGCTGTGATAGAGGAGCTGAAACGTATCGTTGAAGACTCTGAAGTGATGCAGGAGGATGATGCTCTGTGGCCACCACCAGACCGTGTAGGACGTCAGGAGCTGGAGATTGTGATGGGAGATGAACATATCTCATTTGCTACCACCAAGTTTGGTTCCTTAATTGATGTCAACAATAGCAGGTAATAAGAGCTAGAACCCGATACCTAAAGGCCACTACCTAAAGGCAACTATTCATATAATTATTATTATTAAGTTTTATTTATACAGGGTAGCCCCATCAGTGACATGCACTTTTCTCCCAGAGCGCCCTGTTGGAAGAAAAATAAAACAAAGAGATACAAAATATACAAACTTAAATTATGTCAAGCTGGCCACTGTATCCATACATACCTTATGACCTGACCACAACCAGATTTCAAAAGAGATTTAGATACAAACTAGTAGATGTTATGATATTGCATTACTGATCAATGTCCTGTATTGTCTGATGAAAAGTTTATATCAAAATTACAGGTTATTATGAACCTTCTAGTCAGAGGAAAGGCTGTGAATCATAGTGAAATTATACCGTTCACATAGCTAGTCTGCTACTGGCAGCTTCTTTTTTCCCCTTAGAAAATACAGTGATAAAATTAAAATATATCACCTAAAAAAAATAATTTGTGTACCGCTAGAAAGTATAAAATCAACCTCAAAGAATTTTACCCATCATTCTGTAGGTCAACAGTTCAGGAGTATGAAAGAAATAATATTAAAATGTGCGTAAACCTACCTCTGACTTGGGTTCTTAATGGACCCTATTACTTGTAAGTGTGAACTAGTCTACTTTGAAGTTGCTTTAATGTTCATTGAAAGTGTACACTGGCAATATATCTCTGTATTGAAGTCTTATTTGAAGCCCATATAGTATAGTGATATATGCAGGCTTCTATGCAGAAAATTGACAGAAACATGGTTTGACTGAATCCCATGGGGGTGATCTGAGAGGACCAAAGCAATTTTGGAGATTGAAAATAGGCATTGACTGATTTATTACCCTTGTTGGTACCCTTGTTGGGGCAGTCTACATATGTATGGTTTTTATTTTTTTAATTTCTC
Organism: Heliocidaris tuberculata; assembly: GCA_025618425.1. NCBI lineage: Eukaryota > Metazoa > Echinodermata > Echinoidea > Camarodonta > Echinometridae > Heliocidaris > Heliocidaris tuberculata. The sequence goes on from CM046837.1 coordinate 1,445,697, forward strand.
ACCCCTTGGTACCAACAATAAGGGTGTTATTAGCTGGCGAGAAGTATAGCGTTGTGGAACTTCTAACATACAGAGCAAAATATATTTGGGTTATTGGTACCCTTTAACCCTTTCAAGACAGGAATTATTTGAGGGCTAAATTGATCACATTTTATTCTTCAAATTGGCAACATTAATATTTTTCTTTTAGCGCTACATGGTTCTAATAAGGTGTAATGTCTTTGAGAACAATATACATGGTTAGAAATTTTGTCGAAAAGTTGAAAAAATTGCCAATTTTGATGAAAAACAATGCTTTTGAAACTCTCAATGTGTTGCCAATTTAAGGATTTCAAAGCTTATTCTCATTTTTAAAATTCCTGGAATAAAACGCAATATGGTCATGGAACAAAAATGGACATAGTGTGTACAGAAATTTTTGCTCTTTCTACTCATGCATCTGGTACATTTTTTAGAGCTCTGAATAAAAAATTATTGAGCTAAACCACAAAATGTGGTCAATTGTCTCGAAAGGGTTAAAAGACAACTAAGCCTAAGCCAGTTCCATACCTAGTTCTACTGCAATTTTTTTCTTCTTTAACCCTCTAGAGACGATTGACCACATTTTGTGGTTTGGCTCAATAACTTTTGATTTAGAGCTCTAAAAAATATACAAGATGCATGAGTAGAAAGAGCAAAAATTTCTGCACACACTGTCCATTTTTGTTGACCATATTGCATTTGATGCCAGGAATTTTAAAAACTAGAATAACCTTCAAAATCCTTAAATTGGCAACACACTTGGAGGTTCAAAATCATTGTTTTTTATCAAAATTGGCATTTTAAAAAACTTTTCAATAAAATAACAAACCATGTTGATTGTTTTTAAAGATATTACACCTTATTAGAACCATAGAGCAATAAAAGAAACTATTATTGTTGCAAATTTGGAGAACAAAATGTGATCAATCTAGCTGTTAAATAATTCCTGTCCTGAAAGGGTTAAAATCTGGTCATAGTCAGTTCTACAGATGTGTTGTCCAACATCACCAAATCGACAGCAATTATATTTTTATTCTCTCTTCCATTCTTTTGACAAAATGTACTAACTATTCAATGAGTCTGTATGAATGGAAATCTCAAATAAAAATTTTGTGATTGAACATGAGCTTTAAATATACTTACTTAGCATTAATGCAACTGAGCGTACATTTAGGAGAAGACTAGTCACTAAACATACCACAGGCGTCATAGAGGGTGAAATTAAAGTAATTAAGTTTTCTGTTCGAAGTGACTCATTTATCAGTCTTGGCATAGCCTGTATTCTCGGTTAAGGGGAATTCCCCCTAGACTTAACCACATTGCCCATATTTGATTGGTACCTATATCCTGTTTTTCAAACTGCCAATCAAGCGCATTACATGATATATGTGGAGTTGATCCTTATACTGCGTAACGTAATTGGGCCCGTCTCTTCATATTTTTTTCTTCTACTTTTAAAAGAGAATGATGTATTTTACTTGACAGAGTTGCTGATAATGCCTGATACATGTACTTTCGGAAATGATACTGAAATATCATTGAAGTTGAATTGAAGTTGACTTATTTTTAAGTCAGCTTCCAGATTTATAAAGGATTTTTTTTTTATAACCAGGACTGTTTCAGGCCCTTTCTCTTTACTAAAAATGTCAAAATGTTTTGATTCATGCTTTTATTCCAGGAACTAGCTATTTTTTGAGCTAATATGTAGTACATGTACATGTAGTATTTTAACAAAGAAAACCATAATCACATACATTCCCAAAGGATGTTTATGTAGACCATTGTTTAAACCACCATAAGCATACATGAGGCCTCGTTTTCCATGAACAGGCAATATACGTGGTAATATACACTTACATGTATATACACATAAATACACCTTTTGTAAACTGCAGTTTAGCTTTAAACCTTGTGAAATTGGGCCTGATAGTTTCAGAGAGTCTTCAAATATGAACACCCTGTCTCTATACATGTATAAACCTACACTTCTTGTGCAATGTTTTAAATCCTTTCTTGATACAGAGATGCAGAAGGGTTGCGCACATTCTACTACCTGGTTCAAGATCTTAAGTGTCTTGTCTTCTCCCTCATTGGCTTACACTTCAAGATCAAGCCCATCTAAGAGAATAGTCCAGGGAAGAACTCATTCCAGTCAGAAAGAACACTTTTTGTATCTTGTAAAATAGGGTTGAACTAGAAATAGTAATGTAAGCTGACTTGATCAGAAAATGTTTCATGAACGTCATTTTATTCAATGCCCTTTCAAGTCAACCATTGTACACCTTTTGTCTTCATCTAAAATGGATGATCAACGAGAAGCAAGGATTGCATCATAGAACTCAAGTTACTGCTGATATTTTTTGGAATATATTGAAGAGCTCCCTCATCATGGCAGATGGTGCCAGATGCAGAACTCAACAGAGTTGAGATGGTCAGCATTAACCCTTTCAGGACAAGAATTATTCAAGGGCTAAATTGATCACATTTTGTTCTTCAAATTGGCAACAATAATATTTTTCTTTTAGTGCTACATGGTTCTAATAAAATGTAATGTCTTCGAAAAAACTACATGTGGTTACAAACTTTGTCAAAATTGGAAATAATTGCCAATTTTGATAAAAAACAGTGATTTTGAACCTCTTAATATGTTGCCAATTAAAGAATTTTGGAGCTTATTCTCCTTTTAAAAATTCCTGGCATCAAACGCAATATGGTCATGCAACAAAAATGGACACAATGTATGCAGAAATTTTTGCTTGTTCTACTCATGCATCTGGTATATTTTTTAGAGTTCTGAATCAAAAGATATTGGAGCAAACCACAAAATGTGGTCAATTGTCTTGAAAGGGTTAAGAGGACTGTCATGATCGATTGTTTTCAGTATAGTAGTAAACCATTTGCTGGTCTAGTTTTTCAACACAAAGCATTGAAAACCACACATCTTCACTTCTTTCATCTTATCAGAGACTGGACATTTGGAACACTTGGGAAATTGTTGTGCAGTTTATTGTATCTGGGCTGAGAGTTGTGTTATGGGTTCAATTTATCTTGAAGCCTGTAAAATAACTGAACTGAGTCCACATGTCTTTGATATTTCTGTTTTTCTTAAAGATAAATGATAAGTCATCTGTTGAAAGCCAGAAGGGTGTTAGGTTATGTTAGATGGTATAAGTTAACATTCTTCTGGCTGATTAAATTTTTATAGCTGAGGAGGAGGGTGGAGAATGAGGGTTAGAAATACAGACATTTGAATCAGCAGCTTTATAAAATGAATGTACTGCAAGTACTTCGCTGTGGAGAAATATTTTTGCATAGAGAAATTGTGTTGAGGCAGGAAATGGTAGAATGTCATAATCTGGGTTGGGTATGCATGTACATGTATTGACACTGTAATTCTCTTAATACATGCTTGACATGTCATAAATGTTCAATCTCTGTAATACCCTATTCTCTGTAACCACAGCAGAGAAGTTATGAGTTATGTAACCACTTCTCTATGAAAATGTGTTCAAAAAGCTTTTTGTGATTATTTAATCATAATCATTTATTGTTTGAGTTTCTTTTTTAAAGTAAGTGGGGCTGGACATTCTTGCTTTCTCGTTTTATCAATAGTATTTTAGTTTTTAGAATGTAGATTTACATAATAAGTGAGAAACCATCTTTCATGAAAAAAGAAGATGATTTTGATAGATGCTTGTATTGACCATTTTTTTTCATAGTAAGTCCCTTGAATACCCTCTTGTCATCCATCAGATTGCTTTGGTATTATGGTGATATTTATGATTCCTCATGGCTTAGAGCATTAATACAGTTAACTTTGCATAACTCAATTCTGTTAAAGAAAAATAGCTCGGCTTATGAATGCAAAATTCGACTAAGGAAATGTAAATAACACATATTTTGCATAGTTTGGTCTAAAACTTGATTTGACGTAAGGAAAGTTCGACTTAAATGCGACTTCGAGTTATGCAAAGTTAACTGTATATCTTATTCCATCAACTGTACTTAGTTTTTCTGCATTCAAGTATGAATGTCTTGAAAACTCTGACGTATACATGTACTTGGTGTAAAAAAAGAAATTGACACTTTTGTTCGTTAATAACTAAAAAAAAGTGTTTTATTGGACTGATATTTTTAAAATGTAAAATTAAAGGATGTCAAATTTATTTGGAATAAATTTTGTGAAGTTTCCTGTATAAACGTTCTTGAAATAATTGCTCTGAATATTTAGATTTTCACTTTTTGAAAAATTAAGACCACAAAATCTATGTGTGTCAGTAATTAATTCAGACCACAACAATTACCACTGTGTGTTACACCTGTCATTTTCCAACCTTTTGCTATCTGGTGTCATTAATGATTCAGGACTGGTTTAAAAGAGGTGCTCTGGAATTTCAGCTGCAGTGCACAATGGCCATTGTTGTGCTCTGAATTAATTACTGACACACAGATTTTGTTGCCTTGATTTTTTAAAAAAGTGAAAATTTAATATAATATTCAGAGCATTATTTTAAGAATACATTAATGAAGGATATTTCACAAAACTTATTCCAAATAAATTTGACATCCTTCAACTTTACAATGTGAAAACCTCGGTGCGATATAAGTCGTGAATTTTGAGTTATTAACGAGCAAAAGAGTCAATTTAAAAAAAAAAATTTTTTTTACACCTAGTATATATGTAGTTTCAGGAGTACATGAAAATGCCAACATGAAATCTTGAATAGAATACTGTTTCACTATCCTAAGTCACCATACTCAGTAAGGTGAGGACATTTCATTATAAATCTTTCTTTCATAAGATGAAAGCAAGTCATATACATCAAGGTAGATGCAAAAATGCCCCAGCTGTCAATAGGGAAATTTTATCTTCTTTGTATAGCATCCTGTTTGAAATAATTTCCTTATAAATGGAGCCTTGGTAGGTTTGTAGTTGCAGGCTCCATTATAAGGGTTGTACATTTGTTAAAATTCAGTATGGTTCATTCAAGAATTACAATGATTTGTAAACTGAAAGCATTTGTTTTCTAACCTTATTTATGTTGTCTCCAAATGCAGTTGAAAGTACATTTAAGTCTGTGTTAATGGGGCCAGGGCACCAAGAGTTAAAGGAGAATGAAACCCCCCAAAACAATTGCATTTTAATAGAAGCAGAAAAATCGAAAAAATGGACAACTAATAAAAAAGTTATGAATATTTGAAATCCTAAAATCGCTAATTGAATAGAGATCTGAAATTGGCAGTGTCCTAATTATGCTAATGAGATGCTGTGATGTAAATGTGCTATACTTTACAGTTGCCTTATACAAATAATGTAAAAATCCACTTTCCTTGAATATATGTTAGAAAATTTGATTTCTGTATTATAGGTGGTGTTCATAAATTTATTCCTCACAATATATTTCAAGCACAATGTTGATAATTTTCTTATTTATTACCTATAAAGAGAGAGCACAAAAATGTTATAGCATCTCATTAGCATACGAGTATGTTGTCAATTTCATTTAGCGATTTTAGGTTTTTAAAATCTTCATAACTCTTTTATTCTTTATCCATTTTTCCTCAAACTTTTAGTGATATGCTTGTAGGGGGTTTCATTCTGCTTTAAGACATACCTGTCTAAATTTGTCTTTCCATCTGAAAACATTGCTTCTACATGTATAAGAACTAAGCACAGGCATGTGGACAATATGTCACCAGGTACCACAAAACCACCAAAAAGTCGCCAGATATGAAGGTTTAGTTAAGATCTGCATTGGATATTTATAACTCACTGTACAAAGAGTAGAATGCCCAGTCCCTCAGAATGTTACTTCTGAGAAATAAGGGTTTAAAGTTTGCAGTCTATTGAAGCACTCTGACTTACAAGGTCTTGTGCTAAGGTGACAAAAGGAGGATAAGAATTCAATAGAAATTTCTATGAAGGGATATAATGCACAAGCATCAATGCAAGAACTTACTCCTTTTTAAATTTATGGGAGATCAAAATGAGACAAGTATTCAGGATCGTAAAAAAGAAAAGTAATACAACAAAATCCAGAGAAGACAAACATAAGTCTAATACAAAACTGTCAAAAATACCACTTGTAGACTGTTTGGTGGTGTCTCCAAATTTTTTTAGATTACTTAAGAAAAAAGTATACTCTTTCAGGAAATACCCAAAACTAAAATTTGACCATGCCAACCGAAAACACATTGATTTGAGCTCTAACTGAAAATCACACAGTGCGACTTTTTGGTGGTTTTGTGGTGCCTGGTCACATATATTCATTTGGAGAGTCGAAAAGGGAAAATATAAAAATACATACACTATATGTTGGATGGTGTGGTGCAGAAATACAGGATATACTTCAATCTATTTTATACTTGGGTGATTTGGGCTTCTCTCTTAGGATGGACTTAGATTTACCAGAAGCATAAAGTGACAGAGAGAGGGATTTTGTTATTGTTGTTGTTGTTGTTTTTTTTTTGGGGGGGGGGAGAGGAGTTTTTCACTATTGGATAAGATCAGTTATGTTTGATTGAAATGAGAATTAATCATGATATAGGAGAACAGAAAGGTGTGAGGAAGTTGAAGTGACTGAGATGGTAAGAGCAAAGAAATGGAAATATGGTAAGAAAACATGAAGAGAAGACGAAGCAAGACAGAAAAACAAGCAATGATCCATAAAGACAGATGATCATGTAAAAGAGAGAATACAGATTGATCTCTCAAGAAAGAATTGGAGAACAATGTGAGTCATACAGGTACATTTACTCCTGCATTAAATTTAATTTTGGAAAGTTCCCCAAAATAGACTACAGTGGAACTTCTGGACAAAAATTGTTTTATTGAAACCTTGCTATATCAGGGATAAAACAACAATAGATGTATGAGTACAAAGATATGGGACTAGCAACAATCTTTATAACAAGGTTCTTCTAATAAAGTCTTGTATATACAGGTTGCTTTCGACCCAACAATGCGAGTAAATCGATACATGTACATGTAGCAAATTGTCTTATTAAAGGGAAATCCAATCTTGAATGCAAGTTGCTCTGAAAGAAAGCAGAAATACATGTATCAGAGAAGCAGATTTGTGAAAGTTCGAATGAAATCAGACAAGCAAAAAGAGAGAGAAGATTTTTTTTTTTTAAATGTAGTACCGGTAATCACTATACATATGGGAATTTCATACATGTATTGGCCAAATCAGTACAGTCACTGTGATGTAGCCGCGGACAACTCTCCCATTTGCTCCAACGCACAAAATGACTAAAATGTCAATTTTTCAAAATGTATACTTCAGTAGGATCTTTTTCTTTTTGGAGGACCTATAACAATATGTTATTTACAATATATAGTGAGTACTGCCCCAAGGGAAAAGGCACTTAGGAGAAGAACTGAATTTAATATTTTAGTATAACAAATGGGAAAGTTGACCCTGAATCATCACAATCGATTCACCAAATTGCCAATTTGAGATTCGCACAGATGTAGTGATCTCATTTGTCAAACATTCATAACTTTCTTATTTTTTGTCTGATTTCTTTCAAACTTTCACCATCCTGTATCTATTATTCTTTTGCTTTCACACAAATCAACTTGTTACAAAGGTTGGATTGCCCTTTAAAATCGTAATTGTAAGTACATGTAGCTATAAAGAATGTGGCATAATCCTTTTAAACTTTATCATTAGGGGATTAGTCTGAAAATGTACTTGCAATATAAGAATACAGATTTTAAAAATAGAAACAATAATCACACTGAGCACACAAGATCTTGCAAGTTTTCCATAATAATTTTTTACTTCTTTTCAACAAGAAACATGTTATGATTTCTTTAACAATAATGATAATAATGATAATAAAACAGCAATTATCTGTCATTTAGGCTGCACAGATGATGACTAGATTGGTTTCATTCTTAATATAAGACATGTTGCACATCACTAGCATTAGTATTATCCCAATATCATGACTATAAAGTTAATCTTATTCACATCCTCCCACTATATGTGTTGTTTCAATTGATGTTAGCAGGCAGAGCTTCACTGCATGTATGATTCCTCTTACATATATAAATTACAAATGGTACATGTATAATAAAACAGGTTTCCCTATACACATCTTATGTTAAATAATTGGAGAAAGATATGCTGCGCATTCCTAATACTCGGTAAGATCATACAGGTAAACACAAAATCTGCAGGATAAGCTGTCTCTCCAATGCTTAATGAGCAATAAGCCTACAGTGCACTTTATCCTGTACAAAGATATTTAATTTGTAAATTGCTGGCAATTTCTGTCAGGGTAAAATTGGATTTTATTTCTCATGCCCAAATTGAACTTGAAAGCAAAACTCACTGCAAAGACAATGCCATGAAAGGAGCAATTTCTCTTTTCTTCACACAATTCCAAAATGTCCCTTTAACTCTCTACATGGTATTCATCCCAATTGAACAGACATATACCGACACTGCACATGGTATACTGCACACAATGCATTAATAGATGCTGCAATATTCATAGCTTTTGAACAAATTCACATCTATACTTTATTTCATACTTTGTAAAGGGTTGAATCAGATTGACATATAATCTGCCATCTATCTCTCAATCATACAAGACAAAAGGGGCACAGAAAACACTATCAATAACAGATCTTTGCAACCATTGTTCAAATATTGTCATAGCATTCCCTTTCACAATGTATGATTTGCAAAAGCTTTTGTGGCACTATTCCACTTTAAAATACAGGGTTTTATCATTAAACATGTTACTTTTGAAGTAATAATAATACATCCTTCACACTTGCTTCAAAATCATTGACCAACAATATTTTGGCCAATAGTATATAAAGTTCTTTGATTCTGACAAAGTGCTATTCTATCATATTTGCAACATTCATGTTCTATGCATTTGCTCCTCTCTGCATTCACTTCTTATTCATTATATAATATAGCTTCAAACTCTCAAAATAACTTAATTTGGATATAAACATTCACATGCAAATACATACAAAAAGAAAGAAGTTTTGGAAAATGACCAACAAGACACATATTAAAATACATTTGTAAGAAATCTCAGAAAAAAGAAATCAAAGGTCAGAAATATTATCATTTCAAGTCCCATAATGTAACTATATATATTTTCTATTTTTCATGTGATACAATTATTTCTTGTGGGGATAATTTTTTTTAAATAATCATTACTGCAGCTAGAGTTATAGGAAATTAATAGAGATCTAATACTGAGAGCAAAGACGATGCTTTCATCGGGACATTGCCAGAGAAAGCTAATAAAGTTTTCTGCAAATATTAATGAACCTCATTCTAACTACAACCCAGTTCATCTTGAAAAACAAGGGAAAGAATTCCATTTCCATCAAAGTAAGATACCAATAAACATAATCATTACATAGCACAACCATGGAGATCCTGAGGGAACAAGTATTAAATAAAGACAAATAAGATATCGCTCCCTTTCTCACCCCTTCATATCATATCAATCTCAATTCTACCAAATTTGAAGAGATTTTGAGAAAGTACATTCTATACAAGATTGTTCCAAAACTCAGTTTCTAATAAAACTGGCACTGTGCAATTTGTACTTGACAATTTTTGCGCTAAAAATTTTCAAATTAAAAAAAATATATCTTAAAATATTGAATCCGATTCTCAGCACTCCTTTAATAACATGTATTCATCATAGTGATTTTCAGCTTGATTTTATTCTAATCTATCTTAAGTAGAATTATTCATATTTATTTTGAATCTTTTCATTTCTTTTTGAATTCACACTTGTGTTAAGTACATTTATTACAGCACTGCCTACAGTAATTTGTCTAACAGTGCAGAATTGTTTCTACATAATTGCACATTGAATACTTAGTTTCAGCATAGTACAGAATCCATTTTTCAGAGGCTGTCTCCAACAAATGAGAGGAGACATTCCTGTTTAGTCAATCTTGAGCTTTTTATTTCATAACAGGTGGGGCCGGGGTATAGACCCATTTAGAATCTATTTACACACTCACAAGAGTTGGATTCCTAACTATTCATTCCTTTCCTGAATCCCCTTCCACCACAATAAAGATTAATTCTTTACCCAAAACAAAAAGTCCATATCTACAGTGCAGTTATCAATAGAGGATGGGAATTAAGCTTCTTATAAACACTTATGTTAAATATTCAGGATTCTAATAATATTAACAAGTTAGTTTCTATGGAATGAGGACCATTCATTACACCATATATATTCATAAAAATTAGGTTCACATGTATTACCAGCATGGCATCTTACTGTACTTCTATCAAGCAACATCAGATGAATATGTCCTTTACAAGGAGGAGTCACAAAAGCTCTACTGCAGCAAACGCATGGATAAAACTGCACGCAACTGACATGGTCAACACACAGAATGACACATCATTGCTTTATATTCATATTTCATATACTGAATCATCATCTAGAACTTTCATATCCCTTTTATCCTACATATAAGTTTGCCATGACTGTTTAGAGAGACATTGATTCCACCAGATCTTATAGAAATAAATCATTCAAATTATAATCATATAGTCATCATACAATAGAATGCATTCCAAATAGAATTATTCCTCATGGCACTTAAATCAGTAAATGAAGCTATGTACTACTCTTGCCTACACTTGTGTATTGTACAAATTGTGACATAAAAAGACCAACTTTATCATACTTTTCAGTTCACTGCATTGGTTTACTATCTGGGTTTGGATCTATATACATGCTAGAGAACGAAGTAAGTCTAGAGCTTTTTACTTTATTCTCTTTCTCTTTTCATCAAACATCAAAGGCACATGTTGCTAGAGCAAAGGAGAGAGACACCTCTCCTTTATCAAGTTGTAAGCATGGTAGACATAATCATAAACCAATGCCATTAAATAAATATATTTTCAATAGTGTCACTACTGAATGAAACCATACAGGTCATTATTCAAACCAAAATTGACAAAGTAAACTTGTCCAATTAAGCAAAGATTCATAAAAATAAACAAGAAATAATGTAAAAGAATGACTGTAAATTCAAAATCACTTTAATAATTTGTGGTGGTTTGAATACCAAATCAAAGTGCCCTCTCAACATTGAGCTTCTGTTGTGAAGTACAGCTGAAAAGTAAATCATGAAAAAAAAGGGGTCATTTTAGAGGTTTTAAGAAACATAATCAACTTCTCTAGCAACTTGTGTCTTGCTTGAATCCAGAAGTTTGCATTATTCATGGGGCACGTTCACACTTGTTAAGCCACAATTAACCATTGAGAACATCCACAAACCTGCCTGAAACACAAAACACTCCACAGTTCACAATTTTCAAAAATCTGTGACAATGCAATGCCAGCAGTATTTTGTGGTTGTCAGTTATCATCCAACATTAAATGACTTTCAATGCCAACCTGATTGATAAATCATCAAATTTTGCAGGTATTGTCTCCTTTTTTCAATTGATTAAAGAGAAATCCAACATCACTTCACCACTATCATTGGCCATCATTTAAACATGATGTGAACGTGTCCCACACCATCTCTACAGCCAACCAATATACTCACTCCATATTGTATGTCAACTTAGTGCTAATACAATATCTTTGTCAATGTTATATACACACATTATACTATAAGCATGCTGGATGAAGGCTTGCGATGATATAGTTGCCATGTAACTCAAGGGGGAGGAGTCTACACAGTAGCTTCCCTCCAGGATCAGTGTGTCCGACTGGACGAAGCTACTCATATCTCAAGATGGCTTCAATGGGATTCTGAAGTTCATAAAGGTGAACAAATAAAAATTACAAATACAAATTACAAATATAATTCTAAATCTATCAAAAGCATGACAATCATACTGAAAATTCAAGCAAAGCATAAATACCGAACGTTGATACTAATCATTTAAAATTACAGAACTGTGAAATGTGCATCATCAATTTAATTTGTATTTTGTAATAAATCAACCTTCTGAAGAACATGCATGAATGGAAAATTAAATGGAATGATATCTCCCAGTGATAAAGAAAAACTAAGATGAAATGATTATATGACATGATGAAATGACATAGAGCTTCAGGCCTTGTTCACATATGAGCATAAATTCAGGTCATAAAATAATTGAATCACAATTGATACAGGGGAAACTCGACATAACGAGGTCTGCTATAAGGAGGTAACGGCTTTAAAGAGAATATTGTCACAGTCCCAAATTTACTTGCGTGTAATTCTATGGCAGCACAAACCTTTATAGCGAGGTCGGCTATAACAAGATATCAGCTATAACGAGCTAAATCTCGTGCCTCTAAAACAAAGAAAAAGACTGCTAATCATTCCCGTTATAATGAGCAAGCAAATTTCACTGCGCCTCAAACGGACAAAAATCATTCAGCTGGAGAATCTGCACACACACAAGCATATAGTTCAGATACATGTATATCGGGGCATCGCGATGCGATGCAGGTGCGTCTTTTTATTTGTATTACACACACAGCGCAGGGCCCCTCTTTTTATTCGTATCACAGCGCAGGAAGCGTCTTTTTATTCATATCACAGTGCAGGGAGTATGAATGAGACCTTTTTTTTCATACCATGGGTATGCGCTATGCTGACAGTACAGGTGCAGTCCCGATCGCGATACGTATATTTTTAATGCGGAAGTGTAACGGCCTTAAGCCTTAGTCGGTAACTTCGCGTCTAAAAATAATGCTTTTAACACATTTTCCGACATGATCCGATATTTTTATTAGCTGATTCAGATTGAGAATTAACATATTATTAATGCCTTCATAGCTTTCAAATGAGTATATAAGTGGTGGCGGCAGCAGAACTACATGTGTAGGTACATTATTAGTGTACATGTCCAATCTAGTCCCATATGTGCATTTTTAGGTATGTTCTGATAGAAAGAGAAAATGGCTATAACGAGGAAAATCCTTCAGTCCCGACGACCTCGTTATATCGAGTTTCCCCTGTACCACAATAAGTTGTTGCAATTCTCGAAAGATTTTGTCAGCAAAAATAGGCGTCATTGATAATTTGTGTGAGTCGCATGTTGAGTAAGTTTCAGGTTTGACAGTACTTAATATTCATATACAAGGGAAACTCAATCAAAGAGGAGGTCGGGACAGAAGCCGGTTTTGCTCGTTATAGCTGTTATCTTGTTATATCAGAACATACATAATAGTGCACATATTGGATTAGATTCTACATGTACACTAATAATGAATTACAGAGTTCTGCTGCAGCCACTGATACATTCATTTGAAAGCTATGAAGGCATTAATAATATGTTTATCCTTTGAATTAGCGAATAAAATATTGGATCACGTAGGAAAATGTGTTAAAAGCATTATTTTCAGACCCTAAGCTACCGACTACGAGTCAAGTCTGTCACATTTGTGAGCTCACAAATATCGATACGTCATGTTTGTCGCTCCGTTCGATATAGGGTACTGTGCATGTCAGAATAGCGCATACTCATGGTATGAAAAAAGAAGTCTCATTCATGTTGTGGGGGCTAGGCTCCCTGCGCTGTGGTACTAATAAAAAGACGCACCGCGATTGTCCGCGGCAGCTCAAATGACGCCATATCTCTTTCCTATGCATGCTCGCATTCTCCAACTAAACGATTTTCGTCCATTTGAGGCACAGTGAATTTTACTTGATTACTTATCTTTTTCTTTGTTTAACTGCAAGGATATTCTTGATCTCAATTGTTATATATATATTCTCAACAACAATTAAGGAATTAATGCCTAATAATGTTTTTGGACAAAATTTTCTTTGCGAATCAGTTGAATTATAAAATACATCCGATGACACATTAAAATTTGATGGTTAGTGGTATGTTATGTTCATCAATAGTATAATCAATCATACTTGAATGTAAATACATGTTAAAATGATCTGTTTGAAAAGAGATATTGCTTGAGATATCCATGTCACATTTATTACACCTAATGTGCCGCCATTTTCCAGTGATTCACTTTTAATTTATAATACTTCTTTTAATTTTCTTATCCTGACCTGGATGGAGTTGAGGGGGTGTGGGAAGGAAGACCTGTGGGTCATGGTAATTGAGTTAACCTTTTCTAAACCCAGGCAGCCCCATCAACTCTGATCCAGGTCCTTTCTTTACAATGTTTATTCCTGTTATTGTTTTCTGTATTGTTTTCTGTATTGTTTTCGAAATGCCGAATAAATAATAAATAAATAAATAAAAAAAGAAGCATGAGATTTAGTTCATTACAGCCGTTATCCCGCTTCCATATAGGAGCTGTCATAGAATTACACTCAAGTAAATTTGGGACCGTGACAATATTCTTGTTATAGCCAACCACGTTGTGTCAGGTTTTCCCTGTATTTCAAGATGTGTATCAGATAAGTCTCATATTGCTCGAATAATGTGGTTATTCAGATTTGATTAGAATGAAATATCTCTGCAAATGAAAATATTGTTAAAACATCATTAAGGGAGTAAATGATTAAATAATTTGTATATTAGTTTTGCTATATAATTGTATGTATATATATATATAAATATATATAAATATATATATATATATATATATATATATATATATGTATATATGAGCCCGTAGAATGATGTTATGAATCACATAGGAAATGGTGAGGACTCTCAGTGGACTCTTTCCCTGTGGTGTTAAATATATACTTACCCATCACCTATCACATCAAATCTCACTAGTCAGCACAGCTCCTGATTGGTTGTTGCCTTCAATCCCAGAATCCTCTGGGCTGTGACCTATCTTGAAGCCAACTTTCACCCCATCTTCAACGCCAGAGTCTCCATTGCCGTGCTCCATAAAACCGCCCTCCCCGTTTGTAATCTCTATTTCAGTTTTGCCTGCTGGATGCTCTATTAGCAATGAGGAGTCTACTCCACCCTTAGGGTCTATAACTAGGCTAGATTCTTGGTCCATCTGACCATTATTGGCATGCTCTATTGAGTCTGATTCAGGACTAGCATGTGAGTTCTCTGGTATACTTGGCTCCTGTAGGGACCCATTGTCAACAGTGGCTTCCTCCTCCTCCTCCTCTACTGTTGTTACTCCAGAGCTTGGTTCTTCTACTGTTTGTTCAATGCTAGCATCTTGTGTTGCTATGACAACACCTGATTCCTCATCCATGATGGATGCAGGCTCCTCCTTCTCTACTACATTGGAAATATCTTCCCTCTCTACCTCAACTGGCTTCTGCTTCTCTTCCGTTAGAAGAACATTACCATCCACACTGGAGCCCTCTTCCTCTGGGACCGCATCACCACCACCACCGGTAGCGTTAACATCATCCCCTGTGTTAGCATCATGAGTGTTATCTTGTGATACAGGATTAAATTCACCATCACCACTACCACCACCAATGAGATCAACATCAGTTGCGTCGGTCTCTTCCACGCTACCCTGCGCATCAGAGATCTCAACTGCATCTGATCCTTTACGACCTCCCTCCACCTGATAATCATCAGCGCTATCCTCATCACCTGATACAGGGTTGCTACCGATGGCTCTATTGCCAGACAAGAGATTGCGGTATTTGTCGTTGAGGAGCATGGATGTCGAGTTGATTCCATTGGTCTTTCCCTGGGAATCACTGCTCTTGTCACTGTCTGGGGAGCCAGGCTGGGAGGACTCATCCTAACAAATGAAAGAATTGTAGAATAAAACAGAACATGTTCACTATCACTGCCTTTTTTTAAATTAGCGGGCTTTAGATTTGGGTGGAGGACGACGCGTTCACCTCCACCTCGAGCGGGCACTCCCGCGGTGACCGCGTCGAGTTCACTCATTTTGCGATCAATTTAGAATTTAGTGGACGACGCCTTCACCGGATGTAGATTTCGCGCGGTCGCGCGGTTCATTCGAGATTTGTTTTGTTTACGTTTTGGAGAACATGGCGAACCTGCATCGAATACGAGAGTCAATTGTTCTTGCATATTTCAGTAATATCATCAATGATGATGAGTTTGTTCTGCTATACGATGCCAATCGTCCGAAGAATCCCGATTTCAATTACAAGGATCATGATCAGTTTGATCTTGATGATTACAACGACAGTGAATGCAAGGCAAATTTCAGGTAACTACCGGTAGTTAACGTTAGATATGATTATGTTTGAAAAATATTTATTTTGAAATGACTCCAAACATGGGAAAACCCTGACAACTAAGATAAAATGTCTTTCATCATACCCAAAGGTAGTAATTTTGAACAAACGGCCGCTCGGCACGGTGCACGGCGACACTCACGACGCCGCAAAATCCATGGAAAACGTGGTCTAGATTGCGGAGGTGGCGGTGGAGGTGAACGCCGCGCATGCGCAGTTCGTAAAAATCAGTCTGCCACGGCCACCTCCACCAGTGAACGTGCAAATCTAAAGCCCCTTAATGTTGCATTAAACCTAAATAACAAAGATGTTGGCACCAAGGGTTAGAAACATTATCAACAGATTTAGTTTATAAATATAATATCATCATCTCAAAAACAACAGATTCAACATAAGAAAGATGACATCTAAGGGTACTAAACTCCTTACATGCTTCTTCTATTTGTTTAATCAAAATAGACACTTTTCTCCAAGAGATAGAAAATGCATTTTTTGCTAAACATGAAAACACTGAGCCTTGTGCAGTCATATTCTATGTTTGTCTGACGATGGAGTGAGAACAATAAATGATGAAGCAAAAAGGAAACTTACCTTATTTTGAGCTCCTCGCCTTGCCCTCTTCATGATCTCATCCACTCTCTGTTTATGGAGAATAAGAAAAGAATATACTCAATACAAAACAAAGGTACTCTAACAATTTTTAAAAAATTGAGGAGTTATTAGTGTCAAAGATTAAGAGTTGTATTTTGATAAAATGATCTGTTACAATAAATATAATGCTCCTGTGATTCTAGATGGTTAGTTGGTTTTTTGTTTAAATTTGATACACTCTGTTAAAAAAAACGAAATTAAACGATTAAATTAAACAATTATAATTGAGAACAAATTTGGTATTGTAACTAGCCTCATGCAGAGATATTATTGTAAAGGGCAGAATTACAATATAGAATGTTGATAATGTAATACTACATTACCCTTCTCCTTGCATCTCTTTCCTCCTCCTCCTTTTTGTGTTTGGCAGCTAGCTCCTCCTCTTGCTTCTTCCTTTCCTCTTCCTTTTTGGCAATCTCCTCTTGTTTCTTCCTCTCCTCCTCTTCCCTCTGATCAACATACAATGTGAATGTAATCATAAGTTCAGTGTTTCTTGATAGTGGTTACAGTAATCCATAAGAATACATCATACTTCAAACCAATGATAGGGGTACAACAGGAGTAGAGTTCATAAAATGATACCAATTCTTAGTGAAGACATGGTCTTAATAAGCTGGGCTAATTTCCTCAAGGGAAAACCAAACAAAGTTGCAAGTTACGATGTTCTTCAATTCTTGGTCTAGATGAAAATGGCATGAAAATGATTAGCGGTTTGAACCCCAGCTGCAGCACTTATGTCCTTTGGCAAGACATTACTCTACATTTGCCACTCTCCACCCAGGTGTAGTAAATGGGTACCTGGTAGGAAGAAATTCCTTGAATGCTTTCAGCATCTTAAGAGTAACATGGCTATAGCTGGAGGAATAGTATTACTTTGTAGGCACTTTGAGCATCAATTGGGATGGATATATGTGTAGTATAAATGTAACTATTGATGAAATGAAACCATCTTACCATCCTCTCTTCTTCTTCCTGTCTCTGTTTTTCCTCTGCCATCTCTCTCATCTGATCCTCCTCCTCCTGTCTCTGACGCTCAATCTCTGCCAGTCTCAGCTCTTCTGCTAATCTCAAGGCTTCTTCCTCAGCCTTTAACCTCTCCTCTTCTGCTTTCTTTTTCCTCTCTTCTTCCTCTATTCTGAAGGTCAGATAACAACCAAAGATCATCATTAGGAATGTCTCATGCTAAATGTACTGTGGACTATTAAAAGGATCTTGGGAAGAAAATCAAACTTGTATCATGTTCAATGAATGAGTCAAAATAATTTAAAGGTCTAAACTGGGTCCCTCAAGCTATAACAATGTGTTTGTGACAATGAAGGGAATATATGCCTTTCTGCACGACACAATATACATGTATACTGAAGTGCACATGTTAGTATTATTTAGATTACTTTACACTTTCAAATGTTGCAGACTTAAGGACAGAATGCAGAAAAGTATCGAAGAAGCAATGTCCCATGAACATTATTGCTCTTGAAGTGCTCTCTTATTTCAAATACGACCAGAAATAGTTGACTACTTAAGATCAAATTGTAATGTAGCATGTTTGTGTAGTACCATGTACTTATATTTGTGTCAAAGGATTTTTATTGTATGAGAGTTTCAGCAAGATTTATACAAATCCTCATAACAAAGAATTTTGCCTATTGACAACATAATCGACCATTCAGAATAACTTCTACATAGTTTATTTCTTCTATGGGGAGTACTCAACATCATCTTCAAGTTTTGAGTGTTGCTTACTTGAGCTGTTCTTGTCTCTGTTTCTCTAGCTCTGCCTCTTTTTCTGCCTTCTCCCTGGCTTGTCTTCTCCTTTCAGCCAATGCTTGTTTAGCCCTCTCCTCTGCTGTGAGCTCAGTCTTGTCTCCATTGTCACCTAAAGCAAAGAGAGAATCATCATTAATTATAAACACTTGATTACAATCATTCCAAATGGTAGATAATCCTCTGCTGTGAGCTCAGTCTTGTCTCCATTGTCACCTAAAGCAAAGAGAGAATCATCATTAATTATAAACACTTGATTACAATCATTCCAAATGGTAGATAATCCTCTGCTGTGAGCTCAGTCTTGTCTCCATTGTCACCTAAAACAAAGAGAGAATCATCATTAATTATAAACACTTGATTACAATCATTCCAAATGGTAGATAATTTCAGTTCTTTGAACAGCATGAACTTCGCTTTCATTTTAAACAATGTTAATGTAAAATAGATTTGATCAAAGATATAGTAAGGCTTTGTATCTTGCACTCATCAGAGTAAAACACAAGAATATTTATACTTACTACCATTCTGCTTGGCTTCACTGGCTTTTGGCTTCTCAGCCGCTGGTGCTGACGGTGTTGATGGTGCCTTGGCAGCAGCAGGGGTAGGCTTCGGTTTTTCTGCCGGTGTAGCCTTGGGCTTGTCAGCCGGTGGAGCCTTGGGCTTGTCAGCCGGTGGAGCCTTGGTTTTGTCAGCGGGTGTGGCTTTGGGTTTGTCTGGCTGTGTGGGTGTCGTAGGTGATTCTTTCTTGGCTGGAGTACTGGATTTAGGTCTGGCTGGCTGGCCTGGCTTGGTAGGGGTGGGTTTGACTACCCCTGCTGATGGGGTAAGGGGTTTCTTGATGGGTGGAGGGTTACTACTGGTAGACTTGTTACCTGCAAAATAACATAATAGATCAGATTAGGGTTAAAGTAATACAAACCCTTGTGAGACGAAACAAAAAGAAGGATAATGAATTACTATAAATTTTTTCACACAGAACTGTGAGCAATCTATTTCAACAGGAAGATTACAATTACCACTCACATTACTATAGCTATAGACAAAAGATATACAAGTATTCAATAAAAACTGCAAGACTGATTACCTATGGTACAATAGGGTACTGCAGTTGAGAGGTTATTAACAAGTGAAGAACTGTAAGACTGAGTCTACCCCAATGACTGATATTAACACTAGAATAAACATAACATTTAACAGTCCACAAGGTGATAGCTACATACATGTAATACAGTTACAACTAAACAGAAAGGAGAGTTAGAATGCCACATGCACGTATTCTTGGCTTGTGACTTACTTGGCGTCTTACCGCTCGAATGTGAGTCTGATGACTTATCCCTTGTTGTAGTTCTTGGAGAGGGTGGTCTCTTAGGGGTGTTGGAACCACCGCTGGTCTGACTGTCCCCTGAAGCATTTGAAGCATTGGATGATCGGGCAGAGAGGGGAGTTCTCTGCCTGGGTGACTGTGGTCTGCCAACGGTTCGGGGTGATGGCGCCCTCTGTTAATGAAGACATTCCAAAAAAGTTTAGAGAGATGGAACAACTGAGACAAGTGTTTTAATGTCCCTCAAAAGGATGACAAAAACAGCACTGAGACTGGAGAGATGCTATAAAGTAAGGCATCCTCAAAAGTCTTAAGTTCTACATCTCATATAGATTCCCCAGAATAAGCTTGATCATAGAACTGATAGATTGAATGTAAAAACATGCTCCGGTGATCGACAGTTGACCCACTATTATACAAACACTAACCTAATTCCTAACTTCCAGCTTGGACAATACACTATATGTAAATGTAATATTGACAGTACTCATGAAATACATATGATTTTACTGTGAAAAAGTTGTACAAAAGTTTTTATTTTGGGGTAGTTTTCTTTGTTGTGCAGTGTGGATAGGCTGTGAAATCAGGGAGGATTTATAATGGTTTAGTTGTGAAATAGCACAATTCCTGTCCCCCTGGCACAGGAAGGACTGTTAATCTCCAGTATCTCATGATTAATAGGGGGGATTAGGTTTAACAAAAGAGCCAGCTTACTGTTTACTACCCCCTTCCTTGTCAAGGGCAAAACAAAGACTATTTTACAACTTCTTTAATAAAACTTCACAACTAGATCACAACTATATTTTTCACAATTAGAGTACCACATGTAGTGTTGGTAGTAATCTAATACTATATCTTTGATAAGATAAAGCCAGGGGCTATTGTAGCTGGTGCACATGCTGGATCACCATCAGGGTACCACATATAATGCTATGGCTAAGTATGTTATCAGTACCACTATCACAACTACTTTTATTTCTACAATATGAATTACCTGTGATGAGTTTGGAGATGATTAAGTGGTACTAGACCTCATCCCTAGCTTAGGTCTCAATAATCTTTCAAGGACTACCACAACCACTACCACTACCACTACCACTACAATTATCACTACCACTACCAATACCACTGCCACTGCCGCTAGCACTACCACTAGCACTACTATTAGCACTACCACTAGCACTACATTACCTTTGATGAGCTTGGAGATGGAGTTGATAGATTAGTCGTACTAGATGAAGGTGATTTCATCCCAGGTTTAGGTCTTGATAGCCTCTCTGTGACTGCTGCTGCTGAAGGGCGTGGCCCATGGGTTGGAGTTGAGTGTGATGATTTACTATCCCGCGGAGAAAATGCTAGAAAGAAAATAAAAGGAAGGGAAAACATTCATGAGGATTATACTTTCACTGTTTCACATGATTTTTCTTGTATTTGCATGATAAGATTGGGACATAATGATACTTAAAATAATGAGAATGATTAATGGGATACATGTATGAGGCATTGTCCATTAGTCTCTTTTCAAGACATGGAGAAGAGTAGAGTATGTTTGAAGCATTTTTCCAATTGTCAATACATCACCAAGTGATATGACTGGCTGTTTATCAAAAAACCATATTGTTGTTTCTTTTTCAGTCAAAAGTAAAGGGAATAAAACATTTCAGCCTACTGCAATCGTATAATGACTCAGTTTTCATTATAAATTACAGCATTAAAACAAACAGAAAATAAACACTCAAATCTTTAGCACATAAAAAGAGGAATTAGCTGCTCAATATGAGACTACAAGCTTGGTAGAATGAGTCATGAAATAATCAAACATTAGGTGTCCAGAGAAACAATTCATCAGTGTTGATCTATTAAAACAACATTTGGTTTAGAAATCAATTCTTAAAAAGAATAATGGTAACACATCAGTGCTATATTCAGAAATACAGATACTGCTGTCCAAGCATCCCACAGCTGTTGGATGTATGCTGAAGAAAATCAATTTCTATTCAAGTGATTGTTCCAAATAATTTTATCAAGATGTATTTTAATTTTTAATAATTTCCATCCAGATTGAGTATTAACAATATCTCCACAGAAATTGATTTCATTCTAGCACTTGCTTTTGGATGAGAAATACTCCAGGAAGAAAATAAAACCTATTAGTAGACAAAACATGATGACGACTATTAAATATCTTCTCTGGCTTCATAAAGTTTTATGGTACTGTTGTCAAATTTGATAATCCCTAGTACTATAAAGTACACAACTATACAAGCTCAAGATACATGTATGTATCTCAGTGTTTTACTTTCATATAAGATCATGCTGATGCACTGTACTTACATACACTTACACTGTAGAACCCTCCTTAAAATATAACTATCAAAATATTGATTTGAGCTAAACAATGAAAATAAAAATAGTACATTACTCTGCAAACTGGAATCATTTCTCACTAAACCAGTAAACATGCACATCTGTGAAATAAACAAATCCATGCAACATACAGTAGTCGGTAGAATAGAGGCAAAGAAATCCTTGTATATTAAAAATAAACAAGTACACAACACAGTACAAACATGTTGGAGTGTGATTAATTAAAATAGATACAAAACGACTATTTCAGATGTGCAGATTGCTAACTAGTACTTTTTTTTTTTTTGCACAATGCTCAGAAGTACATGTATACAATGCAAAGGTAAAATTTAAGCATGAAATATTGTTGAGTGTCAATTTAGCTCTGAATTTAATAAGACTGGCTTAAATGTTGATCAAAACCTCATTTTTCCCCTTTTATAATCCACTTTTTCTTTACAATACATAGAAAACAAGAGGAAGTTAAAAGTAATTGGAACAAAATCCTGAATTAAGAGGTAACTTTTCTTCTTTCACATACATGTACAAGATATACACCTCTGTTGATACATAAAGTATTAATGAATTATGTAAACACATATATGTATGCATGCAGACATGTACACGGTACAATGTATATGGCAGGCTATAATTTAGATCATACTGAGAGAGAGTCTTGTGATATTTAAAAGGCTGGAAATATAATCATCCACTTCCTTGCATCAACACACATCAAAACTACCGTACAAAAGATCGTACATGCTGCTTTCCTATAAAATACAGCTGGTACACTTAATGAGATAAAGTATACAAAAAGTATGCATTTTACATAAGATATTTGACGCTTATATGAATTCTAAAAAAGAAAGATATCTGACGCTGCCAAGAAAATGAAACTAGGTTACCTGAAAACACAAGACACTGATATTTTTCAATAATGAGGTTGAAATTACAACATCTTTGATGTGATAATTTATGGGTTTTTTTAAGAATAATAATATAATATAGACAGAATAGACTGGCCTTGAAGGGGATACAACATTTATTACCCTCACTAGAATTGTATTGCCCGAGTCTTGGACTTGGGCAATACGATTCTAGTGAGGGCAATTAATGTTGTATCCCCCGAAAGTAGCCAGTCCATATATCAGCGAACATCTAGAGCGAACTCGAAATTATTGTAAAAAATGCAGTTTATTTAACACGCAAAATTCCACTGACTTTCAAAACCGGGCAATAAACAATTTTATCGGCCCGCAATTTTGTTGGCTTGTCAAAGCCGGGCAATAAAATGTAAAAATTGCATTGCTCAGATGTTTGATGTGGTTAATAATTGTGCATATTCTCCCTAATTCTAATGACATTTTTAAACAAGATCATACATCTTGTTCTACACACAAATGTCAACATGTTTCAATATTAATTTATCTTTGCATTTGGGGGGAAGTGGGAGGTGCTGGGGAACATTTGACAGGCTGGGAAGGGCTGATGACCTCATATCCCTGATTTCAGAATGTATAATTGCTGGGTTGGCAGAGAATCATCATTTATCATCAATTCATTGGCCTTCACAAGCCATTACCATCATCCACAGGGAATACACTGAATATCATCAGTGATTAAAGAAGTGTCTGGGGCAGGGGGAAATAGGATAAGAATATGACATAATTCAGGAATTCCAATGATCTTTCCAAAAAGACCAGACTCTCTCTAGGAGCATGGAAGGTAATTGAGATATTGATGAGTGGCAGGGACTTCTGAATAAGTAGATGAGAAATTGTCTAAATTTAGACGTTACTGTATTTAATCCGTTTATTGTGGGAGGAGGTGCGGGTGATCTAAATTTGATTATGATTTAGAAATAAGCTGGCAGGAGGCAGGCAATTAAAAAAAACTGAAATGAACAGACCTAGATAAGTGGGTGGTCTCTAGCAATCAACAGATAATTCTAAAATATATTACTTATAATAAGTATGAATAAGGGTATATAAATCACATTCAGAGGTAGGTAAGGTATGAATTCAAGATTGGTAACAGGCCACTAGCAGTTTGGTGTTGTATCAGATAAGGTATCTCTAAAGTCTGTTGGGCCACAAAATTAAATATGATGGCCCATACTTCACTTGCTTTTTCTTCATCCATTTGTTGGTTTTTCCCCAAGGAGCCTAGTACCTCCTTGGTTCTCCATGGTACCATGCAAATTATGGTGGGTTTTTTTTTTTTTTTTTTTTTTTTTTTTTTGTGACCACACATTACACAAATTACACATTTAACCGGTTTTAACAAAAACCTCTTTTCAATCAAATGAAAGGGGAAAACAGAGAGAAAAAAGTTGTATGCAGTGTAATTTCTCTTTTCTGATGTCATGTTGAATGTCTAGTAACAAACTGTTCGATTTATCAGATCTGGGATTTTTATTTCTTCATATTTCATGTTATACAAATTATTTGTTACCATGAAAGACACATATTGAACAAGCTCTTAAGATGTCAACAGCAGTGATTAAGACAGAAAAGTGAATCTAAATCAACAAATCTTGATAATTGTATGAAAGGCCAAAAGATGAGGACAGAATTTGTAGACCTACTTTTAATGAATGCCACAACATGTAGTGCTAGAAAACTAAGTTTGTAGAACTTTACAAGTTTTTTTGTGAAGACTAATACATGTGTACACAGACTTCCACCAAAATGAAATCCATCCATAACTATATCTAAGAATGATTGATGTCCATGTGAGAAGTTACAAGCATTTGATACAGTACATACAAACTTATGGCAATAAAATCGTAAATGGATAAAATGCAGAAGACTTTTTTACTTGAAGACAGTGGACATTGCTACACACATACAATTTGCAATGGGATACACACACACACAAGCTTAGGTTACCTTTTGGTCTTGGTCGTTTGTAAGATGCTTAGGAAATAAATAAAACATAAAGAAATAAATTCATCCTTGTTTTTAAAGTTCCAACTAAAAAGTACTTCATTATCAGTATTCATCACTGTCCTCAGGTAAAATTATATTAAATAAAAGCGAAACCGACATTGTCAATTGAAAAACAGAAGCAATTTTTACATACAAAAATCATTCAACTAGCTATTCAGCGGAAAATAGAAGGGTCAATAGAAATTCCACATATAAAATGTTTACAGCCAAGAGAGAAGGTGAGTTTCAGACTTCCGTTTGGTCATTACTTTAACCCACACTGTGGAACAGATATTACACGTACAGTACATGGTTTAAAAACAAAGAAACAATGGCTAGGAGAAATTTTTTCAAAAAGAAGGTACACATAAAAATCTGCGGAAGGAAGAAAAATAAAATCAATACTCTTTAAATGTGTGCATGACAACATATATGTAGGGGCAGTGTATTCAAAGTATATTATACAAAGTCATATGTAGACAGTTGAGAAAAACCTTGTTAACATTTATCTCATATGCCACTAAATTGAAAAAGGGCTCTAAATCATAATAAAAGTTGAAACCTTTATTTACTAGACACACACAATAACTGCAGCGTAAATGATGTTTGAAATATGAGTGCACTGTACAAATGCAAAAATGCAGCTAAAAAGAAATCATTTTCATGCGTAAGTGATAGGCATCCAAGGCTATGCCAAATCAATTGTGAATGAGGTGGTGACTTCACCAGACACAGGTGTAAATGCAACAAATCTGACTCTTTGGCTCTTATCTATAGATCTACTTATTATTATTATTATTTTTTTTTTACAGTAAACACATTCCTGTTCACACGTTTGTCGTCAACACTGCAACTAGGTTGCTGTCATCTAGTCTTTAATTTGGTGCTTTTAACAGCTCTTTGCAAGGAGTAGAATTTTTTAATGTCTTGAAGAGAAAAGGAGGAAAGGAAATATATGCAACAAGAACATGAGGAAGAGGTGCTCAAAGATAATAAGAAATATATACGCAGAAGCTCCATGCATACATATTAACAAATAGAATGTGTTATTGGCTAATTGGAACAGAAGGTTTCGAACTTTCAGTTTTACATGTAGGTAGATATCGATCATGTACAAGAATAAATCAATAGCTTACAAATATATCCCGATGCATCTATCCTAAGACCATGGCTATAACAATTTACAGTCCAAGCAGGCAAATTAGCAATGGCTAAGATTCTTGATGACTGACTCTTCCAAGTAAATATAATTTTTGTTATAATTCAATGTACAGAAGATACTGCATGGATGGATAACAACAAATTTGACTTCAGGTTTACAACTGTCAAGTCGTATCACAGGGACAGCTTCATTCTTTCCCAAACCACAGACTAGCACAGCTAAAATAACACAGAGAAGGACAACAGAGCACATCACTAAAATCATTTGAGATCCACTAGTATCAGAAAGTACAGTGATAATCATGTCCGCCATACTTTGACGAGAAATCATGAAACACGATCAAACAAAGTGCAGTACAATGGCAGTGTAGACTTTCAGCTGCAGTTTCTCACAAATTACTTGTAACTTTTTCATGTCTGAGTGTTCCAGAGGAAAAGAAGATGAATCTACTGAGTAGTCATCAGTAGCATTTATCATTTGATGATCATCTATCAAAGATGCAATGCAGGATCAGCAGAACAAACACTTCTATCCAGGTCTCAGGGTACTGCAAACAATCAATGCCCTTATACATTATCACATTATGGTTTTCTTATTTTTCTACTTGTCTACTGACTTGTTTTACATAAAACTGAACAAGTAAAGTCCAATGACATTACCTTGTACTTTGCAACATACTCTAATGCCATTAGTCTGTCTTAAAAGATTGCAGACTGTTGAAGACAATGTCCAAATATTATGAAGTATCTCTCAAGGGCATCCAAGATATGTGTTGGTCATGAAAGGGAGTCATATAGGCTTTTTACGGTTGATTTTTTTTTTACCGAGTACTATCCTCTTTTTTTTTGCCGTTCTCATTTGCAGTTTTAGCAGAGCTGCCAACTTAAATATCCACCTTTCAGGAAGAATTTACAGAGAAATCAGGGAGATCTTTCTCTATTACACACAATTCAATGGAAGAAATCAATGTATGAATCAGGGAGATTGTTGAAAATCTGGCGTTTTTCACTCTAAAATCAGCTAATTTTCAGGGAGTCTCCCTGACAATCAGGGAGACTTGGCAGCTCTGTTTTAGTCCCTAGCCGGAGCGCTTAGCCCCACCTTTTTACATTTAGCCCAACCTTTGGTGGGGCTAACCCTGCTTTTTTCCAGGGCTAAAATAATCCTGTACTATCGTGAAGTTAGCCCACTTTGATAAAATGCAATGTGAACAGAAATTGAGCTAAGCTTAGTCCCGTATTATCGGTGGGGTTAAATCCTCATTTAGCCCCACCGATAATACGGGACTAAGCAAAATTTTGCAAGTGTAAAAAGCTCAATAAGGACATTCATGATCCTTGATTCTATTTAAGTAAAGATAATGTATTGGTTTCAATATCACATCCAACACGAATGAATGTGATATCTGACATATGTGACATTTAATATCTAGCCATTTATTTGACATCTGGTGACCCCTTAACTTGAAGGGATTCGGTAACTTTGTGGAGGCTTGATCTAATAAATTGTTGAATTTTGATATCTGTCTTGTATAATGATGTTCAGAAGGAGAAATAAATAGCCAGGCATAGAAAGGTTTTTAAAATATATGATGCTATTATTAAAATATCTATGACTGAATACTCCCATTTACGAAAGTGTATGGCCATACGCTTTAGTCTAACACTGAGTCTCTGTGGGGGAAAATGAGTCTGGCATTTCTGGTCACTTGCAGATGTTTACTTTTGTGAAGCACATGATTTTGAAGTGCTTTGGTTTTCCTGGGCTTCATTTTTACACCATATTACACACACTGATAGCATGTAAGGCCAGGCAGCTCAGATTTTATCAAGCCTCTACAAAGTACCAAATCACTTTAAAGACCCTTCTCATGCAGGATCAACCCTTGGGTCATTAGAGAGGCAGAACAGTAAACTCACCATCTTATTCAATCAATGTCAGAAGGGAAAATTTAAAAAAAAAAAATTCCTGAACAAGTCCCTTGTGTATTCATAGAGCTTAATTTTGCAATTAAAATATAACAGATTAATTGAAAAGTAACACACATGCAATTAAAAATCTTAAAAAGGCTTTACCAGATAATCTTGCTCCAGAAAGTTGTCATAATCTTGAGCTTGAATAATGCCATATTTCCCTGAATTCTAATCCATCTAATTTGTAAATTAGGAGTGTAGTTGCCTAATAAAGGGCAGTGCACTTGTAAATGTTATCCCTAAAAGAAAAATGAAAACTATACCTTCCTGAGCCAAAGAAACTGCATGTTCTTATATATCTTATAATTTGGCAACAAAATACATACATTTCAAATATGGAATGATTTATCACATTTAATGAAAGTATAAAAACAAATTAATTATATGAATACTGATACCTTCAAAGGGTTGCCAAAACAACAGAGTATCCTGATGCACGGAATCCATGGCTACAATCACAATGATCCATAACAGCACAGAGTAGGCAAATTAGCAACTGACGGAGATTTTTACAAAAACGTTATGACTGTCTTTACTCTCATATAGTTATTGTTATCACGGTTTCAATGGACAATCTTGCAAGGCTTGATAATAATAAAGATGACTTTCTTGTCAAGTGGCGTCAAAACTGGATTAATCGTTGTCTTTGAAGCTCTTTCTCAAACAAAAGACAAGTAAAAGAGCAAGAACAAGAACATGTAAAAGTACAACTGAACTCATTATCAAAGTGAAAGGTTTTTTTAAAGGCTATATGCTTCCACAGAGTTGTTGGCATACGGAATTGCCACTGAAATGTTCTCGCTACTCACACAGGTACACCTTATGATCAGATTGAGAAACCATGTAACATTACCAAACACAAAGGCAACACAAAGGCAACACAAAGTCAGAGGTTCCTCACAGTACATGTGAATGTCGCAACTTTTGGGCCTTCAGTAAAATAAGGCCTCCATGGAAAGAAGATGGACCTTTATATCTAACACAATCCACTGAATAACCAGGCCTGTGAATACTTGAGTTATATATTATAGGCTTGATATTTGTTTGTCAAGGATACAATTAACAAACATTAGCACAAAGAAGCTTTGTCAAAATAAATGTATTATGAATTCCAAGGATCAGCAAATAATCATCGGTCTAGAGATTCTAGAACATGGTCAAGTCAATATTTATTCACCAGTCGCAAACAACATGATACATGTAGATCCAAACTTGCTTTCAGTATCAAATCCTGAACATTAAATTTCATCCAATAACGTGAACAAGTGCACTCTGTGGCAACACAGCCCAATGTCATTGGTCTCTCAAGGTTCCATTCAGAGAAACACTAGCATCAGATCATGTCCTCGTACCATAAAGTACATCACAAGGTCAGTGAAGAGAATTCTTGGTCATGAGGCAGTGCATGATTATTGAATTTCTTCGTCCATATCTGTGTAATTTCATTGAAGAGGACGCTACAACTGCAATGCACAATTAAAATGAAAGAGTAAGACTTCCACATCTAAACATGAGCATTGGTCCACATACCAATTTCTAATAAACAGTTACTGTAGTGCTTTACCCCAAGTTTCCAAGCATTGCTAATAATTGGTCTTGACTTAAAGAATTTTGCTTTCCGCAAGTGAAACAGAATGCCACAGTGACAAAATCACAACTAGAAATTATCAGTGAATGTGACTTTGGACACGTAAGCAGTCTATGCCTCTCATACATTTATTCTAATAATAATACACAATGTTAAAGGGCTACCCATATCCTTAAGTACGATTAAGAACTTTTCTTTTAAACCATCCATTAGAGTAGTATTTGTATTACATATCTTTATGAGAAGAACTCCATAATTTTTACAGAAATCTAAATCTACAAGAACACTGATTACTTTTTAAATACCGGTAAATTGAAGAAAAGATGTGTGCTTACTTTCCAGGTAGACCTACATTGGATTTCAAATTTTCTTTTTTCTCCTAAATGTCAATACCTTAATGTGGGAACTTCCAAATCAATCATACATAATTTGATAAATAGAGAGTGATCTAGAGATCAATGAAAATGAGAAACTTATTCTTCAAATTATTCTAGTCATCCTTTAAGGTCTTCTCTACAAAGTCCAAAAGGAATTCTCTGCCCTATTCATCAGTCTATGTTTACTCTCAAAACAAGGCTATCAATAATATTACGTTCAATACATGTAAAGCTTCGATGGATGGCATCTGTCTACATTTGTTTTACAATCTCAAGTACCTACTCTTCAAACGATTAATGCAAGCTTATAGTACACTCACGAGACATCCATTCATGTACTCATTAATGGAGTGATGGAATACGCCATGGTGAATCTAGCATTTGCCATGGACTTCGGCTAAACTTACATTATCTTGACTTAGCAAAAACATGTTTTATAAGGCTAAATTATATACAATTTACTTTGTGAATGAAGGTCTTCTTTCAGATACTGGCAATTGAAGAAAACAAGATGAATGCGACTGCATCTCCTATATGCCTCCGCCTAAATTCAGTTGATGGCTCAAAGGGTTCTTGAAATCTTGTGATAACCACAATAAAAAGCCTCTAATTACATGTTAATTGACCTCTTTGACATTTGACCTTATACCTTATAACCCAAAAGTCTGATCACTTTATCTCCTCCTAGTCATGAATACAAAATATTTGAGATATGGTGATAACAAAAGTAAAAAAACACATAAAGTCACATACACCTGTATAATGACCTCTATGACCTGTCACCTTTGACCTACGTGAACAAAAATATAATCCGTTCGTCTCCTTATGGTGATGCATACTAGTTCCACCTTTGAAGTTAATGGATCAAATGGTTCTTGAGATATCACATTAAGGATAAAACCTGCAATTTCAGAATTGACCTCTATGACCTGTGACCTTTGACGGACAGACGGACGGACGGACAACCTGAAAACATAATGCCTCCGGCACCACCTTCGGTGGGCGGAGGCATAAAAAAAGAAAGGTAAAAAAACCCTGTAAACTATATGAAGAATACCTCAAAATACCCCCCCCCCCCCTCCCTTTCTCCCTTTTGAAAATTGAAATTGCCAAATGGATGACATGAACAATCTTTATACAGCCTGCATTACTATCATTTTGCAATTGTAAGGGTATAAACTACACTGTCGGCCATCACTGTATGTAAATATACACTGTATGTAACATACACTTCAGTATGAACCACTGCTGTGCATGCTTTCAATCTAAAAATAATGCAAACTCATTATCTATCATTGCTTTCCTAACATGATCACTCACCCCTACTACATGTACTCTTAGTTGTTTTCTTGACTGTCCGTTCATTCATGGTACTGCTCTCTTTCTTCATGACTACAGCATGTAAGTTATTCCATTATAGATCCAAGAAAGTATGTTTCAAATTGTATTTCCTCACAGCAGTAGTAGCTTTGAAGATAAAAGCATGTCACTACCAGCACAAATATCCTTGCATTCTCATTCTTATAGATGGATACTGGACAAAGCCCTTCAGGAAAGTTAATGAAAGGTTTTCGCTGAGTAAAGCAATCGCACATACTCTTGAGTGAAGAGGGTGGGTTGAGGCACAGATACAGAAGCAGCAGAGAGACACTTCAGACAAATCAAATGTTACTCATTTGGTCGAGGGCCATTTTGACCTCATGACTAGCTCTCAACGGCTGTGGCGTTCAATGACTGGGATATTTACAAATAGATATCCTGCACACCAGGATTCAAACAGGTGGTATGGACAGTCCAGCCAACTTGATGGTCTCTGCCATCAGATCATGACACATCCTGGAGATTTGTCAAGTAGTTAGGAACTTCTATGTCAAACAATCACTGTTGATCATGTTTCTCTTTCTCTCTGAAATACTGCTGCATACCTTGTTCACTTCTCCTACTCATGACAGGAATAAAACCTGGATCAGAGAGACATCATCAAGGGAAATTGTGCAGTATCTAGGAATTCTGAAGAAATGCAATCCTAATTTGACCAGATTCTTCTTTCTAGTGTAACAAGTTTAGTATTCCAGTACCGTGTTCCTTTCTCCTACATGATCACATGAATGGTATGATAGTGAGTGCACGAAAGAGAGAGAGAGTGAGCCAAATTGAAATAAATAACTAACCACATTTGGGAACCAGACTGCCTTGGTTAGCCCACGCAGGAAATGCTACACTTTTCCCTACTGCAGTGCATGTTTTGTAGGTGGAGAAAAAAAAAAGAATGCCAGAGAGAAGTTACAAAAACACGAGTGACATTGACTTATTGTATGACTGTATGAATGAATGATTTTAAGTTTAAGGAATGCAACTCCCTCTTCTGTATTGTGGCTTAGTTGTGTCCCTGGAGCAAACATTTACAAAATAGATTTTGAGTTTGCACAGTCTAAATGCTGGTTTGGAATTAGCTTTGAAGGAAAGGTGTTGAAGTGAGTGAAGGTTTCTTATAAATATACTTCACTTTGTGTTCCTTGATTTTCTAGCTCATTGAATACTTGATGCAATATTTAAACTTCAGAATTGTGTCTACTTGGATGAATGGAACTCGTGTTTTGGTTTAGCAACAGACATAAAATTCCCAATTGATACAGATCATCTAGGGACAGAGGAACCTAAAACTTGAATGAGAGTTGTATTTATTTTGGGATTAGAGTCAATTATGCATGAACTCACTTGAGGTATTGCTGAACACCCCTCCCATTTTGATACCAATACTTTGAAATATTTGATGCCATGATTTACGACCTTTTTTGCCAGCAGACTACTTGTTGCCCATGCTAATGCACTTTTTCTCAAAACCGCCATCAACGAAAATGAGTGGACTTCAGTGTCTGTCTAAGGTGTTTGGAGAGCCGTTTCTAATACAATCTCCCGGAATGGTCAACTATTTGGGCAAGACTCTTCACCTAGCAGTATGTATTTTTTATTCATACTTTTTTTGATATTGATATAAACTTTATCATGAAAATGACATGACGACCATTTGCCTCGTGACAATCAGCCTACTGCACTAAGTAAGTACAATCACTATTTTAATCATTAAAATTCTTCAAGTTTGCAATTTCTACATGTGTATGTCACATTCTTGGATTGTCAAACAACAAAATAAATAAACAAAATATCATAAATTTTTTTGAATTATTTAGTCGTTAGCATGAAATGCAAATATTAGATTTTGTATCACATTATGTTACATGTATAAGGAAACAGACCCTAA
The DNA here is from genome assembly GCA_025618425.1 of Heliocidaris tuberculata. Taxonomy (NCBI): domain Eukaryota; kingdom Metazoa; phylum Echinodermata; class Echinoidea; order Camarodonta; family Echinometridae; genus Heliocidaris; species Heliocidaris tuberculata. The sequence goes on from CM046837.1 coordinate 1,479,230, forward strand.
GTACTATTTTGGGGTCCCTTTTACACAACATTCCATCTTTTTTACTGCAAAAAAACACTTGATAACTATGGCAAATATTTGCAATGATGATATGGATAGTTCACATTCAAGTTCAAGTTCAAAATTACACTATCAAAAGAGAGGGAAACCCAAACCAGGAAATAGAAACTAGTTATGACAAAGTATCAGTTCAGAAGTTCATAATAAGAAAAATTCAGTGATTCCTAACAGAATTGTTTTGTGGCACATCACAATGACAAACATTTTCATAAATTATATGAAATTTTCCTGAACAAGATATATGAAACAAAGCATCTTGTCAGATCTAATCAGAAAAATTAAAAAAGAACATTCTCACTAAAATTACTGATCCCCAAGATTTCCCACATAGCACTGTAATTCACAATAAATTAAACAGAGAAAAAAGGGTACCGATTTTTCTTTGAAAATGAATTAGATTGCTTGAAAAGATAAAATAGATTAATATGCTCACAATCAAAAGTTTGTAATTTTTTTCTTTTATCCAGAGCATTGAAAGTAATGATTATCTTTATACAGCCTTTATGATTTTTGTAAGGTGCTGACAAGCAGATGATATTGGTCAGAGTCCAATTAGAATAAGTTGTTTGATATCATACCGTCCTGCTGTTCCAACGTTTGTTGACTGTGCCCAATTATCCCCCATGTGCACAACATGTGGCCTACTGCTGCAATAGCTAATAGCTTTAGCTTCAGATACTTGGCTAGTAATACATGTAGTCCCTGTGTAATGAGCTACATGTACATGTAGTGGCCTGTAAGTACTAAAATTGATCCTACTGTCAAACCAGTCTACAAAGGCCACAAAAGGGAAACATAAAATGTATGCTCCAGTGTTGACAGGTGGCTTTCCTAGACACATTCTCTTACACATCTTTCTTTCTAGATTAAGGCAATGTATATGTCGGTAACCTTAGTGTTCTTTACAGAGAGGTACATGTAGCCATTAAGACAGTTTGGCTGTAGAAAGCACATGTATGCTATGTATTTCATCAATTTTCTCTCATCTGATAAAGAATGAGTATTAAGCGAAACTGAACATGGAATAGGATCATGCCCTTATGAAACTAACTATAGGGTAGAGCCAGAGGAATATGAGAACTGCCTAGTCAATATACATGTGTATACATAATTGGCATCTTTTTGGTAACAATGCTAAGAGGATCCTATTATACCGATGCCACTTGAACAATGATCTTGAAAACGGATTAATTAACTTGATTGGAAGTCTGTTACAGGTGAACAAGTCAAGCATACATCAAAACATGTGCATGTACATGTATCTAAAATAACTTTTCACAGAACCTTGCCATTTCAACAAATATCTACATTTTTACAGTACTCACAAAGCACAAACATACAAGAAACACACTCTAACTACATAGACATAATATTTCATGACTTTGAAGTTGCATGCAGCATAATATTCAAGACTTCTTATAAAAAAAAAGAAATGCATTACGCTTTATCACAACCAAAACCATACTCAACATTCTAGGTGCCAAAACTAATTTGTCATATTTCCATGCACTTTTAAAAACAACAGGCATTTGACAAGCACTCAGCCAGCCAAGTTTGAGTAAAGCTTTCAAGGGCTGGGAAAGCAGAAGGTAGTTGGTAAAGGAGTTGAAAGGGGGAGGGGGGTATATGGGAATGTAAACTGTACACATCTTTGCTTTTAATAACCTTACAAGTACATCTACATGTAATGTCAACTAAGTTTGTTTAGTACTACATTATAGGCATATTATGTTGTAACAATTACAAACAAAATTATGAACAAGATCACTGCACTTTTAATGTTACGTTCACACAAAGGGAGCTAAACTTTAAGTTTCGCTTGTAGTTTCAAAACTTTAAGTTAGCATGTAGTTATCTTGCAGTTTCAGCCCGTATGAATGGACTCGTGGTTTCGAAACTTTAAGTTTACTCGTAGTTCTAGAACCACAAGCGAGCTTGTGATTAAGGCCGAAACCACGAGCAGGGGGGTCCTCCATCGCAGTCATGGCCCATGTGAACGGAATAAATTTTTAGTTTCGCAAGTTTGTGGTTAAGGATGACCTCGCTGTTCATGTCAAAATTTCCAAGTCCTACCCTTCGCGCGAATTATGAACACAGAATCTGTAGGCCTATGTGTACTGTACACACAATCGGTAGTATTTACTTCCGGAGTTAACCACAAAGATCGCTCAGCTTGTAGTTTCAGCTTGTTGTTTCAGGCTCGTGTGAACCTCGTTGCGGTTAGGGAGTCATGGTTTTGTTAACTTAAAGTTTTGCTAACTTAAAGTTTCGAAATCACAAGTCCCGTATGAACGTAGCTTAAGAGATGTGCATGTGATCAGTTGCCTGATTTACTTTTCAAGGAACGGACTTACAATAAGGGAATTTGTCAAAGGAGTGGATGTTTAAAAATTATCCAGAATTTAAAAAGTGTTGAATGTTACTCACCAGATAGGGAGAGGAACATTTTGTGCAAGAGCTAATGACAATATGAGTGAATATTTATTATACAGTATATTCCTGGCCATGATTTGTAGGCAGTGAACAAGTCGCACATTTAACTAACTTTACCGGGTATTCAATAGAAGAATAGCAAGATACAATGTACAAGCCAACTTTTTTTCTTCAGTGATTCACTCTGAACTTGTTTCTAAGGAAAGTTTAAATTTTAGTGGTGAGGACTAGGACAGAAGAAAGTGATGCTGACCATTGACTTTTCATATCAATATATTCAAGCAAATCAGATATTTACCTCAACAATATTTTTTCAGAACTTCCAAAAGCACAGTACAAAAATGTACAATGAATCTTTACCATTGAACACCACAATATATTAGAGGATTGCTATTTCTTAAGCCTGTTTTAAGGTTTGATCATCACTTAATATTATTTCAATATTTACATGTAAAAACAGGCAGTGTATTAAAATAAATCTTTCCTTTCAGAGATTACATTTGGCAAATGTAACAACTGGCAGAAAAGAGATTAATTAATGATTAATAACAAGAAATATGAATCTGTTTTTTAACCAAAGCATAAATCAAATCACACTCTGCGATCATTCATGTGTTTAATCTTTTTATATTACATGTATAAGAAGAATCTAGAGTAATATGTTTTTTATGTGTATTGTTTAGTTTTGTATAGGGGGGGGGGGGGAGTGGGGAGGTCACACATTAAGTTATGATTTAAATAACATAGGGATGGGGTCGTAATTAAGGCTTACTGAATCATATTTCAAAATGTGTAAATTTGTCAATTCTTACAACTTGGCCATACTCTTTCAGTCCTCAGAATAAAAAAGTACTGCTTTCAATCTGAGATACTCAATCTTAAATTACTTTTGCCTTAGTCTTCATGTCTTGTCCTTTCCTACTTGCTTTCGTCTTAAAGCGGATGTTATATGAACTTTACTGCAATCAAGAAATACCCATTCAGAATGATAAAATATCCATCTACATTTATAGGCATGTATTTTCTTCTTTTGATTATTTTGGTCTATGACAAGCTTGCATACATTCTAGCTCTGTACAGTTATTATACAGAGTAACAAGCACTGCTGCTATCAAATGATTTTTCCTAAAAATGGGTTTATAATTCAACTACTGAAAAGTATTTTTTTAATGCATTTTTCATTTATTTTCCAAATATTACACCATTTGGATTTTTACTTAATATCACAAAATTTAATAAAGCATAAAAACAAGACTAATATGTTAACACATATCTCTGCGAGGTAACATGACTGGACCAGGATATGACAATAGAGGGCACTATTCTTATTTGATGTTTTCATTCATTCAGCTGGCAACTAAAATAGAGAACACTGCTTGTATTCATTTGAACCATTGGTCCATTTTTCTGTCACAACATACAGGAAATTGTTTGTGTTTAGCAGTGCAGTAAACAAAAACTTAAGATATCAAAACTCTTTGTGGACAGCTTTTGCTCACCAAACTTAAATAAGCATTTATTGCCAAAATATTATCTTTCTCTTAATCATTTATCACTAATAAGAAAAGAAAAGAAATTGGCTTTAAGTTGGATAACACAGAACATTAAGAAATTAAAGGAGGATACAGCAAATCAATTTGATATAAATGAAGTCAAGGTTGCAAAAAAGGGAGAGCATAAACAAAACTGCGCAAGTAAGACAAGAAAATGAATTTAAAGAGAGTAGTAAATATTCGAAAAAAAGACCTTAAAATGACTTTCAAACATTTCCAAAGTAACCAATGATGTGTTGAAAATCATTAAGATCAGACATTCAAACTATCACAGGTTATTTCTTTTTCATTTTGGCAAGATCCCTTTATTAAAATCCATAACCAAAGAGTGGAAAACATTTTGAAACAAAAATGATAGAGGGACATAGAAACAAGACAAACTTTTCATGCTATAATTTGAAGCTATTAGCAAGCATATGGGTTGAATACATGATTTTGTAATGGCCAAACAAAGCCTAGCCAATACATGTTACCAATTCAGTTTCAGGTGAATATTGAATAATGTCACATGGAACTAATTTTTATGAACAAGACATATCACTGAACTAGCATTTTAAACAATCATGGACCTTACCTTTAAATGAATGAACAAAGAAAGAGGTTTGAGACAAACGACATTGATATTGATTATATTAATCCTTACCTTTGAACACTGTAAAGTAATAAATTTATGTGCAATGTGTATGAGGTCACATTGAAAACTTACATGGAAACCTCATAAAGATATGAATTAGATTATGAGAGAAATTCTGAGGACTGAATAATAGCCTTAAAATGAATTTCTAAAAAGTGCAACCAAATTAAAACATCCCTTTGGTATTAAAGAATAAAAAATTGTTCTTTAGAGCTGGATCATCAATGATCAGTTTTAACCATTTCGTACTAGGGACGGCAAATTTTACCATAGAATAACAACGGTGTACTGAACATTTACACTCTAGGACAAATCTAGATTTTACATTTTGAAACTGATATAAGTATGTGCATTGTGAATTCTGCTCCCAAAGAAGATGCTTAATGCCTGATCTGACTACAAAATAATAAATTTAAACTTTGGCTCAAAGTTTATTTACAGTGCCGCCCGCGGGAAACGTCACGCTTCCCGCGCGGGCGAATGCGGGGAGCCGCTTCGTACGGGCGTACTAGGGAAACCTAGGGTATTTGGACTAGTATGGACGAAGCGAGGTGCTCTCTTTCCCAACTCGTCCAAATGCCCTAATTTACCCGAACGTCTCGGCGTTCAAAGAGGTTGCCTTCTAAACTGTATTTCATCGGTATAATAATCCTACCTCAACTTCGACTGTAATCATGAATCCAATAATCAAATTCTTCCGAATGCTTATGATGATAAACCTGCATGAATTTTATCAAATGCCGTCTTCGACCGATTGTCATGAATTTTATCAAACTATGTCTTCGACCGTTCATCGTGAATTTTATTAAACTACGTCTTCGACCGTTTATCGTGAATTTTATCAAACTCCGTCTTCGACCGTTTATCGTGAATTTTATTAAGCTACGTCTTCGACCGTTTATCGTGAATTTTATTAAACTACGTCTTCGACCGTTTATCGTGAATTTTATCAAACTCCGTCTTCGACCGTTTAATAGGCCGGCCAATGGATTTCATCAAACTCCGTCTTCGACCGTTTATCATGAAATTTATCAAACTCCGTCTTCTACTGTTTATCATGAATTTTATGAAACTCCGACTTCGACCGTTTATCATGAATTTTATGAAACTCCGACTTCGACCGTTTATCATGAATTTTATGAAACTCCGTCTTGGACCGTTTATCATGAATTTTATCAGACTCCGCCCTCGACTGTTTATCATGAAGTTTATAAACTCCGACTTCGACCGTTTATCATGAATTTTATGAAACTCCGTCTTGGACCGTTTATCATGAATTTTATCAGACTCCGTCCTCGACGGTTTATCGTGAAGTTTATCAAACTCCGACTTCGACCATTATCATGAATTTTATGAAACTCCGTCTTGGACCGTTTATCATGAATTTTATCAGACTCCCTTCTCGACTATTTATCATGAAGTTTATCAAACTCCGTCTTCAACCGATTATCATGAATTTTATCAAACTCCGTCTTCGACGATTATATGAATTTTTTTCTCAGAATCTGACTTCGTTCACTTATCAAACTCCAACGTCCACCGCTTATTTTTAATTTGAACCTACACTGTCATAGACCGTAATAATTATAATTTTTCAAATCATCGTCGGTTTTTTTATTTAATGAAGCTCCGACATCGTATGCACCTTTACATCAAATCACAATAATGAGATCGTCTTCCACTCTAAGACATCAAGATGCCTACAGTACCGAGATCGTCGTGTACATGTACGTATTCTTTGACATCAGATTGGTCACGGAGAATGTCACTGGCGTAGACAGGGGGGCACAAGGGGGCCATGGCCCCCTATTCAGCCCCTAAAAAAAAAAAAAAAAAAAAAACGAGAGCGAAAAAGCGGAAAGTGAGGGAAAAGCGGGGATGTGAGAGAGAGAAAATGCCTTAAAAAGCGCTACGAGCCGTTATTTTTCTCTCAAAATTTGCTAAAACGTCAAAGTTAAAATTCAAACGTGGTTTATTTTTAATTCGATGCCAGTGATTTACATATGTCCCTGAAATGACATCATTTTCCGGGGTTTTTTTCCCCCTCACTTTTTTGTAACTTGTACTTTTTCTTTCCAGAATCATGAGAATGGAGCAACTAGAGCCTGTTCTCAGTATTTAAAGCATCCATTTTTTTTCTCGCTCGCTACGCTCGCTCATATAATCTAGAAACAAGATGTTTTCGAGCAGCATATGTGTCTTAGAACCTGTCTATAAAGGCCACCTGTCTACAGTGGCTACTTTTTCTGTTTCCCTTGGGTGGCCTTAATAGACAGGTTTGACTATTTATCAACCTACATACATAATTTCTGGTCTGGGTACCCATGTTTTTGACACCGTTTTGTTTGTTGTTTTCTTTTTTCAATGCATGTGCAACATTTTAGTCTGCGAGTGACCCCTTCCCCTTCTGACTATAAAATGAATTCTTTTGGATTTCAGATCCTGTGAAAGAGTTGTATAATATGGCGTGGTTTTGCTAGCAAAAATACATGCTTATAATGTTGAGCTGCCTCTACTTGTTCATCTTGCTTGTGTTTACTATATGCAGCAGACAATAACCGGATCTCGAAGACCCTTCCTTCGTGAGAGTAAAAGCATGTTACGTAATCACTCTAATTGAAGTGAAGCCCCTTTTGTCGTGCACAAAGAGGTAGTTTGCAACTAATGATCAAACTTGTAGGGCCTACTGATAGGCGTCAGTGTTGGTTTTGATATAAGATCAAAGTAGAAAAGATACAAATTTGAAGTAAGTTTAATTGATTCCTATTTTCTCCTCCGGAGTTGTTGAAAATGAGGAGGGGGTTCCATGTTATTTGATGTTTGATTTTTTTTCCCTGATACACAAGCATGCTATTAGGTCAATTTCACCACATTCTTCACAAATTTAATTTCACTTGTACATGCACTACAGAGGCTCAAAACAAGGTCTAATTGCATCATATTAATGGTTTTGGAACGGCACCTCATTGCCTTTATATCATTTCAGAACAAAAATATCAAATAACCCCCCCAAAAAAAAAATGAGGCGGCCGAAAAAAAGGAAGGAGGAGGGGACGAGAAACTAGAAATTATTTTTATTTGGTTTAAATATGTAATTTAACATTAGCATCATCTTGAAGAGTTATGAGGAGCAAACACAGTTAACTTGACAAAGTATAACTCTGGGCATCGTCTTGAAGAATTTTCATATGGAAAGGGAACGGCAATGAGACGATTCTCTTGACAAATTATTTCTTTATTTAAATATGAAAAGTAATTGTGTTGTATCGTAATAAGGTACAACTGGAGAAGAAATGACAGACTCTATCTGACCAAGTAATTTTTTGCCTTAATGATAAAATAATAGTGGCGCATCATCATTCTACAAGAGTTACGAGGAGCAAACAAAAGATTATTAACTTGAAAATGAATATCTGGGACCCGAACTGGACTTACTCCATGGAATTACATAATACATACGCAGAACTCTGTAACTCTATGATTGATTCCCACTTCAGACACTCCTCCCAAACTTTCTCACACGAGGAATCATTGCTCTGTAATGGAAAATATTTTACGATGGTATAATTAAAATAATGAGTCTAAGTACAGCTAGTTATTCCGAAGGTTCGTCATTCCCAAGGCTCGTTATTCGATAATCGATAATGTCTTTTCTACTCATAGTAATTTCTATTACATTAGTTCGAAACAGTGTTGTATCCGAGGCCGGCTTGCCCGAGGCCAAGGCCAAGGCCGGCTTGTTTATTAAATGATAAATTTTCCGAAAAAGTTACCAATTTCAGAGCGGCACACTAACTTGTACACCTCATTGGGTGAGCCCCCCCCCCCCCCCCCCCCCCCTCCAAGCCAACATTGAAGTAGAAATATAATATAACCATTCCTATACATCGTAGATAACTGTGGAAGGAAAACAATTTAAACTAGTCTTCGACAGCCCCATTGTTCTATGCTGTGCGAGAACATAAAACCCTGGAATACAGCCAAGAAAAGGGTTTTGTTTAAAGTTAGCGTGGGTGGGAGCGAGCGCTAAAAAGGTAGCAAACATGAAAGAGGGAGTTCGACCAGCCATTGTTTCTTTGTCGGTGACTGATAATAGCCCCAATAAGTGCCCAGTCAATGTCACTAATTTCTTTGTCGGTGACTGAAAGTAGCCCCACTATAAAGTACCCAGTCAATGTCACCAAAACACAATTTTTTTCAGAACATCCTCCCCCCCCCCCCCCCCCTCTTTAGGGATGCTAGATTTGGTTCTGACTGGTAAGCACCACTGAAGCCGCCAAACCCGACCCACTTTTTGGTGGAAGGGTACCCATTTAGTATAATATTGAAAAAGAAGAAAATCTATTTTTGTGCACTTTCAAAACGAAAATGAGCCCGAAATTAGGCCTATATTGAATAATCTGTAACTTTTGCAGAATTAATCATGCCCCATGAAGAAGTTTTTGTTTTGTTTTGTTTTGTTTTTGTTTTTGTTTTTGTTTTGTTTTGTTTTGTTTTTCAAAGCCGTAGCCCATGTTTATTAAATGATAAATTTTCCGGAAAAGTTACCTATTTCAGAGCGACACACTAACTTGTACACCTCATTAGGTGCGTAACCCCCCCCCCCCCCCCCCCCCCGTCTAAGCCAACATTGAAGTAGAAATCACTAGACAGATGAACACGTTTTTTTGATAAAAACATATTTCATATTTAGTTGAAAGTACGATATATTAAACTCGACCGTTCATTTTAATGGTGGAGTGCCTTATAGTGACAAACTGAACCACAATCGTTACACGGTGGACAAAAGCACGATTTCTTTCACCAGACCTATGTACATGTATAGGGATTGAAATTAGGGTATGCTCCAAATAATCGGATTATGGAAGGACAAAAATTAGTCCCGCAATTGTCATAATTTCACATAATATAGCAAGCTACTAGTGGATATGTAAACTCTATGGAAGAAATGGCAAGTGAATTTCCTACATTAGTCTAGTCTACATTACTAGACCCTCATTTAAAAACTGGTCCAGACCGGGTTCGGCAATAATCGGACAATTTGTGTGTTTGTGCTGAAACACTGACGCAAGAAAATATCTGAAATGAATATCAAACTCTTTCAGGAAGGTCAGAATTATGTTTCAGTGGCAAAAGTGATAAACTGACGGCCAATTCTCAGGCAAAGTGTTGGAGTAAAGACACAAATGAAAGTTGACTCTATCAATTTTGTAAACCGTTACCCTGACAACTGGCCAGATACATGAGCATCACGAAAAAGAAAATACTATCCGACTATATCGTATCTCGCTATGCTCGATCCTACAATACTTACGATTCATTAAATGAAAGGAATAATTAGAATGATATTCTTTGTTGCTCACCTCGTTCGCTCATGTATTAGCCGACAGTATAGCTTCGGAAAGCAAACAGAATTGGCCAATTGAAGTAGCCGAATAAGAATGTGCATGGCCTTAAATAAAGTTTTAAAAAAAACGCACAAATAATTTATTTTTAAAGAAAAGTAGGAGATGGAGAGAGATTGATAGAAAGAGGAGGAAGGGAGCAGAGATAGCTAGATTGGGGGGGGGGGGGGGATACATGTATAGCGTTTGTTTTGTAGAGGAAGGCTATAACGAAAATGTTCAGTATCTACATATAGGAGTTTACTCAGGTTGCATTAATAAGCCATAATTTTATCATACTTTATTTTTCGCTGTAAAAGATAGTGTTACTGCGCTATATCTGATTAAACTAAACTGTCGTCATTGCCTCTCCCCGATCCCTACATTTCAAGAAAGTTATACATGTATGACTGAACATGCATTTCCTGATGATATAGATGTAATTGATGAATAATCATTTTGTATCCCTCCCCATTCAACAATTTGAACTTGAATATTGTATAATATAACCATTACTACATCGTAGATAACTGTGGAAGGAAAACGTTTAAACCAGTCTTCGACAGCCCCATTGTTCTATGCTGTGCGAGAACTTAAACCCTGGAATAAGCGAAGAAAAGGGTTAGCCTGGGTTAGCGTGGGTGGGTGGGAGCGAGCGCTAAAAAGGTAGCAAACATGAAAGAGGGAGTTCGGCCAGCCATTGTTTCTTTGTCGGTGACTGATAATAGCCCCAATAAGTGCCCAGTCAATGTCACTAATTTCTTTGTCGGTGACTGAAAGTAGCCTCACTAAGTACCCAGTCAATGTCACCAAAACACAGTTTTTTGCAAAACATCCTCCCCCCCCCCCCCTTAAGGATGCTAGATTTGGTTCTGACTGGTAAGCACCACTGAAGCCGCTAAACCCGACCCACTTTTTGGTGGAAGGGTACCCATTTAGTATAATTTTGTAAAAGAAGAAAATCTATTTTTGAGCACTTTCTCAACGAAAATGAGCCCGAAATTATATTGATTAATCTGTAACTTTTGCAGAATTAATCATGCCCCATGAATAGGGCCCTTTTTTTCAAAGCATGAGCCCGTGTTTATTATATGATAAATTTTCCGGAAAAAGTTACCCATTTTAGAGCGGGGGGGGGGGGGGGGGGGGGGGGTACTCAATAGGTGTCTCTTGTCTCGGTTGTATAGATAGTTAAATAATGTTGCAATGAGTACTTAAACTGCATTAAGAATTGTTTGGTAATAAGGACAACGGTCTGGTTAATGGATGAAATAAACAATTATTAATTAATATCTGAAAGAGTAAACGACGATCTCCGTAATTCGATGTCAAAGCACACGACGATATCTGCCATGTCCGTAAGGGAATTGTCAAAGAGTACGCGACGGTTTCAATAATTAACAGTAGCGTAGCGATGATTTCATTTTATAGGGGGGGGGGGGGCGGTAAGGATGAGCGCGCAAAGCGCGTTCCCCAGGGGGAGGATCAGGATGCAGGAAGGGGGTGGACCTCCCGCGCCAAGCACGGAAGCTCCGACGTTCTTTTGTCAGTGTTTCTTGATCCCTCCCTCTCTTTCTACGTTCGCTTAACCTTTTCTTTTCTCGCTCATGCTTTTTTCTTCTTCTTTATCTTTATTTTTTTCTTTCTTTTTTCTTTTTTTGGGGGGAGGGTGGCGTTTTTGTTTTGGGCGCCGACGTTCTTTTGTCAGTGTTTCTTGTTCCCTCCCTCTCTTACTTCGTTTTCTTACCCTTTTCTTTTTTCATCACCTTTTTTTTTTCTTTCTTTTTTTTTTGTTTTTGTGGCGGTTTCTTTTTTTTTTTTGGGGGGGGGGAGGGGAAGGGGTCGACCACCCCATCGCCCTCTTTGCTACGCGGGTGGTAATTAATTCGATGTGAAAGAAAACACGACGATATCCGTAAGTGATTTGATGTTAAAGTGTAAACGACGATTTCCGAAATTCGATGTGAAAGAATACACGACAATATCCGTAACTGATTTGACGTCGAAGAATACACGACGATCTCGGTAATTGATTCAATGTCAAGGAATATACGACGATATTCATAAGTGATTTGTCGTCAAAAAGTTGACGACGATCGCCGTAAGTGATTTTATGTCAAACAGTAAACGCCGATGTCCGTAAGTGATTCGGTGTCAGAGTGTTCATGACGATATCCGTAAGTAACTTGATTTTTAAAATAGTAGGGGCCTACACGACGATATCCGCCTTGACGTCAAGAAATACTCGACGATCTCCGTAAGTGATTTGATTTTAATAATGGTACACGACGATATCCGCTTTGACGTCAAGAAGTACTCGACGATCTCCGTTAGTGATTTAATTTTAATAATGGTACACGACGATGTCCGCTTTGACGTCAAGAAGTACGCGACGATCTCCGTAAGTGATTTGATTTTAAAAATGGTATACGACGATATCCGCTTTGACGTCAGTAAGTACTCGACGATCTCCGTAAGTGATTTGATTTCAATAATGGTACACGACGATGTCCGCTTTGACGTCAAGAAGTACGCGACGATCTCCGTATAAGTGATTTGATTTTAAAAATGGTATACGACGATATCCGTTTTGACGTCAATAAGTACTCGACGCGATCTCCGTAAATAAGTGATTTGATTTTATAAATGGTACACGACGATATCCGTTTTGACGTCAAAAAGTACTCGACGATCTCTGTTAGTGATTTAATTTTGAAAATGGTACACGACGATGTCCGCTTTGACGTCAAGAAGTACTCGACGATCTCCGTAAGTTATTTGATTTTTGAAAATGGTACACGACGATATCCGTTTTGACGTCAAAAAGTACTCGACGATCTCTGTTAGTGATTTAATTTTGAAAATGGTACACGACGATATCCGCTTTGACGTCAAGAAGTACTCGACGATCTCCGTTAGTGATTTTATTTTAATAATGGTACACGACGATGTCCGCTTTGACGTCAAGAAGTACGCGACGATCTCCGTAAGTGATTTGATTTTAAAAATGGTATACGACGATATCCGTATTGACGTCAATAAGTACTCGACGCGATCTCCGTAAATAAGTGATTTGATTTTATGAATGGTACACGACGATATCCGTTTTGACGTCAAAAAGTACTCGACGATCTCCGTTAGTGATTTAATTTTTAAAATAGTACACGACGATATCCGCTTTGACGTCAAGAAGTACTCGACGATCTCCGTAAGTTATTTGATTATGAAAATGGTACACGACGATATCCGCTTTGACGTCTAGAAAGTACACGACGATGTCCGTAACTGATTTTATTTTGAAAATGGTACACGACGATATCCGCTTTGACGTTAAGTACGCGACGATTGCCGTAAGTGATTTGATTTTAAAAATGGTATACGACGATATCCGTTTTTTAACGTCAATAAGTACTCGACGCGATTTCCGTAAATAAGTGATTTGATTTTATAAATGGTACACGACGATATCCGTTTTGACGTCAAAAAGTACTCGACGATCTCTGTTAGTGATTTAATTTTGAAAATGGTACACGACGATATCCGCTTTGACGTCAAGAAGTACTCGACGATCTCCGTAAGTTATTTGATTATGAAAATGGTACACGACGATATCCGCTTTGACGTCTAGAAAGTACACGACGATGTCCGTAACTGATTTTATTTTGAAAATGGTACACGACGATATCCGCTTTGACGTTAAGAAGTACGCGACGATCGCCGTAAGTGATTTTATGTCAAACAGTAAACGCCGACATCCGTAAGTGGTTTGATGTCAAACAGTTAACGCCGATGCGTGAGTGATTCGATATCACAGCGTACACGACGATATCCGTACGTCTACGTGATTTGATTTTTAAAAATAGTACACGACGATATCAACTTTGACGTCTGTCAAAGAGTAAACGACGATCTCCGATAATTCAAAAAAGTGGACAATCAAGAAGACCACGTGAGCAAATTAACTTATTGCCAAGAATAAAATTTGATGTTCGAAAGTTTGCTACAAAATTTTGAGGAAAAGATCGGCAGGTTGATTATATAAACAACAAAATAAACTTGGTTAAATTTCACAGAAATATACCCGCAAATATCTTCGTCCATCTGGACGCGAATTTCCTAGGGTGGACTTTCGGTGCGGGCAGTTGGACTAGTCCAGTCCCCGCGGGTAGACGAGGGTAGACGAGGAGGCACCCTCGTCTGTACGTTTGATTTTCGTGACGTTTCCCGCGGGCGGCACTGTATGGTAACCAGACATAAAAACAGTAGCACTGCAGGGGTATGAATGACAACACTTTAAGAAGCTCTTCAATCATATCTCTTCCATTCAATTTCTCATCAGAAGACCGTCATATTTACATTACCAGAGAGAGTTTTTGGTTTTGGTTGCACTTAGTTCAGAAGGACAATAGAAATGTCTCATATAAAAATCCTTTACTGAAACCTATCTGTTTAAAGACAAGACTAGACATGGCTTCTTTAAAAATACCTCACAGGCTCAATACCTTTCCTAGATAAGTTTAGAATGTATGAAATATACATGTGTATTATACATTGTCCAGGCATATGTTCTCTTCTCTTCACTTTTCTTTTCACTTTATTTGATGACAATTTCAAATACCCAGAGAAAAATTCAAATAGAAAATAATCAAATACTTTTTTTTTCCCAGTTGATATTGTAGTTCATAGAAGGAAATATTTTCATGTCAAATGGATCATTTTTTGTGAGCAAAATCAATACCTGAAAACAAAATTTTAACAGTTTTGGGTTAGAACGGTATCATGATATAACCTCTTTTATGACTGAGCCTGAGACAATTTGTTTTTTAAACAATACTAATACATTTCAATCTGTCTAAGCCACAGGCTCCCCAAGATGTGTCAGACTGCCTATAGGATGTTAGAACGTTAGAAAGGATAGAGGGAGGTAGAGGTGTTTAGTGAGCTTACATGCAAGGTTTGGGGTGGACCGGTAGTGGCCGGGTGAAGAGCGTAATGCACCAACAGGCGAACGAGCATCCGCAGGCCCCGCCCCACTCCCCGGAGGTGGCGTCACCTCACCAACGGGCGAGCTAGGCTTCTTCTTACTTTTCTCTGGCACATACATCTGGAACCAGTCATCCTCATTGGGCCCAAGTCTGACCAGTTTGACTGACCTCTGGTAGATGTTAGATACAGAGCTAGAGAGATGCTTGGAGCTGGACAGGTTACTTGTCCGGCTTTTAGGGGCAGCACGGTCTGTGCTCCTACCACGAGGTGTTGATGCACTAGGGATCGGAGAGGGACTCTCTCGAGCACCAAAGGCACTCCATGATCGACGTTTCTCTCTCGAGGAATGGGATACATCTTCCCTCTCTCGTGACTTCTGCAATATTGCCTCCTTACGTTCCTAAAGTAATGATCAAGAATCACTAGTAGTTAATACAGCGTTTGCTTTCAAATCACTGTAAGATACATTCTGTAAATATATGAAACAAGCTCTGTAAATTTCTCATAACATAACTGACTTATGAACCACAAAATAACAAGAAATAAGACATTCTAAAATCATATCATGGTAGATAAACTGATACTTTTTAGTACTGTTATGAATAAAAAGGAGGAAAATGAGACTTTTATAGCAAGTTCTATGTTTTGCTTTTGGATATTCCCATGTATTCAAAATCATGTAGCATCTTTTCGCGGCTAACCAAAGACGGTGAAATCCATTCGCTTTTTGGACCTCTCGGTTGTTTTCCGGATGTTTAAACGTTTTGATACAGCACAATACAATATATATATACACCTTCTCCACTCCCTGTGAGCATTTCAACCAGGTACCTTATTACAGATGCTCACAATGCTAAATAAACCATGATACCGGATATCCATTTAACACCAAGGTAGAGAAGAGCAAAATAGATAAAATGCCTTGCTCAAGGACATAGTGCCATACCAGGGATCAAACCCATGACCTTCACATCTCCAGTAAAGTGTTTAGACCACTCGACTAATCAAAATCTAGGCTTAATGGCATTGCCTTGTCTATGTGAAACATGCTTTAATAATCCTACTATTATCATCAGTGAACTATTTGCATGAAGGATCAAAATGTTGTTTTTACTGATTATAATGTAATAAGGACTGAACAGTGATTCGGAAACACAAAGTGAATCAAGCTACATTTTCTTGAAACAATGATTAGTGTTCATTGAAAATACAAGTAAACAAAGGATCTACATGTATGTCTTACAAATGTACATCAGATAGCCATACAGGACATTTGCCGCTTTAATACTGTTTAAAAAAGCCTTTTGCAAATTCTTTTGCCCACATCATTCCTGATACTGTCCAATTACCTTCTCTGCCTCAGCTTGTTGTCTTCTGCGTTCCTCCACAGCTTGTCTTCTCTGCTCATTCTTGTCCTTGAGTGTATCTGATTTCTTCTGTAAGTGTGCCCGTCTGTTATTGGCATTCCTTTCTTCTCTCTCCTTCAGTTTAGAAGCATCTAACACTATAACAAGAAGCACAACATTTCACAGTTTCAGATCACAAACATTAGCTATGTACATAGTGGCTTGTGATTTCAAAAACTTAAGTTAGCAAAACTTGAAGTTAACGAAACAACGACTCACTAACAACGAGGGTTCACACGGGCCCGAAACAATGACGCTCGTGTTTCTGAGATTACAAGTAGAGCGATCATCGTTAGTAACACCGGAAGTAGTTACGGGTTGTAATATTGTGATTACATGTACGTGTGTTCATATTTTCGTACACATCCTCAGCCAGCAGTGCATGACTGACCCGGAAGTTTAACAAGAATAGAAAGGTCATCATTAACAACAACTTTGCTAAACTTAAAGTTTATTCCGTACACACGGTCTATAACAACGACGTTTGTTGTAGTTCTAGAAATACAGGTAAACTTAAAGTTTTGAAATTACGAGTCTGTTTCATACGGTCTTAAAAATTAAAGTTTAGTTCCCTTCTTGTGAACCTGACTATTGTGATTTGGCCTCGTGTTCTATTGCAGTATTTAGATCTTCATGGCTAGTGTCTGTCGTTTCCTTGATGATCATCAATATCATCTTGAAAGGCCTCTGGCTCTTTACATTACCTGAGTGGTTGGTCACCAGATCGTCTTTGATTCCTTTGCTTTGCTATCTTTTTTATTATTATTTTTGAATATTTCTATCGCAATCATCATCATTTTGATATAAGGTATACCTACCAGTCTCATTACTTTGTCTAAATTTTAGTTGTCTATCTGATGTTTTAGTTGAATCTGTATTTACATCGTCTGCAGTTTCGTTTCACTTTCTTATTATTATCATGATCTTTATTAATATCATAACCATCATTAACTTGATATGATATACATACCAGGTATTTGTGATTGCCTTGTTGATCTACAATCTAATGTGCTGAATGTTTTCATGCTTAAAGTACGAGTTTCATCTGCTTTAATATCATTTACATCACCAACATTATTATCATTTATCTATCTACCTGGTTCTTTCCGTTGCCGAGGTGGTCTATCATCGGATGTGTTGGTTGTATTTAGATCTTCATGCGTAGCATCTGTTGTTCCTTTGCTTTCCGAACCATCTGCACAAAGAAAGATAGAAACAAATAATGGAAAAGTTTATTGAAATGAATAAAATGCAATTACAGCTGAGGTTTGAAAACCAATTAGGAAACACTGTCGGTATCAACATACTGGTACATGCAGAGTGTAGATACATGTAGTGTAGGGCATTCCTGTATAACATACATCATAAACACATTTACAATAATCTATCAAATGTTTTTTGATTAAAGGACTTCGCAATGAACATTCCTAGAAGAACAGATACACAAATACATTTACTCACATTTAAAAGTTGCAGAAGTAATCCGAGTTAAAATACTGAACATCTCATGCAATGCCCATAACTTTAGGTTCTATGATTAAATCACAATTATACATGTAATTCTTTTTGTGTTGCATTTACATTGGCAAATGCTGTCAAAATACAGCCACAAACAAACAACATTATGTACTATAGTGAGGTTTTACAGTTAAACTCAGAGCTCCTAGAAAAAAACGCTCTGATTTAGTGTAATAAACCCACACTAGTCAAGTTAGTAAAATTCTCAAATGTGAAAAAGACTGAAATGAGAAAAGGGTGTGTCTTTGAAACATAGTGTGAGAGTGCTTTCATAGTTATTGACACAAGAAAGATCATGTCAATTCTCTCAACTACATCGATGACAAAATGACATTTAAGCTGCATGACTTCATGAAAGACTTAATCCATGTAGTAGTTCACTTCAAAGCCTCATGAAAGATCAATTCTTTTTAAGTGATCGCTTCTATTTTGTTTCTCATACAAATCAATGAGCAACATGTAGCATGCACATTGCGAATGAATAGTTTGATTTTTGGTAGAACTGATCATACCCAGTCTATAAAAAATGCTCCAATTTATAACCAGCAATTTATGTTTCCCTCAGAAGTGACGAGCAAATATGACCTAATGAAAGCAAAAGAATAACAGCCAGAGGCTTGAAGCTAGGTAAGATATATATATATATATATATATACATGTAGATGTGTGATGAAAAGATTGTATGTTGATATAAGAGAGATCATGTCTGCAGACTTAGAAGGGTTGACAGGATGATCTCAAAACCTAACAAAGAGGGCATTAGTCAATCATTAGCATCCATGTCCCATAGAGGTGTATAGTAACATGATGGTAGTAAGCATTATAGTATCAGTATGTCTCAGACAACAGAAAAATGCTTACAGATTTGATTTATTAATTTCATTCATGCTATAGGTCCTTCCACTTAGCAAAACATCAGTAAATCCAAATTTACTGGAAATACTTGTAATATTAATACACAAACAATAAAGAGGTATTCATTATCTTATTTGATTGATATATTTAAGTGGTTTCAATTAACCCGTTGACTACTGAGTTTTCTCATTCCTCATACATGGATCACCCGGTTTCCGCAGGCAACGGGTTAAGCACAATGATGTATATCTACTCTGTAATTTGAAAGCAAAATGACTTAAAATATATTGTATACCGGTATTACTAAAGTATATTTGAGTCAACATCTACATGTACATCCCTGTTTAATGTCTCCGTGGTAACTCTCATAACACAATCCATCTCTTGCATTCATCCATAGTCATTTCTAAACATCATATCACATTCATGCACGAACACACACAATTATCAAGCAATTACATCAAAATTTCCAGTTTAAATTGATTGGACATGGTCAAATTCACCCATCTCAAGTTCTTTTCCCTTTCATTTCACTGATCAAATTTTAAAGGAAGTATCAGTGATTCAAAGCTAAAAACTCTAGTGACATTTCTGGTTGCATTTTCATTTTTTTTTTTAATCCAATGTCTTCGAATCTCGACAAGATCTCATTCATATCATAGCTTGCAACTGCAATATCTTTATTTTTTTTGGGGGGGGGGGGGAAGGAGGGGTTAGCTCAAAAGTCCATTGATCTTAGAAGCTAAATTTCATATTCATAGATTTCAAAAGAATATTTGATGTATATGTAATCTATCACCAATTTATCACTGCAAATCAGTGACATTCTTTTTTTCTTTTTTTCAAATAAAATCTGATGAAAGCCTTTGTGAAATGTGATGAAGACCTAGGTAGCTCATACACTAATTAATAAGAGATCAGCCATGAGGAAATTGAGAAATATAAATTCATACCATTTTAAACATTCTACTTGTAACTTATCGATCTTCTTCAGAAATGAATTCCACTACTAATGCTATTCCATTTCCTTACAGAATTCATCATATGCATGTATAATGAGACAATTCAATCCATGACTGATGTTCATTAAAGTCATATTAAGGTGAATTATTATCATCCATTAAAACTCAACTCATTGATGCCTTACACATGTAATTCACAGAAAGCTACAAAATGTTATCTAATGAGAACTAAAGAATATATCTGGCACCATGTTGGCGGCAGTATAGATAAAGAGAGGAAGAGTGTGCCAAAGCTGTCTTCAAGACAATAAGATGTCACTGATAAACAAGAGAGGTACATGGTCATATAACAAAATGGCCAATATATTCCAGTCATATTGCACGTAATCTCCCTTTCCTGGTATGAATTAAAGCTCATGTGTCTCCAGTTGCCATAGTAACTTGTTTAATTCCTTGGATTTGTCAATAAATGAAGATTGCCAAAGAAAGAACCCAAGCAGAGGAGAAAGAGTAGGTGAGGGGTCATGATGGGAATAAAATGCAAAATTGGGAGAAAAGATGACACTAATGAAGGATGAGATAAAAGAAAGGGAATAATGTAATGTACCCAGTATTATACAGAATACTTGTAAAGGGGCAAACATAACAAGCATGCACACAGACAGGCCAGGAAAGAAATATATTTTTCTTAATTCTAAGGTACATGTATATATACAAAAGAACATTCTTATAATGGCATGAGATATACATGTAACATGCAGAAAGTTGGTATTCACGTAGAAATGTACCACACTGTAAAACCAAAAACTGTTTGCGATGCTTGTATGAAACTTTCGCGAATTTTGCGAGTGGTCAAGATACACGAAAGTTTCATGCCGCGAAATAATGAAATCATAATTGAAACAACATAGAACTATTGTAATTCGCAAAAGTTTATTGCTCCAAAATTGGCTGTCATTAACAATTCGGGAAAATTTCTGGTTTGACAGTAGACCCCCTTTTCCTATGGGAAATTCTAAACTGATGAAGACATAAGACAAAAATCTAGAAGTGGATATATTAAGTATCAAACCGAATTTCCAAGCTTCCTTTATAACTCTTGAAGTGTTTCATTTTCTTAAATTTTTATTGTAACTGATTAATTTGTATAACATGACTTCACTTGCAGAATATTCAATACTATAAAGGAAAAATCTCTGATTTCACAAACCTTCATCAAGAACAGTTATGCATGAAGGTTGGATTGCCCTTTAAGAACAGTTATGCATGAAGTTCTACAGTGTTAAATTCTAGGAGATACTGTACAATGATATGAATCAGACTAATGCTATGCCTACTTGTATGATCAGGGGAGAAAATGTGTATTCTAGTTTCAAAACAATACATGTCCTTGCACTTGATTGAGTCATCATCAATGCTATTCTACTACTATCAATACACTGTATGTAATGCACAGCTTAAGCATTCATGCTCACTATGCAGAATATATGAATTCACCTGTATATGATCTAACTGCATTGTATGCACGTTTTGCATCATTTCAATAACATTAATTAGTCCAATTAATCAAATTACTGATATTGCTATCTTATATTTTCCAGATGGTTACACTTGGACACAATCAATGATCTCCCTGGCCAAAAAATCAATACCACAGAATTTTTCTTTGACCCTTTCTCAGGTGGACATTCAATGGCTATAGTTGTAATATTAAATGAAGTACAGATAAACCGGCTTTTTTCTTTCCCTTGAACAGTGTTTCTCATTGAAACCGGTATTAAAGCAAACCCTAATTCTATTGAGACAAATTTTCTTGAGTGGTCTAGAAAAAAGGGTTCACTTTAAATGTACAAGCATTCCAAATGCCAACATCTTTATGTTCACATACAGTAGAATAGTATGTTAATGTCTCTATCTAGACTAGGCCTCTACACTCCCAGGCCAAGTGTTATGCAGACAGGAAACGCTGCCACTTTTCGTCAGGAAAACCTGCCATTTTGAATAACTCTGTTTCACAAACTGTAACCTGTGCTGTAGTCTGAAAGAAAAGACTTTACCATTTCACATTGAACAAAACTCTGTAAGTAGTATTCCACAACACATCTCTGTATACATGTACAATGTAAAGTGTTGTCCCTCCTATTCTTTATGGAAATGTTGGACATTAGGTTTTAAGACCAGATGCATAGCCGGAATGGGGGGGGGGGGGGGGGGAGCGGCAGGGGCACTGAAAAAAATAAGCCGGGGCTAAGGGCGATTAGCCCCCGAAAATCTTGAAAAAGGCACCGTAAATGAAAAAAGAGCCACCTTCAAATAATATTTCTGCCCATGGGTCATAGTGCATTAAAATCTCTGAACACAGTACGTGGACTTCGAAGAAGCCCTCGCAAAAGAAATTTTAATGTTTACACTGAAGCAGTAAGGGCGTTGAACTAACTTTACACCTAAAGGGTGTGAGCCGTTATATCTTTCTCTCAAAGTATGCTAAAAACTCAAAGCTTTCGTGCTTCACATGAGAGAGGGGGAAACTTCCCCTTTCCTGCACCCACCCGTTACATATGTATTGCGTCCAAATAATAAGTTTTAAGAATAATTTTCTAAAATGAAAGACATAAATGTAGGCTTTATCTGTTTGGCTTCTGCTGCCCTGATAAACACAATATCCTGAGTAGATTCAATGAGGCACCCAATTGAGCTAGTGGCTAAAGAAAATAAAATGTAAGTACTCATACACCAGGTAAAGATTCAATCTCTCAATCTATCAATTAAAAGTCAAGTGAATGAACTTGAATTTACTCAACACAACCTTCTGATCTAAAGTAATCAATAGGTCTGAAAACTCAAACTAAGATTTCAACCCCACTATCTTGGCCATGACATACCCTCAACAAACAGTTTAAAAGTCAAGTACAATGTACAAGGAATTAAAGAACCCTGGAGATACTGCATTATCTGCATAATACTCCACAAGTTCATGTAGCATAGCTAATGTTCTAAGATCATATGATAATGATAGAAAACAGTTTGAGTCTATTCTTCTATGACAAATGAACACATAATTAATTTGATGATATGATGTGCATTTTGCAATCAGCACCTCCCTGTCACAAATAATATATGGCTGTAATTCAAGGAGGCATAATAACATGTATATCTAAACCCCTCCCAGCCTATCAAATCTACTGTGCTCATTGTTTTGTTAATTAATTACAATTAATAATTAGGTCTTATTTACCCAGGGTAGCCACATCAGTATCAATACTGCTTTATGTGGGCAATGCAGTCTTGTAGTCTTCCCTTTTTTATCATTTTTTATCACACGTTGTATCTAGGAAGAACCATCTTCTCTGTAACAAAGAGCTCTTGAAGTTGCAGCTAGCAATAGCATTTTCACTACCTTCAAAAGAGTGGGGTGTTCTCACTAGCAGTGAGAGTGGCCCCTTGCTATCGTATCATGGCTCCGAGCACATTCTTCAAACTGCTTAGCCATAAAAACAAATACAGCTATATAATATCTGCCTGTCAATCACTAGATATCCGCAAAGAGCAGCAGCTCTACATATGAACACTGCCCAGGTAAAGATGGCATCCAATATTCCTAGGGATTCGAGATTGGTAAGATCTAGATTTTATTTAGATTCTCCAATCATATCTCTGACTTGGTGTGTTTGGTCAGAGAGCTCATGTTTCCCTTCCCGGGTGCAGGTTATGATGAATAATCAATAGAAGGGCCATCAGGTACGTGACAGGGGAATGAGAGGTAAGAGGTTTGTATACACGGGAAGGGCTTATTAGATATTCTTTGAATTATATATTGACATGGTATGCATCCATTTCATTTATTGTCTCTTGTTATGAGAAAACTGACCACATAGACTGCATGTCATGTTAATTACATTTAATATCTAGACTAGATCTTACTACAAGTTTATATTGTACCACATGTAGCCTGCATGTATATGCGAATGGCAATGCATGTGAGAATATATTAAAAGTCTCTATGACCAATAAGCTATTGTACTATACCACTAGCCAGAAATCTGTGTAAAAAAGGCATTACAGAAAACATTTAACCCTGTCAATACTGCCATTAGATCTTATGTAACAGAGACCGATAGAGATATGTGTTCTAAGAAAAATGTGATATATTGAAAGGCAGTTCCAAAGTACATCTACCTAAAGTGAAGGGGGAATAATCCCAATGAATTTATAAACCAAAATATAATAGAAGCATACAAAAGGCAATAGCTAATAGTAACCTCTGACAACAATGGCATGATACATGTAAGTCCATTCTCCTAGAGCTGGCCTTATTCATGTTCATTATTTATTATCTAGGTAGAACCATAAAGAAAATATTTCTTTTTTTAGATACACTTCATATCAAAACCATCTAGTGTTGTTGCCCTCATTACATCAGCTAACATCTACAGAGTCTTTGTTAATCAACATCTTTCTATTTTTAAAAAATATAAAAGGAATCATTCAAGAAGGGATATAAAAGAATCGAGATGCTCAGATGTTAAGGTTGTATAATATTTGTGCAGGGATTAAATTTCAATTACAATATATTGTACTCTCACATCAGAGAGAATTCCTAATCTGAACTTATCTCAAGTATCAGTTCTTAATATCAATTTAGCTGGACATCAGTGAAACACAATCCTACATAAGACACAATATACAAGTATCATATCGAGAAGTATCTTTTCATAAAAGGATTTGTACATATAAGAGAAAATATAGGCCCACATGGATTTACAACTTGAGTGTTTGTAATACATGTACAAGGTGATTTCTGGAAGATTATACAGATGTTTTCTGTAGAAATGTTTACTTAGTATAGTACTAAGTTCTTACACACTTCAATAATTACAATATTTTGTTTTTTTCTTTCTAAGATTTGCTACTCTCCTGTATTGTGCCCAGCAGAAAGACCTTATCATGCTATCGCCTTTCTGCCAGGTACCCAACAAATCATATTACAGGCCTAAATGAAACAATTTTCCATTCCCCAATACTCCTACACATATAAATCTGTGAAATAAATTGGTATGCAGTTTTGAGATATCTGTGGCATTATCTCATACCATCAAAAAGATCAATCTTCAATTTGATTTTCTTTTCATTCTTTCTTACATTTCCTTCATTTTGAGGTAGATCAGTTCTAGGGAAAAGCAAAGTCTAATCACATCAATCATTCATGCAATTTAGCAGCTTTTCCAATCAATATTCTCACATTACAATTTCAATCCCCTTGCAATGATTCCATTAGAGATTTACCATCTCATCTATCACAGAGAGAGAGAGAGAGAGAGAGAGAGATATCTCATCAGTCGAGAGCCATAAGGGCGTTAACTAATAGCACTTTACTGAGAGTTAACACCCTTCTTGCTGTCAGTACCAAGATGGAGTCAACGTATGTATAGCAGCATGCTACAAAATGTACTCGCACCTGTCCAACAACCCAGAGCAGGCAATGTGTCTTTTGGACAAGCATACATGTGTAATTAAGAATTTGAATTACAAATAAGGAGATGATAATCCAAAACTGGACAAGCAAACAAAATGGTCAAATCTTGTCTTAAATTTCTATCCCAAATAACAATTAGATTTCACTGATAAACATAGCTTGTTGTCTGAAATTGACTTCTATTTCTTTACAAAACCCTCTTTCTACGAGACTAAATCAAGTTTTATCATACCATTTACCATAATGATATCATCTTACAATGGATGACTGAAAATACTTCTTATTTCAGCAGATTTTGAAATATGAAAAGACAACCATGTTTATCAATGAATTATCATTCCCAACTACGTACCTCAGGAAGAGTCTACATGTATATCATTATCAAGTGATCCTACTTTCCATTTAAATTGCTATTGCTAATTAGAAGAGATATAACTAGAAGTTTTACCTTGTGCACTCTCTTTTTTCTTTCTTTTTTTTTAATTTTGGTACGCTAAAATGTCATGACAAAATCCCTGTGTGGGCTACTACTGCATTTTAATATTCTTTTCATCTTGTGTCACATTATATATTTCCTTCATTATATGACAAAAAGGGCATAGACCATGGCAGTCATATTCATTTGAAGAAGGAGAAATTCCATTTCCATTTATTTCCATTCCCTTTATATTCCATTTATATTTATATCTCTTTCTCTCTCTATCTGGCCTTTAACACCTTACATGTAGGTGAAGAAGAGTTGTAGTCGAGGTGTTTGAGTATGTGATCAGTAAGGTTGGGGGTTCAAATCTCCTTATGGCACTAGCATCTTTTGCCATAAAACTGATCTGCATTTGCCATCTGTCTAGTAAATGGTAAGATTTATTACATACGCTGCACTATGCACCACACCAGCAGGGTATTAATTTCCAAAAGTCCATAGAAATGATTCTCTAATATATTAATTACACAAAAACATATTATCATGATCATTATCAAAAGAGAATATTTGGAATTGCATGGACAAACTCTGCAAAATAGGTTATTCTAACTCTTATTAGCCATCTTTTAATAATTTGAATCAAAATCATGAATTGGTTCAAATTTTAACTAAAACTTATATACATCAACTTGTTTGCAACATACAATGTACTGTATACATGTACCTGTATAACCTTATATTCATATGGTAATAATTATGACTTACATGTATAGCGCTCTTACAGAAATTTACTATGCCTTTAAATTTGGGGTAACAGGCATTAGTAGATGATTATGTTAATACACAACATCTATAAATAGGTGTACAGTTCAGGCATACAAATTTAATGTATAGACATCTAGGTACCATTAAAGAGATTATCAAGCATGTACAGTAACGAGCTTTAGTATATAGGCAAATTATGAGATTCCAAGGTTAGAAACTAGATTGATGGATTGTATGGACCTTGCGTGTGTCTAGCTAAAATATTGCAAGTGATTTCTGAGTGTGTACATCTCTCTCTCTCTCTCTCCCCTTTTTAATGCATCACATCAATACTAATTATGAATACTTCATAACCATTGTAGATTTGCGCTAATTTTTCACTCCAATTTGATGTGTTGTAGTCGATTTAGAGTAAACCTCAATTGAACAGTCATCTAGTTCCATGATACCAATTTATTCAAGAGATAAATTATTGGTACTTCCGAATCCAGTCTGCTGGTGTTAGGTCACTTAATAGATGCACAGTAACTAGTAAGTGTACATGTATGCTACTCATTGAATAGGAAAGGAATGTACTTTAAATAGCAACATTGATTAATCTTGCCACATGCTAAATGAAGTTTTTAATTTCTTATTTAAAATATTACGGCTTTGTTTCATCAAGCTGTGCTTTGGGGTCATCTATGTATTTCTTATTCTATGTATTATTCATGTTTCTTGTATATGCATTTATTGATGAAAGAAGTAAATATACTTCTAAATGTGGAAATTACAAATGCATATTGAGATAATTCGAAATCTTGCATGTAAAAATAAATTTATGGATGAGTTTATTGTGTGTTTACATGAGCAGCATGAATAGCATAGTACTAAGCGATAATTCTCCACACAAGCATTATAGCACAAGAGCATTATTTGTGGTTTTAATACAAAATGAGTTCAGCAGAGATAGTGAAAATGTATATCAATATTTGTGACTACAGCACATAGTTTTTATTCATAGACATTAATTTTGCAGATTTTATGTTAACTCTGTTTAGCATTTTGTTACATTATAAATACATGTACCATATCACTTTTCCACCACCACCATCAAAAGCATAGCATGAAGAAAACACACCAAAGAAAAGAGTCCATTCCAAAGCTGGCAAAGTTTCAAATTCATTTCAGATTGACTAGTCTGTACAGGATACATTACAAGAAAACATCCAAAGGGGTACAGAAAACATTAACCAACAATTATGTTACTTTTAATATAATACAAACATTACAGCAGAAAAAGAAGCAATGATCTTTTTTTCTGTAAATGGTTATGTAAAACACACAACTGGCTGTGAATAAACACTCAGTGAAAGGAAAGCTAAAGCTTGTAGTAAGGTGTACAAACCAATTATTTTCGTCACTGTGGCAAATTGAGGTTTATCTGAACCAGAGTGTGGCACGTCTACTAGTTCTGGGGTATACTTTTCATCAGGTTCCAGGATTCGATATCTGCAGACTGTACGAACAAGAGGGTTAAAAGTCCTTACTGTTAACCCTTCCGAAGTTGAAGTTCATACTGGGTGTTGTATACGGAAAGAAAACAAGTGTTAGCTGTCCTAAACCTAATGTAACTTTATTTTGGGATACATTACAAGTAGGTACCTCCTCTAGACTATAATAACTTAGTGTACGTGGGGGTAGAAGGGTGTACTTAGCCATCATGTGCAATGTATCATGTAGAGTCCAAGTCAAAACTCTAATAAGAACTTGGGGGAAAGAAAAAGAGAGGGGGGAGGGGAAGAGAAAGAAAGGGGGAAGAAGAAGAGAATAAAGGAAGCTTTAATTCACCACCACAGTAAAATTTTAGGAGAGACTTGTAATATCTTCCTGATTTCAGTTACATTACACCTTTGGTAGAGAGCAGAAATGAGACAAGATGTAAACATCCCGGGAATATCAACCACTATCTTGATATTCAAAAGAATATTACTGGGAAGCTAGTGCATGTTCAAAATAGATAGATCACAGAGGAGTGTGCTGAGGATATTTTTGTAAGAAGTCTCTGTGTTTATTACCTGACATTCTGTCTACAACAAAGAGGTTTCTGGTTATAAAGCTCCTGACTTAAGAGCGTGGGGTGAAATGGAATGAGGATACCCTTGTTATTTCATCCAACTTTCAGATTGTCTTAGATTCAGGACATGAGATGACTTCCCTACAGTACATATGGGTTGTGTGGGTGGAATGGACTGGAGGCACTTACCATGGCAACAGGGACTTATAGGCCCGAATTCACAAAGGAGGTTTGGTTTAAACCATGGTTTAAACCCCCTCCTGGGTTTTTTTAAGTGTACGTACGCACGGAATCCGATCCAATCATATATTTTCTTTGAGCGCGCGCATGGGCAATGTGCGCTTATTTACGCTTATTTTAGTACGCTTACGGAGGTTTAAACCTGGTTTAAACCTTGCCATGGTTTAAACCTCCTTTGTGAATTCGGGCCATAGTGTCTTGAAGACAAACCGTTCTGTAGCATCAAGGAAACACAAGAGAGGATTAGGACAAGGTGAGGAACCTTACATAAATATAACTGCCTAGTTCTCAACTAAGCAATAACATGGTACAGGGATAGAAGGTTCTATTAAATCAGCCCCTCCAAAGCAGAGTGTCATGAAAGTACAAGGGAGAGGTCAACACAGAGAAACTGTGAATAGGAGCACCTGGGATGTGGGATGAGGAAAGATCAGGATGACAAAGAAAGTTGAGGAAAAGGAAAAGGAATAGAAGGAGAAGGGAAGTTGAAGGGAGAGGAACAGGAAGGGAAGGAAAGGAAAGTGGGAGGGAGGGAGGGAGGGAGGGAGGGAGGGAGGGAGGGAGGGGAGGAGAAGGGAGGGGAATGGGAAGGAGAAGAGGAAGGAGAAGGGGAAGGTGGAGGGGGAGGGGACAGGATGGAAAGAGACAGGACTTGGGAGCTTAGGAGGAGGTGAAAAATTGGGGAAGAGATAGAAAAGTTGGAAAAGGGAGAGGAAGGGGAGGGGACAGGGAGGGGAAGAGACATGACATAGGAGGGAGAAATAGGATGAGGGGAAGGGAGGGGAAGAGACATGACATAGGAGGGAGAAATAGGATGAGGGAAAAGG
The DNA here is from genome assembly GCA_025618425.1 of Heliocidaris tuberculata. Classification (NCBI taxonomy): domain Eukaryota; kingdom Metazoa; phylum Echinodermata; class Echinoidea; order Camarodonta; family Echinometridae; genus Heliocidaris; species Heliocidaris tuberculata. Next base: position 1,508,803 of record CM046837.1, read on the forward strand.
AGGGGAAGAAGAGAAGGGAGAGGAAGGGTGAAGAAAGTTAAGGAAGGAGGTAAGGGGGTGTGCAGTCTGAATAATGGAGCTAAAATTCATCATTTTATCCATATTGGTTGTTGACTTGTAAAGATATACCAAGAGACAAGAAAAGAGAAGGTTAATGAAGATCCCACAAGATAGCTTCATTCCCATTAGGTAGGGGCAGAGAATACAATAATCTGACAATGTGGCAGCATCCATGGTAACTTAACCAAAAGCCAATCATTTACAAAACATAAGAAAAAAGTGCATCCGTTAAGAATACGAGAGGGAACCTAGTTATTTCCTGACATTAAACAAAATGGTTCAAGAGGTACAGAGGTAAAACTCTTATTTATTTTCATCAATGAGATTCCAAAGAGGCTAGTGGTCATGGAGAGGGATAAGGAAGCAAATACGTCATCATGGCTGTAATCCCGTTTCCCAATTTTCTAAGAATGAGACAGGAATGAAGACTCTTTCCTGAATCTAAATCAAACATGAATTCTGTGGAACAAGTGGGGAGAGGGAAAGGTTAAAACATTTCAGATTTCATTGAGGTACAACACTCCTAAGTTCAAATCAGAGTAGAATTGGCCCTGTTACATATAATGGATTGAATTACATTTCCCCCAAAGTACAGATGAAGAGGAGAAGAATAGGTGATAGTTGATACTGCATTGCGTGAACTAAAAGAATCACAGGGTTAATCCTTTGGTGACATGCTAGGATATATCATGGATAGGGCAGGGGCTCGAAGAGATGGTAGTGTTTCTAGCATTTGAGGTGGGGGTTGTTCTGCAACAAGAAAATGTATGGAACATAGATAGATGTATAATAGTCAGAACAGACTTGCATGATATAGGTGATACAAGGAACTGGGTATATAAACAAGACATTGTGACATCCATTACAAGACAAAGTGTAAGGAGTATTTAAGTGAATCTATTCAGTGAAGTAAAACAACCATCTTCCTTAAAGGAGGGTTTTCACGGGGCACGTGACAATACGCAAAGGATGCGAATGTCAAAAAAGTAGCAAAATTTAACATTCAGAGAAGTTTTTCTTTGAATGTGTCTCGACAATGGAGCCTTAAACCATTCTTGCGTAGTTTGTGTGTAGTTCTTACAAAGTATGTGCGAATGTCGTGTGTAGCGTTGTCAAACTATGGCCACATACATGAAGAGCACACAACTAAAATGCATTCAACATGAGAAAAGATCAGAAGAACTTCGCTGCTTTCACAGAACATGTGCAAGACATTCTCCAAATTGCCGAATCTTTTTGGGGGTTTTACATATATTTTGCGAACATCACATACATTGTGAGTAGGTCATGCACATATGACAAAGCTTTTCAGACATTTTCAAAAGCAAATCACGACCCGGGATGCTGGAAATGTTCACAAGAAATTTCAATCTTTTTTCAAAATTCTCGTCGAACTAAAAACGACTCCCACAAACAATAAACAACGCTTCCAAACCCCAGCTCATGTTTGGTGAACTTTTGGAGCCTAAAATACTAATGTTGGACTTTGCCATTTTTTATATATTTACATCCTTCTCAACTCCTTCACATGCCACCTTAAAACCTAGAACCCCTGTTATCATTATAAAAGATGCAATGGTAAATCTCAAAGGCCTACATTTTTATCAAATTGAATGTTTACAAAAACAATTTGTATTCAAAGTTTGAAAGGCCAAAATCATACACAAACCAGCAGATATCAAACAGAGCTGACTGTATCAAATTGATCACTTTTCTTCTACAATCATTTGTGATTTGTTGATCAGCTGTCTAAATAGCAGGCACAATCATACTAAATGCACTCATATTTTCCATGACACAATGGATTTTCAGCTTATATGTCAAATCTTTGCAGGGGTCTAGTGACTGCAAGTCATGCATAAACATTTGGCTTCACTCCATTAGCACGCTAACTCAGAATAAAGAACAAACTTCGTATTAGAAATTGTGTTCAAGCTGTCCGTTTCACGCACAAAGTGTCTATTGTAAACATGGGGCAGCAGGCTTTGTACACCTCAAGAATATTTTCCATATATCCACAGAAGGTTAATTCATAAAAGCATTCTGCATTATTGTATAAATGGGTCATATTGCCAGAGTAAATACTGTATGAATAGGGCTCCAACATGCAAGACATCTTAAGATTTTAAATTGACATCAGAAATTTTGCTCTCTCTGTTTGGCTTTGGCAAACAAAGAAATGCAATATTGTGTTGGAAAGTCAATACTTCTCCTTTCTCCATACATTTGAAATCTTTCTGGGGTTTTTTTTTTCTCCCCTTCAAGATGGTACATTACTGCAGCTGCCATTCACATATGACATGTTCTGTTCAGAGGAAATGTGAAGAGCAGATGCTTAATTTCAATAAATCATTTTATTTGTCTTAATGAAGATTTCTTTCCTATCATGTGCTTAATGTTGTGGCACTTCATCAACTGAATTGATGAATTTCAAGTTTGGGTTTATCAACCCCTTTGCAGAACTATTTTTACATTTGATCATTATTTGTAATCTATAAATATCACTTGTCTTTTTCCCCCATAATTTTACTTTCAATGACAATGAGAGCACTTGTAAGAAAAGATATTTCAATTAATATTGTCAACATCTCTTTTTAACTTTCCAGCTCTAAATGACTAAATCACTTACTGCTCTCAAGGTTCGCTTTGATTTTGTCTTTGTTTTTGTTTGTTTGTTTGTTTTTTCACTGATGACATATGCCTAACAGTCTATACAGACAGGTGAACCCCTCAATTTGGCAAGAGTGTTTTTTCTTTTTCAAGCTTAAATACAAAATACAGTATGCCAAATTCTATGAGAAATTATTCTACTAACATTCTTTTGATGTTTGAGCTTTCTGTTCAAAGAATCCTATTTCCAAACTTGTCATGTTAGCAAGAGAATCACCTGACCATATAATGGTTGTATCAATCAATGGCAATGCTAATTCAGACCATGAAACTGTTAAATAGCAAGAAAACTACATGTATGTACACACTAAGAATTAAAGGTGCACAAATGGTGCAAAAATTCAAAAAAAGGTGCAATGTGTAGCAAACTTCGTAAAAGGTACAATATTGTACCCTTTTGAGTAATTTCAATGATAAATCTGAAGATGGTGCAAACTTGTACCTTTTGTTAGTCTCAAATGTATGCTGCGTTATAACGTGTAGTCTCTTGTTTGGTGTCAATTTTTAGAAATTATTCGAGTTTGTCATTAAATGTAATATTTCATCGGTTATATTATGACATACTGTTGTAATAGCATGTTCATCTGCAAACTATTTAGTCTCATAAATGAACTGTACTTTCGAGGACAATTTTGAACGTTTTGGCCATAAGACTACGTCAACTTCGCCCGTCTAAACATCATTGGCCAATGAAAGCGATCGACAGAAAATGCCCACGAAAATGCTGAACATGAAGTTAAACAGGGTAAGTGTTACAGTTTCTACTACAGTATTTCTTTTAGAATTGCATTTTATTTCATTATAACCACATTTTAAGCTCTATTTTCTTCAAATTTAAATTATTTGATTCATGAATTATTGAAGAAAAAAAATAAAATAAAAATGCCATATTCGTATCGCTTTAATACGTGCGCCATGATTGGCCGATCAATCTCTGAGCTGCATATGCATATTTCATTATTTGCTCGCACGAAATTCAAATCAAATTCAGCCGCGCGATATCCTGTCTCTGGTGAGCTTTCAGCGTTAACAGTAAGCGTAAAATATGTTTTTATGTCTTGTATAATATAACCTCTGTGTAATCAAGTCATGGCATGACATCATGTGTATTTTGATATATATTTCACTAATTTAAACACAAAATAACAGTGTAAACAAGATCGAGCAACAATATTTACGTATGTCAAGGTCCCAGTCCCATCTGTTCAATTTTGTGTAACGTTTTTGTCATGACAAGTTCTGATTTGATCTGTTTACCAAATTTCACGTTTTCCTCCACATTTATTTTTATTGTACCGAAATTATTATCAGTAATAATAGCATCAGGACACAGTGGTAGTGGATCCAGTGTCCGAACACTTTTCAGAAAATCAACGATAGCAAATAAAATATCAAACGAATAGGGTCTATCTGTAAACGTACATAATCAATAAATGAATGCTCAGTCAAAGTCCTACTGTACAGAAAAATAAGTTGATGGAATTTTAAAAAGACAACGTAGATTTAATACGATATTCCCTTCCGAGTGAACCCCTTCCCAACGACGCGGCGTTTTGGTCCCTTGAAAAAGGTACTGTAGACTATTTCCGAACGTGTGAAACCTATGGGAAAAAAGACACAACCTTTGTTTCAATACTAAATAGTGTGGTTTTCATACGCGTAATAATCCCACGCGTATGAAAACCCATTTTAGGCACTTAACAGTACACGTTCGGTAATACAATCTGTTCGGAATTACAATCCTTGACTAGAGTCTATAGAGCCTAGGCCTAACCATGCTAACCAATTCAATCATTGGTAATATGTAGATCTAGATATATGAGGAAAAATCAAATTATTGTGATTTTTCCAGCTACTCATCACCGCATAGTCGGTTTGCACAGCAGAGTGATACGACCGTTTCTGTCTCTAAGTGAAGAGCTAATGAACGAGAGACAGAATTTTCGGTCTAATCCACACCAAGTTATCATGGTATGGTCATTGACCACTAAGAACGAACAATGCCAAAATACTACTGCATTTTCTATCGCATGTACTAAATCTGTATTAGGGGGGGGGGGGGAATAAGATAAATATTTCAAATACTTCCTTTCAAATTCAGCTCTTAAAAATCTCATTCTTACCTTGAGTGGCCGTTAGGAAGAACTTCTGATATTTCCAGCAAATCCAAAGTCAAAATCATGTCGCAAACAAGAAATCCCTGCCGATTTTTTTCGCCATCACAATACATGTTGTTTTCATTCTGTTGATGTTTTAGACTAAACTTGGCCAATATAATTTTGTTCACAAAGAAACTCAGTACCGCGCGCACAATGATCTCTACAATCGCGCACACGGAAAATCGGGACTTTTACGTATGCGCGACAGGGACCAAATTTTTGCCGACCAAATTTTTTTTTTGGGGGGGGAGATGTCAGCGCTCGCGGTGACCAAGAAATGTACACAATGACTTCGATACCCCGTAAATTACTGATTTAATTTTTGGAATTATCTTTTCCAACATCAGTGAGTTGAATTTATCGTATTTCATGGATATGTTAGTGTCGGTATTTGTAAATTAACTGCCGATTTTGAGTGAATTTTGGTGAATTTTGTGCAGTGGTGTTTGAAAGTGTTGAGATGTACAACCGTCCGAGATGTATACAGATAATGCCGTTATGAGTGATCCCGTCCAATGATCAATGTGGTATTAGGCAATCGTCACTCATAGGCCCTTGCCTATGTGGGACTGTGTCAAACATTCACTGTTGCAGTAGTAAAAAACAGACAATAAATTTGATCCAAGCAAGATTTAATTTTCTTGAATTTGCTATTTTACCTGATTCAGGGACTTGTCAACTCTCACTATATGTATGCTAAAAATTTGAGGTTTCAGAGTTGAAAATGAAATTCAATTTTGAATAATTATTTTCCTCTCATGTATGAATGATCTAGAATGTACCACTTCCCGCTAATACACACAAAACCTATTGAAGCCTATTCACCCGTTAAAGCTACTGTGGAGTACAAGGTTATCTTCAGATAAGCTTGTACATGCATAAGTGGGCAATCGTTTAATTCTGATCTGAACGCATCTAATCACATTGTATGAGGTGGGCTGAATCTCCATTTTGATATCTAATTATATGTAATTGATAACGACATGATGCGTATTTGGTAAGGTAAAATGTAGGTGATTTCTTTTTGTCCATAGGAAGAATGGAGTTTCAAACTCCTACAATTATTTTCACATATTCTGTATTCACTTTTTAAGGATGATCTCCAAGGAGAAGATGAAAAGAGTTAAAAGTGCTTGCGAGGAGGCGCAACCTGGATAAAGATGTCATAGAAGATATCATGAGGCGCACTAGGACTCACCGAGCTCAATATAGAACCGAGCATGTTGCTTTTGAGGTGGAGGAGTTCCCCATCCTGTAGTTGGAGACTCGGAGTATTGGGTAAGTAGAGGTTTATCAATAATCTGGACTTAATTATCAGAAACAGATAATAGTTGCAAACATGTACAAAATTTTTCAGGCAAAAGGAATGTTTTAATTTGATTCCCTCTATCTACCTTGTTTTTATGATGTTCAAAGCACACACATTCATTATGGATGTCAGCTTTAATAATTAGCTTTACAAATATCGTCCATTCTTAGGATTATTTTTGATAAATTTCATGGCTTATACTAGTTTCTCTGACAGAACAAAACAAGAACAATGCTATAATACATTTTTTTGAATTTGCAGATTCTGAAAGAGATGGAGTTTTTCCGGACTGCCCTCGAAAAAGTAGCAGAGAAAATCATCCACGTTTGGAGGAATTCGACCCTTGGCTCCACAAGCTGTCTCTTCAAGGAATATAATGCCTTGGCTTCATCCAGGAGTGTATTGAGGGAGACAAAATGAAAGGTCAGTATTTGTTTAAATGTTTAGAATGCATTTTGCAATGCTCTTCATGGTTACCATTCCAACAGGAGGGGGCTTGAAGCTTTTGTCTTCGAAAAAAATATTTTAATTTTAATTTTATTTTTATTTAATTTAATTTTTTTCTTTACTTATTCAGACTCTGTCACAGAACTATCATGTTTTATATGTCTGTACATGTGTTAATAACAGGGGTGTACATCAAGTTGAGCACTGTGAAAAGCTCCTCCACATCAATTGTTTGTTATGTGAACGCCAGTACTTTCATAGATTTAATATAATTTGTCTGATTAACTTCCAGATCTGACACTTGCGGTCTCACTTCTGGCCATACCACACTTGCTTGGGGAGAAGGACATGATGTATGTTGTAGACAAGGTAAATGACAATTTAAACCCTTTCTTCCCAAACATGTTGCAACCACTATTCCATTCTACCATAAAGATACTATTAAGAGATGGTGTAACATAAGTGGTGGGGGGGGGGGGTGGGGGGGAGGGGGGAGTGGTCTGAATCTGATGCAGGAAACTGTTCACTTAAATTACATGGGGTTAAAGTTTAGAGTATGACACTAGATTTAGCTCCATTTTTTTTCTCATTTCCTCTACCCTTTTTCCTACATACTTCTGTAGTTCTATGGAGAATCATAAGATGATTTTACTTTATCATGCACAGTGACCTGGTAAATTTCTTTCCTTCCACATTCTTAGGAACCTGTGACACCAACAACAACTGCAGTGTTTAGAGGAAAGCTGCTACAAGAAGACCTTGTAACTGCAGTCTGGATTGAAGGGGGCGAGGTGTGCCACTGCTCTGGAGCACTCACAGGGTTTGCCACTATGTTTTTCCTCTTTTACGTCTATGGGCTTGAGTACCTAATACATTTTGGAGAGTTCACTCTGCAGCACCACTCACTTCTTTTGGTCACAATCTAAATGGTGTATTCTACATGTATGTATGTCAAGGTACATGATGCCTGCAATGACATTCATGTGGTACAATGGGTGTCAGCCGCTGTTGGGACAGAGTATTCTTCTGCAGATAATATATGCTACTTGTTCCTTGGCTCCTTCCTTGTTTGGCATAAAGGACACATATATATTTTACAACAGTGGCGGATTTGGGATTTCTAGGGGGGGGGGGTGGGCAAATTGAAAAAGATTTTTTTTTTAAAAATCAATTGAGCGAAGCGAGCACAAAGTGGGAGCCCAAGTTTTTGTCAATATAGTGAACCGTGAACAAGGCATTTGAAGCCCTTTTTTATTACATGATAGTTGGTTATTTTAATTCCCCCCCCCCAAAAAAAAAAAAAAAAAAAAAAATTGCGGTCATGAAGTGCAATTTGTCTAAAGCCTTAATTTTTTTAAATCCTGGAAATAATTATAACCTACCTATTGTATTTAATTGTGCGAGTGAAAGAACCGTCACAAGTGTGAAGTGTGGGCCGAATTTATTTCATATAGTGACCTGATTGGGGCATTTAAAGCCCTCTTTAATCCCCCTGGCCATTTGAAACCTCATTGCTTCTGGTCTCTGAAAGTTTTTTTTTTTTTTTTTTTAGGGGGAGGGGCTGCTCTCCCCCTCCCCCCTCCTGGATCCGCTCCTCTTGTACAATGTATGTGTGGCTTCTTAACAGGCCAAATGTACACAGTACATGTAGTATGATTTTAGTAGTTTCGTACCTACTGAAAATGTTATATAAGTTATGTACCACATACATGTTGTCTCTTTACAGTAATCTAGATTACTGCAACAACTGAACATGCGCATTTGTTGTTATTTGAATGCCCCAAAATAGAAAAAGAGACTGTAAAATAAAGTGCTTCACCATTATGCACATCACTTGCCTTTTGAATGCCCATAAATATTTGGTTTTTTTAAACTTTCTAGGTTTGAATTTCAAGATGTGTATCAATTAAAAAGCATAATGCATTTCATAATTGTTAATGGAAAAAGTATACATGGAACAATCTGTTTTAGATTACCTTAATGACTAAGCATTCATTAGTTAGAATTGTGTTTCATAGTCAGTATTTACTCAATTTGTCTTCTTTTCTGAAGCAATGTACAGCTAAACACACACAAAATATATCTTGTAAAAGAAATATACATGTACTGTATAGTGAAAAGTATATCGCACATAGGTATACACCATATGTAATATATCATACTTGCAGATATAGTACAGAAATATGTTTTTAGAAATGGAAAGCTTAGAACGCGTTCCTGAATTTTATATACACTGTTTCTGTTATGACTGGTTTTTTGTTTTTTTTAGTGCATCACTCATTTGCGAATGTATCATCATAATGTGTGTGAGTAATGATTAATGATTTGTTGTACTTGGTACAATTCATGTACCTTTTATTGTTAAAATTTTAACTGAGATGAAGGTATGTAATCCTGCTTGCTTATGTTGTACTCACTGGCCATTATAGTATATATATATATATATATATATATATATATATATATATATAGGCCACTGAGAATGATAATCTTAACAATCAATTCTTGGTGTCGCATAGCAATTTGCTATGCATTTTGCCATTTTCTATATGACTGCTACACAAAATTTATTTTGTGTAGCAAATTTTTCACATAGGACTGTACAGAACTTTGTTTAAAGTATTTTTCCCATCGACCAAAAATGCTAATCAAATTTGAGAATATTATTCCCTGATAATGTAGTGATGGAACAAAAGCCTTTTGCTTGTCACTGTTTGTCAACTATTTTAAAGCCAGCTTATATAGAACTATTCATTTTTTTTTTATTATTGTAAAAATTTCTTGCTAAGTTGGGATTGTTAGAAAGTCATTCAAAGTGCATCTTAACCTCATGTATTCTCATTACAATTACAGTACTGTGCTTGAACATGTATATGGAATATCATGTATTCAAAGATCAGATGCTCCAATGTATGCTTATATGTCTTATTAAATACAACTCATTCAGTTTTGTTTTAACTTAACATGGAAAAGTATAGCTCTCTGTTTTTTTGTTTTTTCTTCAGTATCTGTGTTTGTAAGCAAAAGGGAAGGTTTAGAAGGGTTCAATTTTGCACCCCAAAAGCGTCACTGTAAGGCGCAAAATCGCACCCTTTTATGGGGGTAAAGGGCTTAATGTTGCACCCTGTGAGGTGCAAAACTGCACCTTCTGGAAAGGTACAATATTGCACCCAAAAAGGTGCTCCCAGTGTTGCATTTATTTGCACCCTTTTGGGTGCAAATTTGCACCCTTTTTATAGGAAAAAAGGTTCAGTATTGAACCCTAAATGGTGCAAAATTGCACCTTTCTGAAAGGTACAATATTGCACCCAAAAAGGTGCTCCCAGTGTTGCATTTATTTGCACCCTTTTGGGTGCAAAATTGCACCCTTTTTATAGGAAAAAGGGTTCAATATTGAACCCTAAATGGTGCAACATTGCACCCTAATAATGGTGCAAAATTGCACCTTTCTGAAAGGTACAATATTGCACCCAAAAAGGTGCTCCCAGTGTTGCATTTATTTGCACCCTAAAAGGTGCAAATTTGTACCTTTATTTCTTAGTGTGTAATACAGTTATCGCCTACATGTATGTGGAATTGCCCCAAGGCTACACATGTACAAACAAGTGCATACCTGCAAATATACTGTACATGTACGTGTATCTATCAAGGTTTGCTGTCTCTGCATTAGAATCAATGTCAAATACCAGATTAGGCTGAATTCATTACAGTACACTGTACTCAAGGCTTGAAAATGAAGGATATTCTTCCATTCTTTCCCCACAAACAATACAAGAATGACCTTTTAACTACTCAATATATATGTATGCATCAATTATAATTATATGATTGAAGCTCAGGAATACCATACAGGGTCTATAGTAAACTTGACGAGTACGAGGCTGAGTACAGGTACACCAAGGAGTCAAGGATAAATGTAGATATTTTCAGTTTGATGAGGAGAGTACAAACAGAGGATAACTAGAAAAGACAGGACAGGAGGATAGGGGGTATAGAAGATGTACAGTGACCCATTTGTAGGTTAGTCTTTATTTACATGCCCTTCTCAGTCAATTCAGTCTTGGTCATAGATTTCATTCAGAGGTTTATCCATAGCAGCCATCAATATCACAAAGTGAAAACACTACATACAGTGGAAACTCACTATAATGAGGACCTTGTGACAATTAATATTACCATGTCATATCAGGAATCTCCTTATATCAGGAGAAATTGTGCCAATCTTTCTTCTTCTTTTTTCCCTCTAGACCCCTAGTGCATTTCAAATAATACACCTTTCAAAAATGATTTTCACAAGAGAAAAGGTTGATATTTCTAGTAGGCCTATTTATTTCTTTAGGCTATATTTGACTAATCATGTCAAATAGGCCTACATTATGGAAATCTCCATTTGAAGCAGGGAAGCAAGGTAGAAGGATGAGAAAAATGCATCTAGACGAAGCTACAAACAGCTGATAGCAATATTGCCTACATGTACATGAAAACGCACATCAAACATATTCCTTAGGATTCTACAGCACTTTGAATGTTTTTCCTGTAAAGTAAATCCCCTGCCCTGGCGGTCAAGGGTTCAACAAGCTTATTCTGGTTTCCTTAAATAGTGATAGGCTCAACAAAGTTTAACAATTTAGCATTTCTACTGCAATCCAAAACCCTCTAAAGATTTAACACCACATAACCTTGCTCAAGTTCATTTCATTTGCCACACCAGCATGAAAGCATGACTCATACACCTTCCCGTGGCAACTGCTCTTTCATGTTCTCTCTTTTTTCTCTGAGACTTTCTCTGCTTAAAAAAAATCTTAAATGCATGATGTACATGTAAGTCTATACACTACAGAGTATTCCCATTCCCTCTTTTCTCTCTTTTCTCTCCATTCTGACTTTCTCAATACAAGTCTAGGAATGCTTCTTATATCTCTAAAACGAAGCAGAAAAACGTAGCTTTCAGTCATACGATAGTACCCTTACCTTAACCCGGCATGTTCCTTCTTAACTCAACATCCCACCTGCTCTCCTCTTTTAATTTCTCATGAATGCCACTCCCTTCTCTCTCAAAAACCCCTTCCCATTATGTCTAAACCTATCAGTGAGAGTTGATATTTGATAAACAAATTAGAATCCAGTTCTCCCCTACCCTGCAAAAAAAAAAAAAGTAACTCCTTCTGCCCCTTTCCCCCCCCCCCCCCCCCCACACACACACACACACAGACCAAAAAAGAAAAAATTAAAGTGCCCCTTGTACATCACCAGCTGTCTCATGTTTTTCATCAACCTTGGGTGTCTGTACAGCACATGCTGGGTATGCAGGGTGTCAACATCCACAGCTATCATCTTAAACAAAAGGCAACTAAAATGTGACCATGTACTCAGTACATGTACATGTATGCTACATGTAGAGCTTGAACTACAACATAATTTGAAATGCCACCATCACTGAACAACCCAATATAGTGCTTGCATGAATATTGAAAACTGAATAATCAGGTATATTGGTTTGAAAGTAATGAGGAAACAATAACAAGTGTGAACCTGAATCATCCAAATGTTTCTATTATGTGATATTGAGACCACATCACATAATAACAAGTGGTATACCCCACATAGGGAAAAGCTAGCATGCAACCCTCAACACTTTGCACCCCCCCAGATAAAAAAAAATCAATATAACTGGAAACGATCCACTGCACATGGTGCTGGGGAAACATTCTGCCCCAATGTCTAAGCAGGATTCCCTGGCTGACATTTAAAAATTCTTCTCATGATTGCTAAATTCTTAATGAAGTCCTGTCTGGAATGCAGACTAGGTAACAAGTGCAACAAACAATATGCTAAAAGCTGATCTAAGATTAAAGTAATATTACCACAATGTCAATCTTACTTAACCCACAGCTTCCCGTAACAACCAATAACCCATGCATCATGCAGGGATTTAAACACTTAATGGGTCAATGAGGGGTAATAAAGCATTAACCACCTAGGCTCCATTTACAGATTACAGGCTTACAGAGATCTGTGTGTGTGTGTGTGTGTGTGTGTGTGTGGGTTCAAAACAACCTTCCTGATTATAACAACAATCAGATATCATCATGTATTTGCATCTATCGCAATATGTTTAGTCATGATTTTGTGTGCAATTGGTAAATAAGTGATGATAACAGGTGTGAAGAAAAGTACATGTAAAGGTAGCAGCATTAATGATTGATGTTTTCCTAATCTGATGTTCTTATTTCTTCCAGCAAATCTATGTGTACATGCACACTGATATTTCTGAGTCCCTATACAATTTTTTTCCCCCCAGTATGAAGATAAACATGTAGATAATACACAATATGAGGAATATTTTTCTTTTGTTATTCATCAAGGTTCCAGCCGAGGGTGCAAGGTGTACATACACATATATCTACAAACTCTAATCTCTCTTCAACTTTTATGAGCTGTTTACACATGTATATACATGTACATGTAGAGCTGATGTGTGAAATTTAAAGTTACATGTATCTTAAAATCATTTGAACTAGTCCCTCACAGTGACCCAAGTAGATGTACTTTCTTTCTCTGCTTTTGCGGTTCCTTGTATGTTTTAATTTTTTCTTTACCTTTCACAATGGCCATGCCAAAAACAGTCAGTGTGTTATTTTTGCAACATCTATTGTCCAAATCCAATTACTATGCTCTTTGTTCTCACTCATAATTCAAACTTGTCAATGTACATTACAAAAATGCATGTCTACCAGCTGTACAAATATAGTCTGTAAGAATACAATGTAGGCTGCATGCTCGACAGTAATGTTATTTTATTGTTGTGGACTATATCTGCAATTCAGAGACAATTGTTTCTTCTAGGGGATAACAAATGTTCCAATCAAAATAGATTTTCACACCTTTAGAAAGCCTAGAAAGCTATACATACATGTATCTGTACATGACTGTTATTGAAAGTGCATCAATATTCCAAACAAAGAGTGTTGGCTAGGTAGAATAAAGCTGGGACACCACTGAAAATAGACAATATGAAATGTGAAAGTTGCTATCTACAGAGTACATGTATACAGATATATTTGAGGGAGAAAGTTTTAGCTGTTTATCTTATTTTACTGTCTATAACATTTTAGACAAGACTATTTAGTGGATGTCATTTTAAAGGGTACCAATCACCAAAAAATATTTTACTCTGTATGTTAGAGGTTCCATGTCATTCTACTATATTCCAAATGTGGGCTTCGAATATTACTTCTATAAAGAGATATTACAAGTTTAATTATACTTTCTATAAGCATAAAAGCGACTCGTGAGTAGACTACTCAACGCACCCGTACGCTCTCGCCAAGATAACCCAACTGGGAGGTTCGATTCCGTGCGAGACCTTCATGTTATCCTTTATTTCCTTCATACTCCTAAACTGTTGGCCTATAGAATTTCAGATAAAGTTCTTTGAGGTTAATTTTATACTTCCTAGCGATATATAAATTCTTTTTTCAGGTGGTTGGTACACTTTAAATGCATGTAAGGATACTTTCATGGAATCTCAGCCATCCCCCCCCCCCCTCCACTTCATAAATACTCCAACTTATGTTGATTTTACTAAATTCATATTTGTTTGATACAAGATGGAAATAAATGTGTTCTGCACCTTGAAAGAAAAATGTACATGGCCATTCCAGATGTTTTATCATAAGCTCACAAAGAGCTTAACAAACTTATTGATAAAAACAAATTTTACTTATCGTGCCTGAGCATCTGACAACCGCAGCACGCGTGCCCATTAATGTGGAATTGGATAAATTGTTGCTTCAGGCAGAACACTTTTACTGGGTAGGAAATTGAGAGTGCAGAATCAGGAAGTAGGAAGTTTCAGGGAAATTCAGATAGAAATCAGTACACTACTACATGTACATTGTCAGTAAGAAACATGCCCAAAGGCATGCGGGAAGGGCATCTGTCATGTGGAATAGCACAGTCACCAAACTTGTTCATTAGACTTGATGATATATTACCTGTTTTTTTGCAAAGGAAAAAAACATTTTCACGATGTCAGTGCTTGCTAAAATCTGCTTCAAATGTCAATTAGATAATTTTGTAATATGGTTACAGTCACACATTGACACTGCATTTGTAGCAGTTATGGAAGGCATAATACGCTCTTCAAGCTGGTGGATGATGGTTCTCATATTAACTGCTGATGAATGCCCTAAAAACTTGAAGATAACGTGTCTAATATACTCCCACAAAGCAGCAGGAGATTTAAGCAGTTGTAAATTCACATGTCAAAAGAAGCAGAGGTGCAGAAAAATATCATAGGTCAAAAAGCGGGGTTTAATTCACTGTGGGGTAATGTGTTGTGATTAACAATGTAACACAGTTCAGAGTACACTGTTATGTAGTGGGAAGGTATTCTTTCTCATGACATAAACAATCAATTTCTCATCTTCCATTTAGTTCAATCTAAAGAGCTAAAATAAAATGGCCATGTCAGATAAGAAAAAAAATGTATGATATGTACATTATTTCTGAAATCATGAATGTGGAAACAAAATTTTGAATTATTAATTTGCCCCACTATAATCTGATAAAAACATTCTAATGCTTTCTACACCATGCACAGCTCTGAATGTGTATGAAATGACATAGTGATGGGATATCACATGTACATGTATTTCTGTGTTGTTGTTAATATACCATGTGACCATGCAAGTGATCCTCAAAATGCCCTGCAATCTTACCAAACAATCAAGCAATCAATGAGCACTACAAGAAATAACATGAAACAAAACTGATCTGGAAAACACTGCAAACAGTGATGCATCAATGTCAATGGTCCTGGAAAATGACGTCTAGTAAAATTTTTGAAAAATGTCAAACTGTTGATCTAACCCTGTTCAGAAAAAAAACAAAATCATCCAATGAGTGAATATGACCTAGATGGGGGAAAAAATGCAAGCAGTTAGAAGTGTTAGTAATCTTGCTCAGGCTACTTTAGCGAATGCATGCCTACGCTGATGTTCATGCAGTTAGTGAAGCCATCTTGCAGCATCCCAGATCAAGGGGTTACCTTCAGATTCAAAGTCACGGTCTGTGTCTATGATGTCAAAAGTCTTTGATTCCGAGAAAGCTGGACTGAATGGTTCCTCCAGTGGCTCTTCAGTAACACCTTCTAATATATCCTCTTCATCATCATAGGTCTCCTCCTCTTGGTAGCCTTCTGCTTCGGTTTCTCCTGCTGGAGCAATGGCTTCATCAGCCATCTCAGATTCCTCAGGATTCCTTGAAATGTCCTCGTCTACATCTTCTTCTACCTCTCCTGGTGTGTCCACTTCAGGTTCTTCTACTAGTTCCTCACCTTGTGTCTCCTGAGGCTGGACACCTTCAGGCTGACCCTCTTCATCTTGCTGGGGTTGCATTGGTTGTTCCTGGACTTCACTTGGAACAGAGCCATCTTCTTGGACTGGCTCTTGAGGCTCTGGAAGAGGTTCTATATTTTCTAGACTATCCTGTTCTATGGCATCTTTATCACTATCTGCTTGGGCAGGGGGTGATTGTCGTAGAGTGTGATTAAGAGTGAACAAGGGAAGAGCAAAGCAAAGTCACCAAGTTAAGAAAGACAAAGGAATCATGTGTAAGAAAGAAAACAAGACCTCAAGAACAATTTGATGCAATGAGGACTAAGATAGAATGTACAATACAGAGGTTTACTAATGTAGGTCTCATGCCAATTTTAGCATGCAAATACTTGGTTTAGAAACTCATTCCTGTTTAAAGAAGAAGGAAGAGAGGTCCATTGTACTTTGAGTTGGGATATACTAAGGACTACTACAAGTGTAGCTGTTCAGTAAAACCACATCTACATGAATATATGAAAACTAATATCTCTAGATATTAACAGGTGACAAAAACTAAACACCCTGCTTTGCAACACATCCTACTCAATAAATATTACTTTAATCTGACATGACAAACAGTACACATTGCATGACTTGGACAAAATACTTTGATACCTAAATTGCAACTTCCCAACAAAACAAAATGTTCCCCAACAGACAAGCTCTCCCTAATTTCTTCCAAGAATTGTTTGCTACGGTACCGACCACAATGTGATTACTTCAAGAGTTGCTTTTCCCCATTTTGGCCAATCCAAGGAATTATCATACCGATTAAATTAATAATCATACATGTCCAGTGACATCAGAGATCTCATTCTACCTGATAACAGACCTACATGTACTAAGAGTGTGAACTTGCCAACATATATCAAGTAAAATGACACCTATGATGTGAACTTACATGTACATGTATGTTTTTAATTTTCATATACTTGGAATCAGTAAGAGACACAAATGGAAGAAATACCAAACACTTGCCCATTTTGGTATTCCCTACCCCCCCCCCCCAAGTGGACATTCTGACCATTTCTTTCTTTATTTTTTTAAATTTATCTTTATTTTATTTTTTTCATTTATTCATTTTTTTGTTCAATTCTTTGATTCATTTATTTATTTTATTTATTTATTTTTTCATTTTTTATTTTTTATTTATTTATTCATTTTTTATTTATTTATTTATTTTTTTTTTTATTTATTTTTTTTTATTTATTTATTTATTTTTTTTTTTTTTTTTTTTTTTTTTTTTTGGGGGGGGGGGGGGGGAAGGATCTTTTGTTTGTTTGTATGTTGTTGGGGGCTGGTAACTGTGGAAATCATACAACAATGAAAATAGGACCTATAATCCATGGGGGCACAAATGTTTAAACTATACTACATGTAAACCAAGTGCAACATTTTGTCTGGTACATTGTGATTGGTAAACTAAAAATACCTGTTCTTGAAGGTGCATTTGCGTTACTGTCCACTGCAAGATTAGCATTGAATTCTGGGTTAGCGTTGATTTCAGCATTGGCGTTTACTTCCATACTGGTTGTTACTTCTGTAGCATTGTCTGAATGGCCTGTTCCTATTATACGACTGTTGTCCAGTACGCCCTCTGTAGTCTGAGGCCCATCGCTAACATTTACGCCTGTCAGGAGAAATGATAAGAAACACTCATAAATATACAATGTACTGTATAGTGTGTATACATTTTTCTATGAAATATCCATGACACAGAAAATATTTCTCTGTCAGTTAAATAGAAACTCTTTCTACAACAATAATTTTTCTCCGTTTTCTACATGTTAATATTGAACGTAGTCCCATTGCTGCACAAATCATTTTGCAGAGCTATTATGCACAAGAATTTGAGCCTAGATGAAATACTCATGGTCGACTATAACATCTGTCTGATTGCCCCGATATTGGAATCATTAAAGAGCATGCGGCCTACATGTACATGTATGTCTCTGGAAGGTCCTGACCTATGATGTCAGCTGTATATGGAATGATACTAAGAGCTTCATGTAAGCCAGGAAGATCCATGCAGATAACATTTTTATTAATTATTCAGTTTCATTATGTTTCTTGTCAGCTTGAAGGCACTAGACTTGATTAAATCATGTGACCACCATAAATGAAAATACACAATGGCCAAATACACAAACACAGTAACTGAAAAATGAAAATAAGTAATTTTCATGATCATAAACCTGCAACTGGTACATGTATTCATTTAAAATCATAACAACATACATGTACATGTATACAGACATGTCTGTATCATCATCCTGGCTACAAGTAGATTATCTCATCATTATTCAATATCATCATCATCATCATCACCATCATCATCATCACCATCATCATCATCATCATCATCACCATCTTCATCATCATCACCACCATCATCATCACCATCATCATCATCATCACCATCACCATCATCATCATCACCATCATCATCATCATCATCATCACCATCATCATCATCATCACCACCATCATCACCATCATCATCATCATCATCATCATCATCATCACCATCATCATCATCATCACCATCATCATCATTATCATCATCATCATCATCATCACCATCATCATCATCGTCATCATCACCATCATCATCATCATCATCACCATCATCATCATCATCATCACCACCATCATCATCACCATCATCATCATCACCATCACCATCATCATCATCACCATCATCATCATCATCATCATCACCATCATCATCATCACCATCATCATCATCATCACCATCATTATCACCATCATCATCACCATCATCATCATCATCACCATCATCATCATCATCATCACCATCATGATCACCATCATCATCATCATCATCACCATCATCATCATCATCATCATCACCATCATCATCATCATCATTAAACTGAAATTAGCATTAAAATTGTCATCAAAGAATAGCTTTGAACAAAGACATACTGAAGCTCTTCATCTAGCACTTATGAGAGTAAAATGCAATGGACCAAATGCCAAGCAATGTAAAATTCTTATTTCACAGTATCGTTTGATTTCAAACAATGCAGAACTTCTGTTTATACACAGTATGTAATTTTGGCTACCTATTCATTCTTTTGTTGTGTATCTTTTGTTGTGTATCATGATTTCAAGACCAAAAGCTTCAGTATATCATTGTTCAAGGCTATTATCTCTTTAAAGTTATATTTATTACCATAACTATTACTATCATCATCATCATCATCATCATCATCATCATGGATTCCTCAATATCATCAGCCTTCAATATTTTCAAATTCATTGAATACCATCTGTTAGTCATGTTTAAAATATAGGTGTAAATGCCTTGCTTCATACAAGCACAGACTGTAGCATGGACATTTTGTCAACTAATGAATATTGTCCTCAATTCTAAGGCCATGGCTACTGTCATATTAACAAGATCCACTGCCACTCATTTATTATCTTAAGAACTAATTCAAAGGTAATCTATTTGAGTTATTTGGGATTGGTCAATAAATTAAGTCTGAGTAGTTCAATATTAGGCTACTACTGAGAAAATATTGACCATACCTCTCATGCCCCTGGTCAAAGCAGATTGCTTACTGAAAACATCATAAATTGAGAGTGTCTAAATCATTTCTCACTGGCTCTGAAGCATATAAATGTAGGCCTACAGCAGCATAGAGTCCACTTCCATTAACCCTTTATTTGCCATAGATCAAAACTCTGGACTGCCACATTGTTTGGAGTATATTATACATTGTATGTGTGCTAAAAGTCAACTGTGGCAGTCCTGTTTGTTCCATTGGTTGACCAAAGCCAGTAAAGAGTTAAATCCCATTTATTGTACAAAACAAAAATTCTATTTCCTGGAGAAAATGAGTATGTACACCTGCAGATAAGATTTGACGACAAAGATGTATGAAAAAAATTCTAAAAGAGGTGTGCAATACAATGCTGTCCAATAAAATCATGAATGAAACTTCGAAACTATACAATGTACATTTGAAGGAAGCAGGACACAAGAATCATGCTATGTACAACATTATAAGACCATACTCAAACCATCCTTCACTCTCACTTTATCATGAGAAAGGACAACATTCTGCTTCCGAGGCAGACATGAAGGGATCTATTTTTGGCAACCTAGCCTGGATGAGTCAGTTGCTAACGAGACAGCAGAGTGCCTTGGGTGTAGGTAGGCTGTTATACTACCCTCTATACATACTCTCTACATTATGTATGCCATCACAGATTCAGACATACTGCATTCGTAATACATGAGGGTCCATCTTTACATGGAATGGATCCCGCATTTGTCATGTTCTCAGCATCGAATGACAGTTTTTGATAACATAATGGAAGAGAGCCATTAGGGAAAATGTCAGGATTTGGGGGTTTTTTAATGACATACATGTAGAAGTGGTAAAATGCCAAGTAAAAAATAAAATAATGTCAAATGTTAACATTATTTACCTCAGGAAATTCAGTACTTTAAGAAACCATATTTAAAGAAAGGGTTGATTGTGGGAAAGGTGAAAAATAATTTGTGAGCTCTCTTAATCCATTAATGGCAGTTTGGAAAAACATTATACTATGTAGAAAATGTCCCCTAAAAAAGGATTGCTCTTCAAATGACCTCATACTGTATTTGAAAAATATGATGAGAAATAGGTGAAGTATTTGGGCCAAACATTCATGCCACATGTATGAACAGTCCCATATACCCATTTCTGTGTGTAGTGCTTTTCAGTGAGACTAATGATTCCAAAACTTCACAATATGTACACAAATTCTCATGTACATGTAGACATGATCAACCTTTCTTAATTGCTTTGAGACACATTTCTTTTACAATGCAATTGTATGACCAGAACTTTACCTTTATCTTTAATCCAAACTGACTTTCAAAAATACCTTCAAGGTTTTTATCAAATATTTGCATATATACATGTATACATGAAGATACATGTATGTCTGAGGGAAATACATTTTTTAAAATTCATTAGCACCTCGTGAAGTTGGCAAGTTCTGAAAGAATATTAAGAATTTACTTTTTGAATATGTACATGTACATACAGCTGTAGGTAAGCACATATGCACATAAATGTACATGTATCAAAATAACCTACATGTACGTTTACAAGACCACAATGTGCAATGACTTGTAATCTAATCTCTTCTCCCAAGGTCATGTGTACACAATGAATCCAAAAACATAACTTCCTGATTAACAAAAATAATTGTTTACATGAACATTTGCTACAAAAGATCCGAATCCATTTTTCCGACACACATGCATTTAGACCATCAAAGTATTTCTTTCATTGTGGAAAAACTTCACTGGCAGTTTAATCAAAACAGTATGAACATCAATGGACTCTTCAAAAAATCTCAAGGAAATCTATCATGGTAACCTCGATGGTCATAAGGACCACTAGTCATAAGGACCGCTATTCATAAGGACCGCTATTCATAATGTGTAAGTTCCTATACCTGAAGGTCCACTATTCATAAAATTAAAAGGCGGTCACTATTCATAAAGTCATAAGGACCAAATTCATAAAGACCGCTATTCATTATTAGCTGTCATTATGAATATTGGTCCTTAGGACATGCGAGCGGACCTCAATCTATCAGCACTTTTTAAATTTTTTCATGTGCTATCCAGAGGAATGTATACTTCAAAGTCTTTTTTAATGATATCAATCTCCAAAATGAGATACATAGAAAGTACATGTACATGTACATGTACATAGATGTAATATGTTATGAATAGGGTAAAATTGCTGCTATGTAAACACATTACTAGAGAGTTCGTGAATTAAAAACTCTGCTCCATTTCTTGGACCTTGACACTGTATACCAGCCCTAATCCCCTTCTTATCAAATTACAGTGTTTCATCATGCGAGACATTCTAACCTGTCTCTAACTCTCTTTCAGATAAATCAAACAAACTCATCTTACAATAGATCACTTCATGCTCCACCGCTATATGAACCAGGCACATTTATTATGGCTTTCACGCTTTCACGAAATATATTACATGTCCTGACCTTGGTTAGACAAGTGTAACTCTTCAAATTTTAGTTCTTCCTACATGCATCATGTATTTAAATGTACCATATAATTATGGAAATACAAAAAATCTGGAATTCGGAACAAAAGAGAAGTGATTAATCTTCCACTTTCCTTTTCTCTGCATTTCATTCAGTGAAATGTAATAAAGAACCTATAATAGGATTTCCATGTTCATGAAAGCTACAAGTATACATGTAGTGTAGGCCTACATGAATAGTATTATTTACACTTGATTTACATTTACATGTGTCACAAATTTTTCCAATAAATGTGTTGGTACAATTACAATTAAATTTATATAGGCATACAATGTAGGAAAAAGTTCAAGTGTATCTGTGCTCCCAATAATCAATAGTCTGTTTCTTTTTTTATTGGTATTTTTAATAAAGTGTCCTGTGTGTCACATTTACATGTATCTTGGCCTGTAGGCCTACATGTTAAATGTACAGGAATGTATTCCATTATTCCTCTGTCTTCGTGTTTGCATGCCTTGCTGACAGTGCATTTTCAAATCATTATAATTCCAAAATATGAAAGTACATGTACAGACATGTAGGCCTACATTCCTACTTACACAAATACAAGTATGAATTAGTCCTCTGAAAGCTTCACATCTTTCCCTGTGATTTACAGATCAACATTAGAAGAGGAATATTCACATTATAAAGTCAGAACTTCTAATACTGCTGACACAAGTACATGTACATGTACTGTATATACAATAATCTCCACACAAGTGTTGGTGTCACACTAGAGAGGGCCTTCAATAAAACAAGACAAGACCGCATCATTTCTCGTCAATTGAGACGTTTGTCAGAGGTACACTCCATGCCTAATGTGACATTCCTCAAATAGTCTCTCATGGTTCAGTTACATGTAAATGTGGATTCCCTCAAGGAGGCGAACAAATGCCAGAGAACTGACTCCTACTACACACACATAACGTCCCTTCATACACAAACATGCATTTCCAATTACCTGTGCTGAATTGCCTGTACAGAGCATATTGATGCCATTTTGGCAATGTGCGGGTAAAATCTCCAAGCTCTTTGGCATTTGCATGAGGCACAGCTTTAGACACTGAGTCTTGTCTGCTACCGATTGTGGTCACAAGCTTTACTGAAGATCCATTTTCAATGAATATGAAAGCAGTTGATAATTAAAGAGAACCCATTTTATGTATCTTTCATTAGTAGAAAGCATTTGTCATTCAATGTTGATTTTTTTTTCTTCCAGTTATCTTCTGAAGATGTAGACTTACTTTACCTTCATATAAAATAACGATACAGGTCTCCAACTGATTTTTTTTCCCCTCTCTCTTTTATTTAAAAGTTAAATCTGTATCTTTCTTCAAGTAATTTTCATGTCCATTCTCTACCAAAACCTAACACTCTTTTTCTATTAACATCACCTCAACATGGCCCTTTACCCCTCTCCTCTCCTTTCATTACATAATCTGCCCATTTTTATCAATACCACTCCATATACATTTACACGCATCTCGCCTTCCAACTATTTTATCCTTCCCTATTTATAAAATGCCCCCCCCCCCCTCTCTGATCCACATTTATTCTTATCACACCCTTCCTCCCCCCCCCCCCCCTTTTATACATGTATCTCTCCCTCTTTTCTTTCCTTCTTTATGAGAAAATTGATGTGCAGGTGAGAAAGAGATCAGTGATGATGTGGAAGCAGATGGTAAATTATCCCCATACAGTCTATTCATTCATAACACATCCTATACATTTAACTGTGTGGCAGCTGCTGAGAAAGGGTCACCAGTACATGCCACCAGTACAGGGTGGGGACAGCTTATTGGACACACATGGTGATAGTGCAGACTGCTATGCATCACTTTCCCTTGTGTACAACATGTACATTATGCAGTGAGCTGTAGATATAAATTTCTCATAATGTAGGCTATATTGTAAATGAAAGCTTCAGTGTACAGTGTAATCAGAAATAACATTAAATATGATCTACTATGTATCTACAATGTATAAACCTGCACTTTCAATATAATTATGTCTATTTCATACTCATAATTCAAAACAAAATCTTTATCCTTTTTTTTTTTTTAATACAAAAGTATTTGTTATTTTCTAGTGATTTTATGTCTATCTCTACATGTATATTTTCAATGACGGTATGAATAGCAACCTGGAAAGTGCATTGATGTAGTAAGTCGCCCTGTGACATTTTTACAACTTCTTCTGGCCACTCACTTCAGGTTCAATGAGGGTCAAGTTTACAAATACAACACTGCTTTTATGTACAAGTACATGTAGGCCTACATGTATATCACACACTCATACTGTGCCACTGTAGTCTGCAAACACACGTACATACATGTACATGTACATGTATTGTACTCTTCATGGAAACTCAAGCCTATCCTAAATTTCCTTGATAATCATATCATCAACTTTAAATTCTGTATTCATACATGTACCTAAAAATCTGCATTTGTATAAAAGAAAACTACTTTAAGTCTCCAAGAAAAGGATTATTTGTGAGCTTTTAAAATTTATCTGGCTGACACAATTTACTGATGGATGAGTCAAGTACAATATAGTCTGCTATTGGTGATTCTCATGGGTTTACCATTCTCATGTTAGGAATGGGCCCTTTAACGTACCACAAGCCAATGGCCATTCATGTAAATAAATACTTCAGATTTGACCCAGGCCACTTCCTGTAAGGACGATCGGTACGATACATGCAAATGATATACAACACACCTAAAGGTGTAATGTCAACCAACTTCAGACACTTGAAAGGGGAAAACAAATAATAAGCAGACTGAAAAACAGTAACTATAGCGTTGTATTGGAAGGATATCAGGGCCCTCTTGCATAAAATGTTACGTATAAATGCAACTCCAAAAATCAAACACCCGTCCCAAAATAAGCGATCCTGATTGGTTGAAAATCAAGTTGCTTTTAATTTTTTAGTTGCGTTTTTAAAACACAACTTTTTATTCAAGAGGGCCCTTGTCTTTTGTTAAATCAGTAAGCCTACATGTACATGTACATGAAACCAAATACTGGTCTGTATTTTCATTTTGATTGCTTGTACATATACATGTATTCCTTGTCAGCCATTATTTCAACCTTCATCAAAATACAAAGATTTTTTTTTTCAAGTACATTTGAATTAATGTATGTTATTGAAGCAAAAATATTATTTTAAAAATTTAGTTCAATTCTTTTGTAAATGAGAGGATTTTGAGTTTTAATGTATAACGCAAAGATACACAAGTAGTTTCAAATTAAAGGCAGCATCCCTTACGCCCCATTTGTAATAAATCTCAAAAAACATAAAGCATACCCTTGGACTTGATTCAGGCCTGTAGGCTTACATGTATATATGAAGTCTGTGATTATTTTTACCATAGATAATGGCATTTACATGTATGTATGATCATATATATGCTACATACATGTACATCGTGGTCAGTGAGTACACATCATCCATAATCACTAAATTACCACAAGATCTCTATCAGCTCTACAATGTACAATGTACCGCACACATGTAGCTATTGTAGAACACCATAAAGAACATTACCGGTTGAAAACATCATTTTCCTGACAAATAAAGTTATAATTCACACAAACTGCAAATAAACAACCACCCATATCAGACTCGTGACCATCTTCATAAATCAGATTCTATTTCCTTCCTTTTCATTACTGCTTGCATGGTCGGTGGGCACGCACGATTGATCTAGAACTTAAAAAGCACACCCACTCCATTTGAAATCACCGCAGGGAAACATCGAACACTTGCAATTCAAGTGCAGTAAAAACAAAAGTAGGAGTATAAAAGTACTATGGAATGCAAGGTATTTAGAAAAGTGTTGTTAAACCATGGGTGTATGTAGATACTCCAAAATCCATATTCATAGATTTTTCATGCCCAATAAACTGGAACACCAAATATTGATTGGTAATATTGCCTTTGCATATAAATCCAAAAGAGCAGTATCCACTGAAGTCCTAAGGTACTGTACTATAGGCCAAATCATAGACACAAATGGGTGGATACATGTACATTATGACAGTACAGTGAGAAAAATTCTTGTGTATTATCAAAAATATTACATGTAGTCATGTATATGTACACATGTAGAAGGAAGTAAATTTATGTAAAGCCTACAGTGTATTGACTTGCATGCAATTAATGATTTTTTATAAAAAATGAAAAGAATGGACCCAAGATACCATAAACGTGTACTCACATACCTTCAACAGCCTTTTAAAAAAAAGAAAATCACTGTATATGTATTTGTTTCCCACTGCTATCCAGTATCCCGACTGTCAGTCCTACTGCTCCGTATGGCAGAGAGCATCATTAGAATCCAATGAATAATACATCAGGCATTAGACGGCTAGAGCTCTCTCAAATTGATGATAATCTGTGCTAGAAATCACAACCGGTATGGACATACAATGATCACCTGTTCTGCCAGGGTATCTCATAGCAGAAGATTTGCATTAGTTTGCAAACATGATCCAGAGTCAATCCCTCAAACACACTTGCCTGGGTCAACCATACTTTGCAGATGGGCAAGAACATTACAATCACCTCTTCTACATGTACATGTAGTTCAAAGCAGGGTAAACAAAATAATAATAAAATGTGATTTGCAGGGCTAGTGAAACCATGGACCTTCAAACTGTCCTGTTTAGTTTGTTTGTTTGCATAACAAGCCACTAGCAAAATTTGTCTTTAACTCTTTCAGTGCCAATGTCACATATACATGTATGTGACAGATCATAAAGACTTGTCATTTTCATTCACCAATTGCTTGTCTACAGGAAAGGTATATTTTGGTCAATGTATATCAAAATTTTGAGCATAAATCAAGCATTCTAAAAAATATAATTATAATCATATGCTAGGTACATAGACGTTTTCAGAGAGAGTTGAAGATTTTCAAAAAGATATTACCTTATTTCAACATTAAACAACAGTAAACAAATGAGAAACCAAAAAAAATAATGGACAAAAAAGAAACTCAAATGTAATTTTCAATAATTCAGAAACATAAAGTTGGGTAAAGTAATGTTTGGTATCATAAGAAATGGTAATAAATTTCCTACAAGTTTTGAACACAATATTTTGTGAAATAATAGATGGTTAATGAAGTGCAGACATTTGAAAAGTAAGCTTCATCACATTTTGGTGAAATTTTGAAGAGAGCTAAACCCCTTGGCACAGTAAGAGTTTAATAATGGGGTTAATTTACAAGTCTATGGGGCAAAGCAACGTCAGCCTCCATCATGGCCAGCAAACAGTGTATATTGGTTTGTTTGTTTTTTAAAGGGCCAGTCTAATGAGAACTCACAGGGAAATGAAATCGTGCGGAATTTGCAAAAGGCTCGTTTACTCGTTGTGCGAGGCCGTCAGACTAATGCCATAAATGATCGGACGGCACGAAGTTGACCGAACTGGAGCTAGGTGAATACTTCGGGTTTAACCGGTCCCAGGCCTTTAGTCTTGTAAATGGTCGTAACTTCGTTCACCCAAACAAGTTTAGTGTAATGCTGAAATATTTCCAAATACAAAACACGGTTTACTTCTGGTTGATTAGTCTAGCCATCGCTTCTGCACTGCCCTGCCGCGACGCGTTGTCGCCACGATTACGTAACTACCCACAGGCTCTACCAGAGAGCTGGCTCTGTAATTACTTTTCCATATGTTTGATTACTTTCCCATCGCGCAAAAATTTAAAACACAAGCCAGTCTTCACCGAACTATCTCAGCTTATGAATCACGTTTTAGCACGTATGATGGAAGTCCTTGTATCGAAAGTGACACGAAGCTCCGAGTATATTTTCCTCTCTCATCGGAAATCGCCCATGCAGGCCAACCAAAGTATCCCTTTAACTGTAGGATGTAAAATACCACGCAAGATATAAAATCGCCGTTAAGGGTAAAAAAACAACCAAAAAAAAGAAGAGATGTTAGACAGGTTTCCCTGTTTAGGGTATCAAAACTACTCCTACTCCAATCCCTGTTTAGGGTGCTTTTCAGAAAGTGATTTACGCGGATGATGTATAGGTCTCAATGATATGCAATTACACTGTAATTTTGTAAAATCTGCTGATGCCAAGGAGGTACTACATGTACATGTAGGCAAGCTTTCCTAGTAACTCCTTGCTGATGCTGAAGTGAATTATTTGCCTGGAGGGGCTGGCATTTATCATTTATCTATTTACATGTAATACTCATGAATTTGTTTTCTGCAAAATTGGTATTTCAGCAAGTGCTGTCATAACCTGTTTCCCCCAACATTAGCTACATGTCATGCACGACATTAACTCCAGGGAGCTCGCTCCACCGCCTCAAATGATTCGATCGCATTGTGCGATCGGATCATTTGAATCGACGGTATGCACTACGTAACATGCGATCGAGTCATTTGAATCGACAGTACAGTACGGGGGAAGATCGGCTCGGCGAGGAAAATCCAATTTTTTTCATCGAAATAACCATCAAATCATGAAATCAAAGTGCCCGCTGGATCTATAGTAATCTCTTGAAATGTGAGTAGAAATTTTCATCTTACCTGCCGAAATGCGACCGACCAATCTAATTGGTGATTTTGGTTAGTTGTACCTGGAGCTCCAACGCCTAACAACGGTGGCAATGGAGCTCCCTGGAGTTTAATAGTAGGACATTTAAAACACACCACGTTAGTACATGTATGCCTACATGTAGAAGGTGTACTGTGCATGTAGGGGCAATCACACTCAAGAAATCAGAGCATTCTTAACAAGAGCAGTCTTATTTTAGAATGTGAATGGGGTCTAAGTCCTGTACCTTTTACTCAGATGCGTAATTCGATACAATCCTTGTCAAGTGTACTAAAAGGTGTCAGACTTGAGTCTGAGCTTGCAGACTAGCCAAGGATATAATGTCTGGGTGAAAGGGGAAATCAGAAACTTCCATTCATCTGCCCTTCATTCTTATATTCAATGCATTCCTGTAGTACGACCATGGGAACATACTGGATAATTCATACTACATGTACATGTACAGTACATACATGTACATGTAGCCCCACAGTGTAAAGTGAACGATAGATTGGCAGCATTTAAGCAAATCTTTTAAATCATAAAAGGAAAATGCATTCATGAGTTTGAGTAATTGTAGAACAGGTTTTGAAGAACGGTAAAATGTAAAGTAGGGTACTGAAAATATTAAATAGCATTTTAAATTTCAATAGTTATGACATCTATTGTAAATCTATAACCTTGTCCTTGGTTAATATTTGAGAGAATGAGAAAACTAATTGACAGGTACATGTAGAGTCTGTATCACATGAATCATCATTGCTTGGGTAGTAATGCACAGCATGTTACATACATGAAACCTGTGATGGCAATCATGGCATTGACATACAATGTACCTGCTATAATCCCAATGGCCAGAAGCCAAGCATGCAAAACAGATGTCGTCGTTGATGGTCCACAGAGTAAGAGTCATCCAATGTTTCATGCGTGTCACAGTTGCACAAGTGTCATCACCATATTCCATGTACACTCATACATGAAGTCAGTTGGTTACACTAGCAGTATGTCGACGTTAGTCGTTTCCCCAGTATACATGTACATGTAAATAGCATGCGACTAAGCGATGTGAAGAGGTGCAGAGATGGAAGGTACTGTAAACTATCCACAACAAATACATACAGCATGTACATGTACATGCTCTCTCACTTTCATTATGGAAGATTTGGTGTCAGTCTGTGCATGACTAGTCTCTCTATTCAGACTAGTTTAATGTACATAGTGGTGATCTACAGAAATATACAACATGATGTACAAGTACATCAGATATGCAGGGCCGACATGCCTGGGGGGGGGGGGGGGGGGGGGGGACTCAAATTTTCTTCAGACGGGGGTGTGCCGCAGCTGCCCTCAGAAAGGGGGTCTAAGGAAGTGACTAGAAGCGAAAAACTTAGGGTCTTTTGAACAGTGGATCTATACCCAGTTGAGCGAAAAACATCCATCTAAGGAGCTACGGCACTTAGTGTGGGGATTCTATAGTGCGTGCATACATGTACATGTACAGTTGTATGCAATTGCACACGCAAGTGAATGGACATATGTACGCCAGAACTAGGGAACGGGGCACGCTGGGAGAAACAGAGAGAGATAAGCACTTTTATTCCAGCCAGGTACAGTATCTTGACAACGCGTGAGAAGGGTGAGAACGGCGATCGGCCGTAGAAAAAAGGGGGTCGTTAAAGCGGCACATACCCGTCTGTCCAATATATTTAGTGCCCCCCCCCCCCCCCTGGCCTACATGTATGCGTAGGCCTGTATGCAGCAGGCCTAGAAACAAATCCATGATCATATCATCTCTTCCTTCTTTGTATTAATTTGGGCTTCTCTTCAACTATCACCAGCAGTTCCATCACTCATTCCCCCCCCCCAAAAAAAAAAATTAAATTAAACTAGAAATTTAATTCGTCACTGAAGACGAATTAGGTGGTCTGTCACTGTGGCAAATTGCTTTGTCAGATGTGATAATATTTCTGCAAGATTATAATCATAATGTTGGCGACAATGATAAGATGGTCATAGAAGTGATGACAATGACGATAATGATATATTGATAATGATGATCATAATGACAACAATAATGAAAATCACCACGATAATCTAAGTGGCATAGCGCCCCATCAAGTTCACTTTTATGGGCGATTTTTTTAAAAGTGCTTGAAATGGCATAAAACGTGTGCAAAATGAATTTAGGAGGATTTGGAGAATTTCTAAATTTTACGCGCACACGGACGCGTACGAGCGCGTTTAATGAAATGACCTTGACTGGAATGACAGTGACCTTAACCATGCCAAATATGAAAGAGAAATGACATTTCGTTATGAAGATATGACCATAAGTTGATTTTCACAAAATGGCGCCTGGATGACGTCACGATAACCTGATGACCTTCAAAAAGATGGGGGAACTTGACCTTATTAGGACTGATGACTGACGAAAATATGAAGAAAATTGACTGAGCCGATTTTGAGAAATCGGGATAACGAACTGGACGATTTGATATTGCAGGACATGTGGGAGATTATCCCCTTAGCTTTAATACACGACAGGGAATGTGAGATTGTACACAAACTACTGCACACTACTTTCCAATAGACATAACACGCAAAATTAGGCAGTTTATTACATTGTTTGTGATGGTATATGTTATAATAGTTGAAGAAGATGGTAAAATGAAAGGCAAAAAAAAAAAAAAAAAGTGAAAAAAAAAATTTTTTAAAAATGGACCCACCGGGAATCGAACCGGGGTCGCCGGAATGGAAGGCAAGTGCTTTACCAATGGACCAAAATATTTCCAATAGAGATAACACGTAGACGAAAAACGGGATTCTGAATTCACATTTTGTAGTTAAAAAATGAGCATGATCCCGACATCTGATCAAAAATTGGAGAGCACACTTGTGAAAGCTTATAGTCTCAGCTATAACATATTAAAATTTGGAAGAAAATCGAGCAGAAATTACAAAGATACTGCTCAAAGAAGACGGGAATGTAGAATCAAGATTTGAGAAAAAGTCATGTCCCATAGAGAATACACGCAAAATGAGAAAAATTGACATGCCTCCTTTAATCGCAAAAATACACCGTAATCCCTTTGTCAAAATGAAAAATCGTGATGACTGATCTTGTAGAGAATTGTCTCAGCTACAACATATCAAAATTTGGAAGAAAATCGACAATCTATTACTGAAATATTGTCAAATGAATACAAAAATTATGACGTCATTTTTTCAAAATCGAATTTTTGAGTTCATATGCAAATGTGACGACGTTCTGATCCTTCGACCCCCAAATTTTTTTCATGAATTCCAATCTACAACTCATAGGCTTTCAGAAAATGTAAAAAAAATGGGGGGTCTCCACGCTTTCTGACGAGCTATGGCGGATTCTAGATAGGCATGTTTTTAGCACTTTTTACATTATATTGCCCATTGACGCACGCACGAATTTGAAAGTTTGACGCGCGCGTGTGGCATTATGGAATGTCGAGAATGACTGTAAATAGTTGGAAATTGTCAAGAATTGTGTCAGGAATACAAACCATGCACAAAAACGGCGTTTTTACGTTCTGTACGAGTTGTGCACGCGCATAACGCGCGAGCGGACACGCACGGACGGAAAATTTTGAAATGCTTAAAATGTCCTGACCCATACTCTCCTTTGATTAAAAAGTGATTTTGAGCATTTTTAAATTTTGACGCGCGCGTACGTGCGCGTCATGATGCGCGTGCGGATTTTGTTGACATTTTATGTTGACCCATGACCTGAAATTAATGTGTGTCAAATATGGTTTATTTTTGATGACTCGTTATGAAGATATGATCGATAATGTGATTTCACAAAATGGCGCCTGGATGACGTCATGATGACCTGATGACCTTGAAAAAGATGCCAGAGCTTGATCTGATATAACCTGATATCTGACGAAAATTTCATAACAATTGGGGGAGCCGATTATCCGGAATCATGGTAACAAGAAAGTGTATGAAAAATAAAAATAAACTAGAAATTTAATTCATCACTGAAGACGAATTAGGTGGTCTGTCCCTGTGGCAAATTGCTTTGTCAGACGTGATAATATTTATGGAAGATGATAATCATGATAATGTTGACGACAATGATGATAACATGGCCATATAAGTGATTGTTACGATTTCAGCCTTTTCCTAGCATTTTCAATTCCTAGGCTCTACTACCTATTTAAGTGGAATAGCGCCCCTTCGGTTTCAATAGGGCATAAAGCGTGTGAAAAATGAATTTGGGATGATTCGTAGAAAGATAGGGATGAAACAAAAACAAAGAGGGGAGATGAAAGAGAAAGGGAGAGAGAGAGAGAGGAGTAAGGGAAAGGGAGAGAAGAGACAAAGAGATAGAAGGAGACAGAGACAGATAGGAAAGTGAGATAGGATAAGAGAGACAGAGAGAAAAAGAGAGAGAAATTGGGGGGGGGGGGTGATTGCACACAGATTACAAATTCATTTTCTATCATGTTTATGATTATGTTGACGAAGATGAATGACAAAATGATTATGTGAAAGATGACCCTCATATGACGATAACATTTATAATGAATATATTCATGATTGTTATGATTTCAGCCTTTTCTCAGCATTTCCAATTCCTAGGCTTTACTTCCTGTTTAAGTGGAATAGCGCCCCTTCTGGTACTATTTGTTGGGACATTATAAAAAAAAAAGGTACTTGAAATGGTATAAAACGTGTGCAAATTGAATTTTGGATGATTTGGAGCGTTCTTAAATTGTGCGCTCGCACTGACATTATTTTTTTTGTGTATAAAGTAAAATGGACTTTTCGTTTGCGAGGTATAACAACAAGTTTATTTTGAGAAAATGGCACCTGGATGATGTCACGATGACTTGATGGCCTGAAAGATGACCCTCATAGGATGATGATGGCAGTGATAAAAATGTTTATTTTCACGATTGTTATGATTTTATCTATTTGTTTATTTTGTATGGTTTATTGAAAAAAAAATCATTCGCGGCCAATGTTGAAAGTGGTATATCAAATGGAATGGTATGGAATATCGAAAACAGTCCCACAAAGCATGTATATGCAAGAAGTTACATGTATAGTGTATGAGCAGGTATGACCAAGGAGTTATCACAGACTCCTTGGTATGACACACTCCTATTTACACATCTACATGTACATGTAGTGTAATTTCTGTTTGATAACAATAGGCCTCTGTTTCTCATTTTGGCAAGCATTCTTATTCTGTCCTTAGCCAACATTATAGACTTGACATGGCTAGTTCTGAAATTCTCATTTGGGGAGTAGATATACATACACTGGAATGACTACAGTCGAAGAAGTCTTGTCCTTGAGTAAAAGAACAGGGCTGAGAGTCTGATTATCTAGACTAGGTAAACTGTGGTGACCCATCTCAAGAGTTGGGTTCAGGAAACTCTTGGGTTCCTGACACAATCAACTCACAGGAAACTCACCCAGATAATACCAGATATCACTCACTACACTTTTGATCTCTTCGTTCTAGACTATACACTGAACATCCATACAGCTTTATACAATCACACACAAAATAGCTCAAAATTGTATAGACTGTGGAGCATTGCTAGCTTATACTGTACAACGTACATGTACAGTAGTAAGAAATGTTAAAGATTATGTGTCATGTACATCTACACTACATGCCTACATGGTTATAAATACATGTACATGTTGTAAGTGTGTAACAGTGTATTACATGTATGAACCTAAGAGTGAAATTAACATGTAATCCTGGGGGAAAAAAGTGCTCAAGCATGTCACTGGAGATCTTTCAACCAACAATCACTGGTTTATTTTTTGTGAGACTTTGGTTTCACTTTTTAAAGGGATTAAATTTCAATAGGTCAATTACAGTATATTTCCTTGGTGCTATAATACAGCTCCCATTAAATCTTCTGACCGTCTCTTTCAGCATTTCCTTGGATAAAAACTCATCCAAACATTTTTACAGTGCAAATGACTATAATGGAGGGCATAATTTTTTTTATTATTAACATAAGAGGGTCTGAATTAATGAGTGACCAAGACTATGATTCAATGGCATGCCAAGTATCATTTCCCTGAATGTATGTGAGGCCTAAATGGAGAGTTCTCAATTTTGATTAAAATGATGATGTTCACTGTCATTTCAAGCTGAATTGTTGTATCATTTATCTAATTCTGAATGGCAAAAAATCAAATGACCCACTGGACTATCAATCACTTGATACTGTAAACTGAGAAGAGGACAAGATGTTTAAAAGATGTTGCTCCTTGTGGTCTAGTGGACACAGGATACATGTCTCCAGACTGTGAACCACAAGGTACAGGGTTCAAATCAGTGGCACAGTACTTGAACTTGAACTTGAACTTGAACTTGAACTTGAACTTGAACTTTATTTATCCAATGACAATACAAAAACATGAAACAAAATGTATACAAATTTAAATATGACAGAGTTAAAGATAAAAAGGAACCAGAAAATAGCATGAATGCTAACTACTTGTCCTTTGGCAATATATTAATCTACATTTACCACACTCAACCCAGGTGAGGTAAATGGGTACCTGTACCTGGCAGAATTTCATTCCTTAAAATGTTTGAGTGCTGTAATGGCAGCCAGGCTAAAGCTGGGGTAATAATAATGGAATGCCAGGAGTGAAAAATGTGCCACACTTGAGCACTATCCAAGAACCCACTATTATTATTATTTTATAAACATTTTAGATGACTGTTAAAGGCATTGATTAACTTTGCCCAGGATTGAAAAAAAAATTCACTGTTCCAGCGAATGCTGTAATCATAATTGCAAACCTTTTGCTCAGACAGGAATCGCCTGAGTTTTATAAGCTGATCGGTCGTTTATATATCAAGATATTTACGATTGAACATTGATGTCGGGATAGAGTACCACTGAACCCTAAAGAACTCTTACGGTTGGCATACCTCGCTCTATCACAGAATACCGTACGGGCTGGAAACCCGCTCTGAAATCGCCAAGCGCTGGTGCTTGGTTTTTGTGACTGCAGCGCAGCGAAGAAATCGAGCGACTTGCGCTAGCGATTGATCGCGATTTTCTCTTTTTTAGGATAGTATTAAAACGGGTTCCATTTTCTCTCATACTTTCACATATCCTTAATTATATATGTAGTTAGAGGACTGCACACATTTCAATGGCATTTGAGCTGATTTTACAATTTTTCACAAAGTTAATCAATCACTTTAAGGAAAAGAAGTATGAAATCAAATGAAATGATAAAATCTGTTTGGGAGTCTATGTATAAAAACTATACAATTTTACTCACAAGAATGAAGAATATTCACCTAATCTCCTTCATAAGATAAAAATCATATCAGTACAAGAACATGTATATTTGTAGATAATTGTGTTCATGTCGAAAACCATGTAGACCTTCATATAGTTGACACAGAACTCAATGACTCATAGTCTCATACTCAACAAACAGGATAACATACATGTACACACACAAGGAGAACTGAGCAAGCACTCAATGTCAGACATGGATATTTTTTCTTCACTAGATTTTGAACTTTACAGACAGACAGCATACAAGCTCTCTAATTCAGAATTTTATATTGCATAAATATGATGGACCTATGAACCGACAAGTGCAATGGAACATGTTACAATCATACATAAATGTACATCATCCATGTAGGCCTAGTAAAAGGAAAAACAAAAATAAACTCAATAGACCTACTGATGAAGATAATCCCACATGTATACATGTACAAGTACATTGGGCATGCACATCACTGTATACATATAAATGAATCTTTTCTTTTGGCTAACAATAGTGTTTTGGTACATGTACAGTATACATGTACATGTACATGTGGGCGAACACTAGTCTGCAAGCACAGACCCTAATTTGACACTTTATCAGAAAATCATTGTGTCTTGAGAGGAGCCTAATCCAGCTACCTACTGGTCGTGTCAGGAGCAGCTACAGTACATGGCCTATGGTAGTCTTACAGCGCAGACTCTCTTGTACGACAGACCAGGGTTTGTGCCTGCAAACTAGGCGAACACCTACATGTAGGCTCTACATACATGTACATGTGTGTACATGTATGTACATTGCTAGCCCAGTCAAACTGATTCCTAGTTTCTCGTCCAGACTTTTTGAAAATGAGGAGGGGGTTCCGTGTTATTTAATATTTGATATTTTTTGTGCATAAGAATGCTATTGGGTGATATTCCAAACAAATGTTCTTTATTCAACTTTATTTGTACATGCACTCCCAGGGCCCTGTTGCATAAAACTTACCATTCATGGTAACTCTGCTATCAATGGTAACTACATGTAACATGGTAACATCACTCAACAGCCAATCAAAATCAAGGTTTCCATGGGAGTTACCATTGATGGCAAATTTACCGTTAATGGTAAGTTTTATGCAGCGGGGCCCAGAGGTTCAAAACAAGGTGAAATTGCATTACATCCTGATTTTGTTTTCTGATTGTCTAGTATGTACAGAATGTCCTCAGATTCATTTTTAGTCCATTTCAGAGAAAAATATCAAATAACAAAAAATTAAGGCAGACCAAAAAAGGGAAGGAGGAGGGGACAAGAAACTACATGTAGATATTATTTTTATTTGGCCTGTATCTAGAGTGAAGTACCACTTGAAATTTACATATATATATAAAGTTAACATTAAAGGTCATGTAAAGTTTTGGTAAGCCCTCAAAAACTGTTCGTCAGATTTCTTCATTTTTTGTTAATAAATAGCAAGATACTAGCAATACTAAGACACTGTGAAGATTTCGCCTCCTAAAGTTTAATATGAAACAAATAAAGAGGCAAAAACTAATTTATGTGCCGGGACAGGCACGTAAAATCACAACAAAGGTAGCATGTGCTATACACTGTACACACACGTGTAAAACCAATAATGAGTAGCTACACACAGTGCACACACGCTGTCTGTATGCGAAGCCCCAAGATTGCTGTGCGGGGAGCCGTCGGGGTGGAAGGGTCCTGGCATAATGGCAGTAATCAAGCATTCCTTACAGATATTTACACTAAAATTCACCAGAAATCATAGATGGAATACCAAATGATCTCTTACAGACATCTTTTGATACAAGGAGAACAACATGAGACTATATTTAACATGTTTCTTTCCAATTTCCTTTTTGCTACCAATACTGTACACCAGCTTTAAGTTAGGTACATGTACAAGTATACATGTATGTATACTGGGCAAACATTAACATACAATACGACTGGTCTGCACAGGGAAGGAAATGCTCATTCCTTTTTAAACTGCACTCTTTGTACACAACGTCTTGTAAACAATATATTTCATGATAAACAACTTATTATCCACTGTATTTAAAAAGCATTTCATTTTCAACAATACCATAGTTTTTTGACAAACACACACAATGTATACAAAAATATGCCTTCAAGTGATCATAAACCATTGAAAAACTCTTTCTGTCTGAAAATTTATGATCCATATCCTGAGACAGTGAAACAGGTCAATGCGTCTAAGTTTTGGGATGACACACCACATTGAACACGGCCAAATCAGGGGTAACCATCTCAAATCTAATGACAATGAACGCATAATTTAGAGGAAATCTACAATCCATCATCATTCAAATCCAATGTTGATATACTGCACCACTGTGTACATGTGTATGCCCTATGGCAATACGTGTGTAGTATGAGATTAATCAGTGTTACAATCACATTTTTCATACAAAGGGGATGGCTTTACATCAGTGATGTGTGTAAACAATACCATCATTTGCAAAAGTTTAAGACCACTATTCCAAAATGCAACAACTGAAAGAAAAAAAAAGTTTTAAAAACTTAGATTTTTCAAGACATACAATTATTTTCATGGCATAACCTATGTATCATACTTGAACTATAGGCTTATACCATTACTCTTGTGCTACTGATCACTGTAGTAAACATGTTATGTAATCATTCA
Source organism: Heliocidaris tuberculata (assembly GCA_025618425.1). NCBI lineage: Eukaryota > Metazoa > Echinodermata > Echinoidea > Camarodonta > Echinometridae > Heliocidaris > Heliocidaris tuberculata. Next base: position 1,547,461 of record CM046837.1, read on the forward strand.
ATGAGACAAAAGAAAGTATTCCAAATTATTGAAATACCCACAAATCCAGAGGTGGACGGGTGGTCTTAAACTTTTGCAAATGGTGATACAGTATTTCACCTAGTGGGTCACATTACATCTATGTACATGTACTGTACATACATGTATTCCATAGGTCATTGTGTCTATGGATCAATGATATTTATGAAATTGCATAATGATCTTCATTTGTGCTGCTTATATTCATATTCGAAGATGTCTATAATTTATTCATTTATGAGGCAATAAAAATGTTTAGATGAATATAGTGTTAAATAAAATTGGTCATTATGATTCATCAATTTATTAGTATTCAAAATTTTATCCTTCCTCAGGAGCATAGTACCAGCTCTCATACATGAAGCTAGAATTTGTTCATCATGATCAATACAAGTCATCCAATCCCCACTGTGATATGATCATCATGTTACTATTTCCATCCTGTAAAGCTTAGTCTTTGAGATCAATATGGGATTTGGGGAATGCAATATGTTACACTTTAAGGACATAACACAATCCTCTCCATACACACTTCCTCTAGGATAAGCACCTATGAGCTATACAATTTATATTTGGCTGCTACATGGGGATAAAGTTGGCTGTGTCTAACACAACCAGCAAGTGTCATGAAGGGCCTCATTTACAAATCCCAGTTTGCGATCTTACTGATCCCTTCCCTGATGCCTGGCCTAGCAGCCAAGACAGGAAATGCATGTTGAAATCAATCGGGACAGGGTTGGATGAGTCAAGCGCAGGGATGATAAACTTTCTTGTTTGTGCCTACTTTCTTTCCACACTAGCACAGCCTGTAGAATGTCAACATTCATGAATTGATGTTCATTTGATCTCCTGACTAATACTGCACTTGGAGATCTCTTAGAGATTGTGTGACTTGATTATGTAGACACATATGAATGTGTGTGCATGTGATGTGATGCATACATACATGCATGGTACAGTACATGTACATGTACATGTAAGTGTAACACAAATACATCTGTTTGAGGTTACATTCACAGTATTTCCAAATAGCAGTTCAATTTGCTGAGGTTCCAAGCAAATGTGTCCTTGAAAACTGCAAGAACCATATTTGTTTATTTTTGTTTTTCAGTCACATGTTCAGTCTTTTTATGCAGGTACTGTCTGCGTTTGAATCGATCTTATGGTACATCACTTTGGATTGAAAAACTTAGGTTTTCATGTACAGATTATGACAATGTTTAAATTATTGTCACTTACATGTAATAACCTACATGTATGTAAAAAATAATTGCTTATTTTGCTCCAAGGGAAAATACACACCTACATGTAGATCCATCCTTGTTAAGTATCTGTCATCCAAATGATAAATCATAAACAAATTTATTTTTTTCAATGGCTGACAACTTGGAGGAAATTTCACTTAAAAGTGAAAGAAGTTCCTACATCAACTTACTATTGCTAAAGGCAAAATGCAACTTTAGCATTAACATAGTAAACAGACCCACCAACTAATAAACATAAATCAGAATGAAGAAATATTATTTCCTCCTTATGTTAATATGAATAATAACTTACCAAGCCTTAAGCATATATCTGCAAAAATATTAGAAATTGTTTTTGCTTTTGTATCATTGTTGTATCCTTGGGAGGAAGCTCTGTAAAGTAAGATCACTGTCATCCAGGATAGAGACTGTTAATCTCTTTTACAACCCACTCAGGAAACTGGATGTAAATACAGAGATTACATGTACATGCACTTGCCACATTTATTTATGTGCACTTGCACTAGTATTAGTCTGTTTTAGTTCCCTTCAATTTCCTGATTTCCAAAAGTAATAGTTTTTACAGCATTTCTTTTTTTTTTTCTTCTTCTTCAAATGGTGCCATAAAGAGAAATTATATTTCATGTTCAATATTCAAAGGAATGGGAATGGGATAACCCCCCCCCCCCAAAAAAAAAGTCTACATTTACATATGAGGAAATAATGTTTTATTTTCAACTGCAACAAAATATTTGTTACGTTTTTATGTTGAACAATTTCATGTACATGTAGTTTGTTTCAAAATCATATCAAGGATCTGTAATACCATTTGAACTACACATAAATACATTTGACAAGTTCTAATATAAAAACAAAACACCAACATAAAGCAACCATAAACAGTATTTTCATCCAAAATAGCTTTGGAACTAACATATTAAAGTGTACAAGTATCAATTAATGTTCATTCTCCAACTTATCAAAATGTAGAGTGTACTTTAAACATGTATGCAATAATTCTGTTAAAACTACAAGGTTATGTAGGTCTCCCATTTCTAGGTCCTAAAACACCATGCTTTATAATAAAAACAGATGTACATGTACATATGTAAATAGGACTATCTGTACAATTACATGTACATGTATCATAATGATTATGGAGCCAAAATATATATGTCATAAAAGTAAAAACAAATCCAAAAATTTGACAGCTGCACTCACACCTATAATAGGTTATCACAGGTTACAAGCCAAGCAATTTTCATAACAGATGTATGTGTAGCAAGGAAATACTAGTCCAATGTTCACAACATCAGTTATTTCCAATTCCAAAATAACAAGTTTTCAATAAGAGACATGGCATATCATTTTCAGGTAACTGCTGGTCAACACTCCAAATATGCCACTTATCCAATGAACAAGGTTATAATATAATATATGCTTGGAATATTGCCCTGTAGCTATTGAAATAGCCCCATGTTTTCATACTCTACAATAACCTTGCATAAATATACACACCACGTAATACTATAGTGGTCATATTGACCACTACGCGGGACGAATGCAAAAATACTAGTCATTTTCTATCGCATGTACTTAAGGTATGGGGGGAAAAATTAGATAAATATTTAAAATACTTCTTTTCAAATTTAGCTCTTTAAAATCTCACTCCTACATGTACCTTAAATGGCCGTTAGGAAGAACTTCTGATATTTCCAGCAAAATCCAAAGTCAAAATCATGTCCAAAACCTAAGAAATCCCCGCCAATTTTTTTCGCGATCGCATGTTGTTTTCCTACTACCGATGTTTTTAGACTAAATCGGCCAAAAAGTTTTTGTCCACAACGAAACTCGGTATCGCGTGCACATCGATCTCTACGATCGCACACACGGAAAATCGGGACTTACGTGTGCGCGATAGGAACCAAACTTTTAACGACCGATTTTTTTAGCGGGAGATGTCAACGCTCGCGGCGATCAGGAAATGTACACGATGACTTGCGATACCCCGTTTCGCCAGAAGTGACAGTAAATTACGGATTTCATTTTTGGAATTATCTTTTCCAACATCGGTGAGTTGAATTTATTGTATTTCATGAATATGTTGGTGTCGTTTTTTGTAAATTAAATGCCGATTATGAGTGAATGTTGGTGACTTTTGTGCAGTGGTGTTTTGAAAGTGTCGAGGTGGATGACTGCCTAGAGTCTACACACTTAAGTATAGTAAAGTCGCTATGAGTGTGCATATATATGTCTGAGCAACTCAGGCCTGGGCCATACTTGAAGTTGAAAATTGAAATTGAAAATTCGAAAAGATTCAGTGGAAGGAAGGGAAAACTGTTTGCCTTGGTCAGCATTTTTACTAGACCAAAAATTCTGTCTCTCGTTCGTTAGCTCTTCACTTAGAGACAGAAACGGTCGTATCACTCTGCTGTGCAAACCGACTACACACCGATGTGTAGTTGAAAAAAAATCGCAATTTGATTTTTCCTCATATATCTAGATCTACATATTATTATTGAATTGGTTAGGCCTAGGCTCTACTATTTAGGGAATCGGTTCAACTTACCAATTTGACTTAACAATTCGTTTAAAGCTCCTTTTTCAGGTAATTCAGTGTCCAAGGTATTCTCCATTTGAAAATCTTGCAGCCGTATTCAAACTGTTATTAGTGTGTAAGTCAATGTGTATTCGGTTTGCACAGCAGAGTGATACGACCGTTTCTGTCTCTAAGTGAAGAGCTATCGAACGAGAGACAAAATTTTCGGTCTACGTTTTTACCAGCATTGAATATTTTCAAAGAAAAAAAAAGGAGAGAAATGCAAATGATAAACAATTGTGAAAAACCAGGCACAAGTTTTACGAACATGGATGGACAAACTGGTGGTCAAAATAAGTTATATACCCAGACGTTGTGTGTCTGGACAGGTTCACTCACACTTTATGTGAGGTTATCCGGACAGGTCATTTTCAAACAGTAAATTGAACAACTTTTCCTGCAAAATTTTCAAACGGAGAATCACTTGGACCCTGAATTACCTGAAAAAGGGGCATTACAAGGAATAAAACAGTCAAATTGGTAAGTGAACAGATTCGTGAATGTTTAGAGCACTCATCCAATGTACTAGGTTATGATTATAACCTCGTACTCCTCTTACATTACGGGTACGTTGAAACTAAGTTTCACCTAACTCACGCTCTTTTACCTCACCATGAAGTAAATTATTTTCTCCGGAGGGGTGACTAGGTATTGAAGCTAGGTCTAGCTGGTAAAATTATCATTAATTTTTCAAACTTAATGATAAAAAAGACAAATCTTACCACCTTCCAAAGCAAGTCGTCTCTGGCATCGGAGCATTTTCGGTGGTATGGTGGTTGTGATAGGAAAATCGGACGGGGAAAAAATACTGCCGACCCTTGTCGTTATGAGGCACCGTTTGTGAAGTTATATTTTTTTAAGAAACTGTATATCATTTGTATATGTTTTTCCACTTAATTGATAAAGGGAGAGGGAGAGGGAGAGGCTGAAAAATTTGTGGATCCGTAAATAAACTATTGTTGTAACTAAGCATGATATCTGTTGGGATTTTTTTTACTTATGTATTCGTAATGCTCTTGTTTAATGTGTCTGTTGATTTAAGCTTATCACACTTTTTCTTAATAATAACATTGTATATTTGAAAACCTTTCTATGCCTCGCTATTTATTCATCCTTTTGAACATCATTATACAAGACAGATACAAAAATTCAATTTATTAAATCAAGCCTCCACAAAGTTACCGATTCCCTTTTAAGGGATACAGTGTCAAGCAAAGATATTGGATATTGTGACAATTGTTATTTATAAATCGTGATAAGTGAATCCTCTCCCCCCCCCCCCTTCACATAAATAAATATTGTGAAATCATTTATACTTGAAAGCAAGATAAATATAAATAATGGATATTGTTAAATCATCATTTATAAATAATTAAAAACATGAAAATTATTATTCATAAATACCTGTACTCATTCTATGACATTTTCATACAAATAATTATTTGACAAGGTAAATTATTGAATTATATTTAAAAAAATTGTCTAAATGATAAATTTACAAACTGCGGCTCATACCACGGAACCCCCAAAAGTAATCTTCTATATCGGGCACAAGAGGGCAGCAAAATACATAAAAACGGTACAATCAACTGTTACCTCAGCACAGTCACGGCAAACAACTTTCAAGCTCCAAAATTCATCTTTTTCAATACCGGGGTGCAGAAACTTTACATCAAATTCAAGAGTAGACCCAAGGCAACGTATTGGTAAGTGATGTTCCAATTTTACCTTGATATTTATTATGTTTTGGTTAGGACTATTACAGCAGGCTGCACATTCAGCAGGGGTACGTGATCTCAAGTGGAACCGAATGGTTCCGAAGCACGAGTGGTTTAGAGCCTAGGCCTAATCTATTCAATTTGTACAAATATTTTTTAAAAATAAAATAAAAGCCTTTTTACAACTACATACTGGTTACACATCGGTGTGTAGACAGTTTGCACAGCAGAGTGATAGGAGCATTTCTGTCTCTAAGTGAATAAGAGGCTAATGAACGAGAGACAGAATTTTCTGTCTAACGTTACAATTATTATTATGCAGCGTCACACTTCATCCATTCTCATAATTTTTTTCATATAAAATTCTAAATCTAACTTTGTAATGTTAGATCGTAGACAAAATAGAATTTTCATCTTTGATTAACATTACTATTCTCAAAATTTATTGATTAGCATGGTTTAATCTGATTCAAATGTCGTGTAAATTACTGAAATGAGACTGCTTGTTCCAAACATTGTTCCATCATTGGCATTGCCATTGCCATTGGTGTGCAGTGTGCATGTGGGCGCGCCAGCCTATCCCACTCGACAATCTCCTACACACAACAAGCCGACAGGGCAGTCACTACATTTCATTCATTCTCGCGAAGAGCCATCGACCCACCACATTAAAAAACATAATTATCAACATTTCATCCACATTTCTCACAATATTTCATCACCTAAACATACGCAAGGAAGTGTTTAGGAACTTATATAAGTTTTCATGCTCATATAATATCTGCAAATTGTGAAATCATACCTTGTTTAGCATTGATAAGATCCTCGGCAAGTTCTGTGTTCTCCGCCATGACGGTGATGTCATGTATTCGGTCCTAGTCTCTGAATCAGCCGTAGTTTCCTGTGTAACCGTTACAACGACCGGTGCTATAGCTTCAACGAAGCTCATAAATAAAACTGAAACCAGGGACTTCAAAAGTGATTACAGATCTTACGGATACCTTTTTTCATTCCTTTTATTTATTTAGATTGATATAATTATGACTTTTAATCAGTTAGCAAGAGATTTTTAGAATGTCTATTCTCGACTTATGTGGCTTTAGTTTCAATCCATGATGTAATTGTTCTGTAAAATTATGAAACGAAAAATGCAAATATTGAATGGAAAGGAATATAATATGTAACAACTTAAAAGGTTTGGAAGGTTTGATGGTTTATTTTACATGGCTGGTAAGAAAGCATCATACTTGTAAGTAAGCAACCAGGGGGCCGACGGCTATCCTCATAATTATACAAGTCCCTCAGAGAGGACTTAAAGGGGCAGTCTAATGACAACTCATGGGGAAATGAAATCGTGCGGAATTTGCAAAAGGCTCGTTTACTTGTACACATAGCACGCCCGTTGTGCGAGGCCGTCGGACTAAGGTCATAAATGATCGGACGGCACGAAGTTGACCGAACTGGAGCTCGGCGAATACTTCGGGTTTAACCGGTCCCGGGCTCTTAGTCTTGTAACTGGTTGTAACCTCGTTCCCCCAAACAAGTTTAGTGTAATGCTGAAATATTTCCAAATACAAAACACGGTTAACTTCTGGTTGATTAGTCTAGCCATCGCTTCTGCACTGCCCTGCCGCGACTCGTTGTCGCCACGATTACGTAACTAATCCCAGGCTCTACCAGAGAGCTGGCTCTGCAACTTACTTTTCCATATGTTTGATTACTTTCCCACCGCGCGAAATTTAAAACACAAGCCAGTCTTATCTCAGAGGTGGTCCAATATGAATCACATGTTTTAGCACGTGCGATGGAAGTCCTTGTATCGAAGTGACACGAAGCTCCGAGTATATTTTCCTCTCTCATCGGAAATCGCCCATGCAGGCCTACCAAAGTATCCCTTTAAAATTCCTTAACAAAGGGCACCTTGTGCATCCACTTGGTTTTGTTGATGTCATTGAATTCCGAAGACCCCCCCGCAAAAAAAAAAAAATAATAATAATAATAATAATAATATTACAGGGTCTGATAAGTGGTGGATTCAGGCAGGGGCTCCAAGGGCGCACACCCCCCCCCCCTTCAATTTTTCTGTTTTGTGATTTTTACTATAACCCTATGCTATAACCCCTCCCACACCCTCCGCTCATTTGCCGCTGGTGCCCCCCCCCCCCCCCCCCCCCCCGTATTCAAATTCCTGAATCTGCCACTGCTGATGAGTCCCGGAGTCTGGTTTAAAAGCTGATCGATTCGATGATTTTGTAAAGTGTCTTGCATTGATTATGTTTTAGTCAATGTATAAACATTCTTTAAAAAACAAGTAACCTTGGAGGCTAACCTTATTTCCCTTTGTTTTTCTGATGAATAAAGGTAATGCTGAAAGCAAAAAATGCTTTTGCCTCAGCCTATATCCCCGGTCGGCACTGTGGCGAATCTACATAATAGGGGGAAATCGGCCCGTGCTCCCCCCCCCCCCCCCCCCCCCCCAACGTTTTCGACACTGGCATATCTTTATACACAATCAAAAAAAAAAAACTTTATTAATTGGTACTTTTACAGCACTGTGACCCTTCTTTTATAAAATCATGGAACCGTCCTGGTCGGGTCTCGGGACAGAAATCTATCGGGTACAAGAGTAGTGAAGAACAAATCTTAGCTTAACTTGACTAGGAGCATTTAATAGAAAAACTTTCTTTCCATAGCAAACTACTACTAATGAAATTGTAGACCTGTCGTGCTTTACAATGAGTTTATCATCATAATATAATTTACACCGACTTAGAATTAGGGCATTCAATTGCTGGGGGCACCGTACCTCCCCACATTCTCACTACAAGTCTGCGCCCAGATTTAGTCATCCTACGGGAAGAAGACAAACATATCAGTATTATAGAGTTAACTGTCCCCTTTGAAACCAACCTTGAGAATGCACACCAAAGGAAAGTTGAAAAATACAGTTCACTGGTGAGGGATATCCAGGACAATGGGTACACAGTGTCTTTCTATGCGATAGAAGTCGGGGTAAGGGGCCTCGTATAGATCGAAGCAATAAAAGCCGCCTAAAACGAATCCTCAAAACAACTCACTCAAAAATCCGTCCAAGTGAATTCTTTCTGACACTGTCTAAACTTGCTATATATACTCTCTTCCTTTACAATATATTATTCCAGGAAAGAGCGAGCCTGGGGGGAGGTACGACACTTAGATCCGTAATGTTTCATTATCCAGTAGTTAGTGATAGTTTTGGCAAGCGGATTCTGTTTTGGGATATTCTCCCGTCTTCTCCCATTTGAAATTAATGAAATATATGCACATATTTTTATATATTTCATTGAACGTGAGATGTTAAAGATTGAGAAGGTAAATTTAAATGTATTATTATTATACATTATAATTGTTGCCTCTGTACCGTCGTGATATTTTTTTTTTTCATTATATTTCATTATTACTTTAATTATCACTATAACTATTTCGGAGCCTAGTATACGTAACATGTCCTATCAAACCCAACAATAACCTTGTAATTAATGATAGGATATTTTATTAATTGAACACTATTCTCTCATGTATTTGTATTTCGTCAAGTTGTAACCCGTGTTTAGAGAATTAGACTTTAAGATATTATTGCTATAATTGTTATTACAACAGTTTAGGAGCCCAGTATACGTAACATGCCATATTAAATAAAACAATTTTGTAGTCATGATACGTTATTAATTTAACACTATTCTTTCACGCATTTGTCATTATGTAACCATGTAAATTTCTCGACCTGCCATTCGTTTGGCATGAAACGATGGACCTGGTCTTTCTATGTATATATGTTTATATTCACTGCCTTGAACTTGAATAAAGTCATGATTAAACAACAACACAGATTTGCCATACTAATAATGCCTTGTTGAAGACTACGTTCTTTCATCCAGGGTAGTCTTCATAAATCAGACACCGGAAGATGCTAGCCTAACCCAACATCATGCGTCAAATTCGGGGGAAGGGGGGGGGGGGGGTTATATATCCCCCAAAATCCAGCAGAGACTAACTATGTTATTCTCTACCATCTTCCCTTTTACTTTCCATGATGTGGTGGAGATGGCAAGTCAAAACGGAGGGACGGCCGCGGCCGGGGCCTGAACGCTATATATATATAGCTCGATCCTCAGTTATTGAACCGCTGACCTTGTAATTCTGGCCTACATGTACCGGTATGTCGGCTGCTATTGTAATAGACAATGGAAAGTTATCGATCACCTGTATTCTTCGTTGATATGTTCCCAAAATATTTTGATAACCGTTGTTTCATCACCTCCTGGTATCGTGATGCGAGCCATTTGCAGGCCTGCAAGGCTCGTCGGGCAACTTGGGGCAAGCTCATCATGCAATGGGTCGTGTTCAGGATTTTAAAAGAAAGATCCAAAACAGGGATGATATAGTAATACCAATCTTATATAATGAGGAAAACCTAGAGAAAAGGGAGGAGTCCCCTAAATCCAGTGGCAACGTGCATGAGCATGCATGAGGCAAATTAGGAGATAACTCTGAAAATCAAAGTTCAAAGTCGGTATTCGGAGAGCGACGTAGCAGCAATGCATGACATTTCATTTTATGAGTACGGCTAGACATAAAATTAATAGTCTTTTGTTGCTTTGCCCTCCCCCGCCCCCTTCCCCCTCCCGATGGGGGCATGTCTCATTGAGACCTGTACATCATCCGCGTAAATCACTCGGTTCTGAAAAGCACCCTAAACGGGGATTGCAGTAGAAGTTGATATAAACATGCAGGGAACCCCCCCCCCCCCCGGTCTAACATCTCTGATCATACCCCTTTCCGCGGATCTTCTTCTTATCACCCAGTCTGAATTTGATACCCTTTTTCTTGATTTTTGCTGTTTTTGATACCCTAAACGCCGGGTTATGCGTCTATAATGCTGAAAAAGTACCCTTTTTATCCGTTTTCGTGTAGCGGCGGATGATTTACAGGTCTCAGTGAGACATGCCCCCCGGGCTTTGCCTATGCCAAGCAGTTCACTGTTACAATAGGGAAATGTAACTATTTACCTGGTTACAGGTACTCAGGGGGAAATGGTCTTTAGTTAACTTTGTTGAACTTGACCATAGAAATTAAAGATGGGTTTATGATAGAGTCGGGTGGGCCTCCCGGCTGATGAACACACTCAGACCCAGTCATGGCAAATTTTGAAGCCTATAGAGGGAAATAACCTAAAACCTGTGCAGTTTATAGATTTCATTCTGTTTCCCCAAAATATTATTTCACAACCAACAACAATTAAAAGGCCTAAGTTAGTCTGCCCTTTTTGTGAAAGTAATCCACCATATCCTATAATAGGCAGGTGAACATCAGAGGGCGCTAATCCAGAATGAGCATTTTTTAGCACCATTCAAGTTTGAGTGGGGAGGACTCCCCTATTCGGGGCTATATCAAGTGAGGCAAAATTATAATACTTGTAATCAGCCACGCAGGTGTATTGAATCAATCACAGTTGAGATTTATTTTTCATCATTATTCGTCCATTTATTATCGATTTATTCTGGACAAAATGCACAAATAAACGATATTGCACACACAAAAATTGCGATTTGGCAAGGTAGAACATCATAAAATGCAGAGTAGCCTAAATTAACCAATATCAAAATCATCATCATCAGCTATTATCCCAATATATGTAATTTGTATTTTGACTTTAATACCCTTGTTTGTAACAGGTGAATTTAATATTTTATCACTATAGGCACTTGATCTGACAAAGATGACAAAGATGTAGGCATTATTTACAACAAAAAAACAACAAAAACAAACAAAACAAAACAACAAAAAAATGCCTATTTTATTCTGACGACATCGGTCTATATACGTTCTACGGAATGCTAGAAATCAATACTCCGATCAGTCATGATGAGTTTCAAATTTTCGACCTTTTATTTCAGATCATCTTCAGGAACTAAAACATAAGTGAACATGAAATGTTTATATATAATGTGGAAGTTTGACATCAAGTGAACTTAATCAGATAATTGTCTTAAATAATCCCTAAATGATTATTATGATCTTTCAAAAATTGAATCTTCACTTTTGTTCGGCTTAGAGTAATCACTTCCAAAGTGACTGGGGTGCTTCATAAATCCCCCCCCCCCCCTTTGATGGTAAGAATGCTTTTACCTGTGTATCATAATCCCTATAAACATGATAAATGAATAATGATCAGGGGCTGATGCATTTCCAGTGGGTATTTGTGTATTAACACATGAATGGCAAATTTCAGCATGGCAGCCCCATAGCCCATATACTTAACAGCCCCTCTATTATGTCTTGTCAAACAAGTGCAGATGAACAATTGGTGTGTTTACAATATAATCCTGACATTGCAATATACTTTTGAGAAAGCAATACAATTTGCACAATTTAATAACTTATTATTGAAATGATTATTTGACACTAAATTGCACCATAAGAAAGTTACAAAACTCAAGATCGTACTATATCATTTTGACCTGAATTGAATTACACACATTCGCTATAATACCAAAAAAGAGGGGTTTTCTCTACATCCAGAGCATTTTGGGCAGCAAAAGCTTGGTTTATGGGCACTTTGTTGTTTTTTCAGGGACGTGTTACACCCCCTTTCCTATGGAAATTTTTGTCAGTTTATATATTTTTGTAATGTACATCAATACCACTTCCTTCTGTCTAAATTTTGTCCACGGGCCTTTAGGGGAAACTGAATTTTCACCAATTTTTAGGGGCGGTCTGACAACGAATCCCGACAGAAAATTTTGTCAGTTTTTGTGTTCTGGTAATGTACAGTCATACACCTCCCTAACTGACAAAGTTAAATTTGGCGCATATAGATGGATTGAAATCGACCCGACTTTGGGTCCCTTTTAGGGGGCTCTGGGGGCCAAACCCGGAGGCTTCGTTAGAGCTGACAAACTTTTTGTGAATGGCATGGATGGTCTAGGTAACTTTAAGGGGTCAAATCTCATATGTAAATTGGGGCGACTATTTTGGGACAGGCTCCCAGACTAAAAGGTTCAACAATAAATTGGAAGAAATCTTAACTTGCTTTGCTAAATTCCTCGACTATATTTCACCTGGATTTTCACTAATTTTGCACCCAATTTAAAGGAAAAAGAAAAAAGTGAATTTACAGAAAAGCATTCATCAATATTCAAAATTCGAAATTGAATCGCTCTATTTTATGTCGTGCTTCCTTTCGAATTTTTCCGGTACATCAAATGCATAAAAAAATACGTTGTTTGTTGTTGTTGTTGTTGTTGTTGTTGTTGTTGTTGTTGTTGTTGTTGTTGTTTTGTTTTGTTTTGTTTTTTCGTTTTGGGGGCTTTTTTTTTTTTTTAGGGTTGTAGATGTAGTGAACAAAGATAGTTCAGAACTTTCGTATAATTCAAACTACATATTTGATAAAAGGTTGATATACTTTTTGAGTTATCACTATAAGGGAGATATCCCACTTCTCCCTCGTCCCGCAGTTACTCTGGGCTCCACGCCGATAGAAGTCACAAGTAACCCCCCACCCCCGCCCCCTCTCATCTCCCCCCCCCCTCTCTCTCTCTGTGCCTATGATGAAAAAAGCTTACCAGAAGAAGAGCAAATTCATTCAGTGGCATATCTACGGAGGGGGGGGGGGGCACGTTCCCCCGGCGACAATTGAAAAAAACGCAAAACAGAGATACTGGAAAAAAAGAGAAAAAGTAAAGAAACATTAAGAGCAGGGTATACCGTAAATGCATGAGGAATACAGTTTTTGATGGTTTAAAATGAAAAAAATGTTCTAATGCTCGGTCGCTTTGCTCCCTCGCATAATTATTATGTTTCAGGATCTTGTAATTTCGCGCCCCAGTATATCTGGGAATCATAGAGCGTTTTTGAAAGTGGGTGTGTGTGGGGGGGGGGGGGGGGGGGTATTTTATGTTGAATAATGACAATTTTCAAACCCTTTTCCCGAGACTATATATGAAACGTTTCTACACAAAAAAGTGTGTGCAGCCCCAGCCCCCCCCCCCCCCCCCCGGTTCCGCGGCCCATGTACCTGGCAGGATTTATTCCTTGACAAATGCACTGTGCACTGCATATTCACGCGCTGATTGCCGGAGCTAAAGCTGGGGTAATAATATCCAAACTCTTTGGAAGCCGCATATTATAGAGACGCAGGGGCGCGCTACAGGGGGGGGGGGGGGCAGAGGGGGCGACCGCCCCCCCTATGATTTTTCAAGTAGTGAAAAAAGAAAAAAAAAAGAAGAAAAAAGAAGAAAAGGAGGAAGAAAAGGGAAGAAAAGGGAAGAAAGAAGAAAGAGGAGTATTAAAAAGGGAGGTCTTAAACATATAACTCTATATTACCCCTGTTATTCAATGGATAAAAAAATATGACGTCATCTTTAGGTCGTCTTGCCCCTCCTATCAAAATACCCTGGCGCCGCCCCTGTAGAGACGTTATATCATAACGTAATAGACGCACTATACAAGAAAATAATGTTTATTGTCATCATTATAGTTTTTAAATAGTATTTTTAAAGGTTCCAAATATAACAAAAATTAAGATGTAGGTGCCTATTGCCGTTGCTTTGCTCGTTATCACATTATAAGTCTCATCAGGCCTCTTGCTAAATACTGCAACCCAATATAAGATATAAAATATCATTTGGAAAGGTTCAACATATGAAAGAAATCTCAACTTTGGTCGCCTTACTATTAAACTCAAGGGTTTTCATTAGTTTTGCTCTTGATTTGAGAAGGAAGTGACCAAAATGCAAAATGCTCTACTCAAATTAATGCAGTGGTCAATTGCAAAATTTCCTAAGAAAAAGACACGCAAGAAATCGGTTTCACAATAACATATAGTTCTGACCATAATATACTAAAGTAGGTTCTGACACTCAGCTTAGTCCGGACTGGGTGTGGGAGGAGACGCAACTTCATTGTTTGCCCCAGACGCCATATATCCCTAGATATATACGCCACTGACAACATTTACCTTTCAAACAAAGCCATGTGGGCTCCATTGTAATTATTTTTTTGATATTATTTTTTATACAGAACTTTGTAGATCTCAGTATGTAGTTTATAACAATGATTCTTCATTTTTTTTCTTCTCTATATACCACAAGGTTCAATGCTAGGTCCTTTATTGTTAGCATTTATATAAATGATCTTTCACATTCTTCTGACAAATTTGATTACATCATGTACGCTGATGATACCACTTTAATTTACTCCCAACCTAACACTCATAATTTACAAAATAAAAAAAATTGGTTCAAATCAAATAGATTGTTGATAAATCCTATAGTAAAACAAAGTACATCACATTCTTCCATAGTCAGATTCACTTGATAGTTTACTTCTTACAATCAACAATGATCCATTAAATAAGGTATGATAACGTTAATTTTCTTGGGGTATACACTGATTATAATATGCACTGGGATACACATGTCAATAAGGTCACTCAAAAGGTATCTAAATGTATCGGTATATTAAAAGATTCGCTTCCGCCTTCTGCTTTAATACTATTATGATTCCTTTATGCTCTCTAAATTACTATGTTGCTGTCTGGGGCAATTGCAGTCGAACTAGATTCGATGAATTCAAATTACAGAAAAAGGCCCTTCGCACATGCCTGGGATGATCATGTCCCTTCTGCCCCACTGTTCAGAAAATTGAAATCTCTTAATGCTTTTGATTTGTATTACTCCCTTGCTCTCCTTGGTTTCTTTTACTTTCAAAATAAATTACTCTCTTATATTTCTCAAATGTTCACTCTTAATTACTATATACATAATCATAATACCCGTTTTAAAGATTCTTTTCACTTATGGTCAGTATAATGCAATAAAATCACTACGACGTGTCTCCCTGTGATTTGGAACTCAATCCCAAATCATATTTCTAATTTCAATACAGTCACTTCTTTCCAAAAAAAAGTTGAAGCATTTTCTTTCCCATAAATATGTATAGTTATTTTTCTGTTCCCATTGTTCTTTGTTGTCTATATTTGTGTTAAATTTTTGTTTTTGTTTATGATTTGTTGTCTATATAATTTTCGAAATATTTTATGAATACATGTACCGTATACGTTATAGGGAACTAGTTGTACAAGGCCTAAGGGCTTTGTAGTTTCCCAATTCATTTTCAATTTCGTTTATGACTTATTTTGTCTTTGTTTTGAATGTACTTTTTAATCGAGAATGAAATAAATGAGAATCGAATGAATGATACACTGTATTAAAGTCTGAAAAAAAATACATAAACTACACGAGAAGAAATTAAGGTGGTAAACATGCACAATATGCCATATATGATTGTTCAAAAAAAGAAGTACATGTATCAACAAGCAAAATATGTATATGCCTTATATTATGAGCATGTCTGGATTTAAATCTCAGGGGCAGTTCCAAGGTCATTAGTGAATATGGGTTCAATTTCCCCCCTCCCCCCCCCCCCCCCCCCCCCCCCCGCCATCAACAAAAAAAAAGTCATCAGATTTTTTGTGTGTTGACTAAGAACTACACCCAAAATTCTTACATGAACAGGAAGGGGTCCGGACCCCTTGACCACCTCTACCCCCCCCCCCTCCGCCCCCGATCCCCCTTGATCATAATGGTAAGGTATATATGAGGGTAAGGGGTCGATGGTCGACCTCGAGCCGGCCTATAGCATCCTCGGTCGCTCACCGGCGTGAAGTTGGTCACATATTCGATATTCGATATTCAACTTGTGAAGTTAGAAGCATATTCGATATTCGGCATATTCAACTTGTGAAGTTAGAAGCATATTCGATATTCGGCATATTCGGTATATTCAAAAATAAAGGTTTTTCAAGGTCTTTACAGGCCCGACAGGGTCCAGCAAGGTGTGGGCAACCTAAAAATAGGCAGCTTGCCCCGGCCCCTGCCGTTTAAGATTGCCCCAGGGACGATTATATATTTAAAGGTAATACCTTATATTACAGAAATGCAATTTTTCTTATTATGGCCTGCCACAAGGCCCTGACGGCTGGGGCCGGGCAACCACTTGCCCCACAGGGTCCAGCAAGGTGTGGGCAACCTAAAAATAGGCAGCTTGCCCCGGCCCCTGCCGTTTAAGATTGCCCCAGGGACGATTATATATTTAAAGCAATATCTTATATTACGAAAATGCACTTTTTCTTATCATGGCCTGCCACAAGGCCCTGACGGCTGGGGCCGGGCAACCACTTGCCCCACAGGGTCCAGCAAGGTGTGGGGAACCTAGAAATAGGCAGCTTGCCCCGGCCCCTGCCGTTTAAGATTGCCCCAGGGACGATTATATATTTAAAGGTAATACCTTATATTACAGAAATGCAATTTTTCTTATTATGGCCTGCCACAAGGCCCTGACGGCTGGGGCAGGGCAACCACTTGCCCCACAGGGTCCAGCAAGGTGTGGGGAACCTAAAAATAGGCAGCTTGCCCCGGCCCCTGCCGTTTAAGATTGCCCCAGGGACGACTATATATTTAAAGGTAATATCCTATATTACAGAAATGCATTTTTTCTTATGATGGCCTGCAACAAGGCCCTGACGGCTGGGGCCGGGCAACCACTTGCCCCACAGGGTGCAGCAAGGTGTGGGGAACCTAAAAATAGTCAGCTTGCCCCGGCCCCTGCCGTTTAAGATTGCCCCAGGGACGATTATATATTTAAAGTTAATACCTACCTTATATTACAAAAATGCACTTTTTCTTATGATGGGCTGCCACAAGGCCCTGACGGCTGGGGCCGGGAAACCACTTGCCCCACAGGGTGCAACAAGGTGTGGGCAACCTAAAAATAGGCAGCTTGCCCCGGCCCCTGCCGTTTAAGATTGCCCCAGGGACGATTATATATTTAAAGTTAATACCTACCTTATATTACAAAAATGCACTTTTTCTTATGATGGCCTGCCACAAGGCCCTGACGGCTGGGGCCGGGCAACCACTTGCCCCACAGGGTCCAACAAGGTGTGGGGAACCTAAAAATAGGCAGCTTGCCCCGGCCCCTGCCGTTTAAGATTGCCCCAGGGACGATTATATATTTAAAGGTAATATCTTATATTACAGAAATGCATTTTTTCTTATGATGGCCTGCCACAAGGCCCTGACGGCTGGGGCCGGGCAACCACTTGCCCCACAGGGTGCAGCAAAGTGTGGGCAACCTAAAAATAGGCAGCTTGCCCCGGCCCCTGCCGTTTAAGATTGCCCCAGGGACGATTATATATTTAAAGGTAATATCCTATATTACAGAAATGCATTTTTTCTTATGATGGCCTGCCACAAGGACCCTGACGGCTGGGGCCGGGCAACCACTTGCCCCACAGGGTCCAACAAGGTGTGGGAAACCTAAAAATAGGCAGCTTGCCCCGGCCCCTGCCGTTTAAGATTGCTCCAGGGACGATTATATATTTAAAGATAATATCTTATATTACAGAAATGCACTTTTTCTTATGATGGCCTGCCACAAGGCCCTGACGGCTGGGGCCGGGAAACCACTTGCCCCACAGGGTGCAACAAGGTGTGGGCAACCTAAAAATAGGCAGCTTGCCCCGGCCCCTGCCGTTTAAGATTGCCCCAGGGACGATTATATATTTAAAGTTAATACCTACCTTATATTACAAAAATGCACTTTTTCTTATGATGGCCTGCCACAAGGCCCTGACGGCTGGGGCCGGGCAACCACTTGCCCCACAGGGTCCAACAAGGTGTGGGGAACCTAAAAATAGGCAGCTTGCCCCGGCCCCTGCCGTTTAAGATTGCCCCAGGGACGATTATATATTTAAAGGTAATATCTTATATTACAGAAATGCATTTTTTCTTATGATGGCCTGCCACAAGGCCCTGACGGCTGGGGCCGGGCAACCACTTGCCCCACAGGGTGCAGTAAAGTGTGGGGAACCTAAAAATAGTCAGCTTGCCCCGGCCCCTGCCGTTTAAGATTGCCCCAGGGACGATTATATATTTAAAGGTAATACCTTATATTACAGAAATGCAATTTTTCTTATTATGGCCTGCCACAAGGCCCTGACGGCTGGGGCAGGGCAACCACTTGCCCCACAGGGTCCAGCAAGGTGTGGGGAACCTAAAAATAGGCAGCTTGCCCCGGCCCCTGCCGTTTAAGATTGCCCCAGGGACGACTATATATTTAAAGGTAATATCCTATATTACAGAAATGCATTTTTTCTTATGATGGCCTGCAACAAGGCCCTGACGGCTGGGGCCGGGCAACCACTTGCCCCACAGGGTGCAGCAAGGTGTGGGGAACCTAAAAATAGTCAGCTTGCCCCGGCCCCTGCCGTTTAAGATTGCCCCAGGGACGATTATATATTTAAAGTTAATACCTACCTTATATTACAAAAATGCACTTTTTCTTATGATGGCCTGCCACAAGGCCCTGACGGCTGGGGCCGGGAAACCACTTGCCCCACAGGGTGCAACAAGGTGTGGGCAACCTAAAAATAGGCAGCTTGCCCCGGCCCCTGCCGTTTAAGATTGCCCCAGGGACGATTATATATTTAAAGTTAATACCTACCTTATATTACAAAAATGCACTTTTTCTTATGATGGCCTGCCACAAGGCCCTGACGGCTGGGGCCGGGCAACCACTTGCCCCACAGGGTCCAGCAAGGTGTGGGGAACCTAAAAATAGGCAGCTTGCCCCGGCCCCTGCCGTTTAAGATTGCCCCAGGGACGATTATATATTTAAAGTTAATACCTACCTTATATTACAAAAATGCACTTTTTCTTATGATGGCCTGCCACAAGGCCCTGACGGCTGGGGCCGGGAAACCACTTGCCCCACAGGGTCCACCAGGGTGTGGGCAACCTAAAAATAGGCAGCTTGCCCCGGCCCCTGCCGTTAAAGATTGCCCGAGGGACGATTATATATTTAAAGTTAATACCTACCTTATATTACAAAAATGCACTTTTTCTTATCATGGCCAGTCACAAGGCCCTGACGGCTGGGGCCGGGCAACCACTTGCCCCACAGGGTCTACCCGGGTGTGGGCAACCTAAAAATAGGCAGCTTGCCCCGGCCCCTGCCGTTTAAGATTGCCCCAGGGACGATTATATATTTAAAGGCAATATCTTATATTACGAAAATGCACTTTTTCTTATGATGGCCTGCCTCAAGGCCCTGACGGCTGGGGCCGGGCAACCACTTGCCCCACAGGGTGCAGCAAGGTGTGGGGAACCTAAAAATAGGCAGCTTGCCCCGGCCCCTGCCGTTTAAGATTGCCCCAGGGACGATTATATATTTAAAGATAATATCTTATATTACAGAAATGCACTTTTTCTTATGATGGCCTGCCACAAGGCCCTGACGGCAGGGGCCGGGAAACCACTTGCCCCACAGGGTGCAACAAGGTGTGGGCAACCTAAAAATAGGCAGCTTGCCCCGGCCCCTGCCGTTTAAGATTGCCCCAGGGACGATTATATATTTAAAGTTAATACCTACCTTATATTACAAAAATGCACTTTTTCTTATGATGGCCTGCCACAAGGCCCTGACGGCTGGGGCCGGGCAACCACTTGCCCCACAGGGTCCAACAAGGTGTGGGGAACCTAAAAATAGGCAGCTTGCCCCGGCCCCTGCCGTTTAAGATTGCCCCAGGGACGATTATATATTTAAAGGCAATATCTTATATTACGAAAATGCACTTTTTCTTATGATGGCCTGCCTCAAGGCCCTGACGGCTGGGGCCGGGCAACCACTTGCCCCACAGGGTGCAGCAAGGTGTGGGGAACCTAAAAATAGGCAGCTTGCCCCGGCCCCTGCCGTTTAAGATTGCCCCAGGGACGATTATATATTTAAAGATAATATCTTATATTACAGAAATGCACTTTTTCTTATGATGGCCTGCCACAAGGCCCTGACGGCTGGGGCCGGGAAACCACTTGCCCCACAGGGTGCAACAAGGTGTGGGCAACCTAAAAATAGGCAGCTTGCCCCGGCCCCTGCCGTTTAAGATTGCCCCAGGGACGATTATATATTTAAAGTTAATACCTACCTTATATTACAAAAATGCACTTTTTCTTATGATGGCCTGCCACAAGGCCCTGACGGCTGGGGCCGGGCAACCACTTGCCCCACAGGGTCCAACAAGGTGTGGGGAACCTAAAAATAGGCAGCTTGCCCCGGCCCCTGCCGTTTAAGATTGCCCCAGGGACGATTATATATTTAAAGGTAATATCTTATATTACAGAAATGCATTTTTTCTTATGATGGCCTGCCACAAGGCCCTGACGGCTGGGGCCGGGCAACCACTTGCCCCACAGGGTGCAGCAAAGTGTGGGCAACCTAAAAATAGGCAGCTTGCCCCGGCCCCTGCCGTTTAAGATTGCCCCAGGGACGATTATATATTTAAAGGTAATACCTTATATTACAGAAATGCAATTTTTCTTATTATGGCCTGCCACAAGGCCCTGACGGCTGGGGCAGGGCAACCACTTGCCCCACAGGGTCCAGCAAGGTGTGGGGAACCTAAAAATAGGCAGCTTGCCCCGGCCCCTGCCGTTTAAGATTGCCCCAGGGACGACTATATATTTAAAGGTAATATCCTATATTACAGAAATGCATTTTTTCTTATGATGGCCTGCAACAAGGCCCTGACGGCTGGGGCCGGGCAACCACTTGCCCCACAGGGTGCAGCAAGGTGTGGGGAACCTAAAAATAGTCAGCTTGCCCCGGCCCCTGCCGTTTAAGATTGCCCCAGGGACGATTATATATTTAAAGTTAATACCTACCTTATATTACAAAAATGCACTTTTTCTTATGATGGCCTGCCACAAGGCCCTGACGGCTGAGGCCGGGAAACCACTTGCCCCACAGGGTGCAACAAGGTGTGGGCAACCTAAAAATAGGCAGCTTGCCCCGGCCCCTGCCGTTTAAGATTGCCCCAGGGACGATTATATATTTAAAGTTAATACCTACCTTATATTACAAAAATGCACTTTTTCTTATGATGGCCTGCCACAAGGCCCTGACGGCTGGGGCCGGGCAACCACTTGCCCCACAGGGTCCAACAAGGTGTGGGGAACCTAAAAATAGGCAGCTTGCCCCGGCCCCTGCCGTTTAAGATTGCCCCAGGGACGATAATATATTTAAAGGTAATATCTTATATTACAGAAATGCATTTTTTCTTATGATGGCCTGCCACAAGGCCCTGACGGCTGGGGCCGGGCAACCACTTGCCCCACAGGGTGCAGCAAAGTGTGGGCAACCTAAAAATAGGCAGCTTGCCCCGGCCCCTGCCGTTTAAGATTGCCCCAGGGACGATTATATATTTAAAGGTAATATCCTATATTACAGAAATGCATTTTTTCTTATGATGGCCTGCCACAAGACCCTGACGGCTGGGGCCGGGCAACCACTTGCCCCACAGGGTCCAACAAGGTGTGGGAAACCTAAAAATAGGCAGCTTGCCCCGGCCCCTGCCGTTTAAGATTGCCCCAGGGACGATTATATATTTAAAGATAATATCTTATATTACAGAAATGCACTTTTTCTTGTGATGGCCTGCCACAAGGCCCTGACGGCTGGGGCCGGGAAACCACTTGCCCCACAGGGTGCAACAAGGTGTGGGCAACCTAAAAATAGGCAGCTTGCCCCGGCCCCTGCCGTTTAAGATTGCCCCAGGGACGATTATATATTTAAAGTTAATACCTACCTTATATTACAAAAATGCACTTTTTATTATGATGGCCTGCCACAAGGCCCTGACGGCTGGGGCCGGGCAACCACTTGCCCCACAGGGTCCAACAAGGTGTGGGGAACCTAAAAATAGGCAGCTTGCCCCGGCCCCTGCCGTTTAAGATTGCCCCAGGGACGATTATATATTTAAAGGCAATATCTTATATTACGAAAATGCACTTTTTCTTATGATGGCCTGCCTCAAGGCCCTGACGGCTGGGGCCGGGCAACCACTTGCCCCACAGGGTGCAGCAAGGTGTGGGGAACCTAAAAATAGGCAGCTTGCCCCGGCCCCTGCCGTTTAAGATTGCCCCAGGGACGATTATATATTTAAAGATAATATCTTATATTACAGAAATGCACTTTTTCTTATGATGGCCTGCCACAAGGCCCTGACGGCTGGGGCCGGGAAACCACTTGCCCCACAGGGTGCAACAAGGTGTGGGCAACCTAAAAATAGGCAGCTTGCCCCGGCCCCTGCCGTTTAAGATTGCCCCAGGGACGATTATATATTTAAAGTTAATACCTACCTTATATTACAAAAATGCACTTTTTCTTATGATGGCCTGCCACAAGGCCCTGACGGCTGGGGCCGGGCAACCACTTGCCCCACAGGGTCCAACAAGGTGTGGGGAACCTAAAAATAGGCAGCTTGCCCCGGCCCCTGCCGTTTAAGATTGCCCCAGGGACGATTATATATTTAAAGGTAATATCTTATATTACAGAAATGCATTTTTTCTTATGATGGCCTGCCACAAGGCCCTGACGGCTGGGGCCGGGCAACCACTTGCCCCACAGGGTGCAGCAAAGTGTGGGCAACCTAAAAATAGGCAGCTTGCCCCGGCCCCTGCCGTTTAAGATTGCCCCAGGGACGATTATATATTTAAAGGTAATACCTTATATTACAGAAATGCAATTTTTCTTATTATGGCCTGCCACAAGGCCCTGACGGCTGGGGCAGGGCAACCACTTGCCCCACAGGGTCCAGCAAGGTGTGGGGAACCTAAAAATAGGCAGCTTGCCCCGGCCCCTGCCGTTTAAGATTGCCCCAGGGACGACTATATATTTAAAGGTAATATCCTATATTACAGAAATGCATTTTTTCTTATGATGGCCTGCAACAAGGCCCTGACGGCTGGGGCCGGGCAACCACTTGCCCCACAGGGTGCAGCAAGGTGTGGGGAACCTAAAAATAGGCAGCTTGCCCCGGCCCCTGCCGTTTAAGATTGCCCCAGGGACGATTATATATTTAAAGTTAATACCTACCTTATATTACAAAAATGCACTTTTTCTTATGATGGCCTGCCACAAGGCCCTGACGGCTGAGGCCGGGAAACCACTTGCCCCACAGGGTGCAACAAGGTGTGGGCAACCTAAAAATAGGCAGCTTGCCCCGGCCCCTGCCGTTTAAGATTGCCCCAGGGACGATTATATATTTAAAGTTAATACCTACCTTATATTACAAAAATGCACTTTTTCTTATGATGGCCTGCCACAAGGCCCTGACGGCTGGGGCCGGGCAACCACTTGCCCCACAGGGTCCAACAAGGTGTGGGCAACCTAAAAATAGGCAGCTTGCCCCGGCCCCTGCCGTTTAAGATTGCCCCAGGGACGATAATATATTTAAAGGTAATATCTTATATTACAGAAATGCATTTTTTCTTATGATGGCCTGCCACAAGGCCCTGACGGCTGGGGCCGGGCAACCACTTGCCCCACAGGGTGCAGCAAAGTGTGGGGAACCTAAAAATAGGCAGCTTGCCCCGGCCCCTGCCGTTTAAGATTGCCCCAGGGACGATTATATATTTAAAGGTAATATCCTATATTACAGAAATGCATTTTTTCTTATGATGGCCTGCCACAAGACCCTGACGGCTGGGGCCGGGCAACCACTTGCCCCACAGGGTCCAACAAGGTGTGGGAAACCTAAAAATAGGCAGCTTGCCCCGGCCCCTGCCGTTTAAGATTGCCCCAGGGACGATTATATATTTAAAGATAATATCTTATATTACAGAAATGCACTTTTTCTTGTGATGGCCTGCCACAAGGCCCTGACGGCTGGGGCCGGGAAACCACTTGCCCCACAGGGTGCAACAAGGTGTGGGCAACCTAAAAATAGGCAGCTTGCCCCGGCCCCTGCCGTTTAAGATTGCCCCAGGGACGATTATATATTTAAAGTTAATACCTACCTTATATTACAAAAATGCACTTTTTATTATGATGGCCTGCCACAAGGCCCTGACGGCTGGGGCCGGGCAACCACTTGCCCCACAGGGTCCAACAAGGTGTGGGGAACCTAAAAATAGGCAGCTTGCCCCGGCCCCTGCCGTTTAAGATTGCCCCAGGGACGATTATATATTTAAAGGTAATATCTTATATTACAGAAATGCATTTTTTCTTATGATGGCCTGCCACAAGGCCCTGACGGCTGGGGCCGGGCAACCACTTGCCCCACAGGGTGCAGCAAAGTGTGGGCAACCTAAAAATAGGCAGCTTGCCCCGGCCCCTGCCGCTTAAGATTGCCCCAGGGACGATTATATATTTAAAGGTAATATCCTATATTACAGAAATGCATTTTTTCTTATGATGGCCTGCCACAAGACCCTGACGGCTGAGGCCGTGCAACCACTTGCCCCACAGGGTCCAGCAAGGTGTGGGAAACCTAAAAATAGGCAGCTTGCCCCGGCCCCTGCCGTTTAAGATTGCCCCAGGGACGATTATATATTTAAAGTTAATACCTACCTTATATTACAAAAATGCACTTTTTCTTATCATGGCCTGCCACAAGGCCCTGACGGCTGGGGCCGGGCAACCACTTGCCCCACAGGGTCCAGCAAGGTGTGGGGAACCTAAAAATAGGCAGCTTGCCCCGGCCCCTGCCGTTTAAGATTGCCCCAGGGACGATTATATATTTAAAGATAATATCTTATATTACAGAAATGCACTTTTTCTTATGATGGCCTGTCACAAGGCCCTGACGGCTGGGGCCGGGCAACCACTTGCCCCACAGGGTGCAGCAAGGTGTGGGCAACCTAAAAATAGACATCTTGCCCCGGCCCCTGCCGTTTAAGATTGCCCCAGGGACGATTATATATTTAAAGATAATATCTTATATTACAGAAATGCACTTTTTCTTATGATGGCCTGCCACAAGGCCCTGACGGCTGGGGCCGGGCAACCACTTGCCCCACAGGGTCCAGCAAGGTGTGGGGAACCTAAAAATAGGCAGCTTGCCCCGGCCCCTGCCGTTTAAGATTGCCCCAGGGACGATTATATATTTAAAGTTAATACCTACCTTATATTACAAAAATGCACTTTTTCTTATGATGGCCTGCCACAAGGCCCTGACGGCTGGGGCCGGGAAACCACTTGCCCCACAGGGTCCACCAGGGTGTGGGCAACCTAAAAATAGGCAGCTTGCCCCGGCCCCTGCCATTTAAGATTGCCCGAGGGACGATTATATATTTAAAGTTAATACCTACCTTATATTACAAAAATGCATTTTTTCTTATCATGGCCAGTCACAAGGCCCTGACGGCTGGGGCCGGGCAACCACTTGCCCCACAGGGTCTACCCGGGTGTGGGCAACCTAAAAATAGGCAGCTTGCCCCGGCCCCTGCCGTTTAAGATTGCCCCAGGGACGATTATATATTTAAAGGCAATATCTTATATTACGAAAATGCACTTTTTCTTATGATGGCCTGCCACAAGGCCCTGACGGCTGGGGCCGGGCAACCACTTGCCCCACAGGGTCCAGCAAGGTGTGGGGAACCTTAAAATAGGCAGCTTGCCCCGGCCCCTGCCGTTTAAGATTGCCCCAGGGACGATTATATATTTAAAGTTAATACCTACCTTATATTACAAAAATGCACTTTTTCTTATGATGGCCTGCCACAAGGCCCTGACGGCTGGGGCCGGGAAACCACTTGCCCCACAGGGTCCACCAGGGTGTGGGCAACCTAAAAATAGGCAGCTTGCCCCGGCCCCTGCCGTTAAAGATTGCCCGAGGGACGATTATATATTTAAAGTTAATACCTACCTTATATTACAAAAATGCACTTTTTCTTATCATGGCCTGCCACAAGGCCCTGACGGCTGGGGCCGGGCAACCACTTGCCCCACAGGGTCTACCCGGGTGTGGGCAACCTAAAAATAGGCAGCTTGCCCCGGCCCCTGCCGTTTAAGATTGCCCCAGGGACGATTATATATTTAAAGGCAATATCTTATATTACGAAAATGCACTTTTTCTTATGATGGCCTGCCTCAAGGCCCTGACGGCTGGGGCCGGGCAACCACTTGCCCCACAGGGTGCAGCAAGGTGTGGGGAACCTAAAAATAGGCAGCTTGCCCCGGCCCCTGCCGTTTAAGATTGCCCCAGGGACGATTATATATTTAAAGATAATATCTTATATTACAGAAATGCACTTTTTCTTATGATGGCCTGCCACAAGGCCCTGACGGCTGGGGCCGGGAAACAACTTGCCCCACATATTGCAACAAGGTGTGGGCAACCTAAAAATAGGCAGCTTGCCCCGGCCCCTGCCGTTTAAGATTGCCCCAGGGACGATTATATATTTAAAAGCAATATCTTATATTACGAAAATGCACTTTTTCTTATGATGGCCTGCCACAAGGCCCTGACGGCTGGGGCCGGGCAACCACTTGCCCCACAGGGTGCAGCAAGTTGTGGGCAACCTAAAAATAGGCAGCTTGCCCCGGCCCCTGCCGTTTAAGATTGCCCCAGGGACGATTATATATTTAAAGGTAATATCCTATATTACAGAAATGCATTTTTTCTTATGATGGCCTGCCACAAGACCCTGACGGCTGGGGCCGGGCAACCACTTGCCCCACAGGGTCCAGCAAGGTGTGGGGAACCTAAAAATAGGCAGCTTGCCCCGGCCCCTGCCGTTTAAGATTGCCCCAGGGACGATTATATATTTAAAGTTAATACCTACCTTATATTACAAAAATGCACTTTTTCTTATCATGGCCTGCCACAAGGCCCTGACGGCTGGGGCCGGGCAACCACTTGCCCCACAGGGTGCAGCAAGGTGTGGGCAACCTAAAAATAGGCAGCTTGCCCCGGCCCCTGCCGTTTAAGATTGCCCCAGGGACGATTATATATTTAAAGGTAATATCCTATATTACAGAAATGCATTTTTTCTTATGATGGCCTGCCACAAGGCCCTGACGGCTGGGGCCGGGCAACCACTTGCCCCACAGGGTCCAGCAAGGTGTGGGGAACCTAAAAATAGGCAGCTTGCCCCGGCCCCTGCCGTTTAAGATTGCCCCAGGGACGATTATATATTTAAAGTTAATACCTACCTTATATTACAAAAATGCACTTTTTCTTATCATGGCCTGCCACAAGGCCCTGACGGCTGGGGCCGGGCAACCACTTGCCCCACAGGGTGCAGCAAGGTGTGGGCAACCTAAAAATAGGCAGCTTGCCCCGGCCCCTGCCGTTTAAGATTGCCCCAGGGACGATTATATATTTAAAGATAATATCTTATAGTACAGAAATGCACTTTTTCTTATGATGGCCTGCCACAAGGCCCTGACGGCTGGGGCCGGGCAACCACTTGCCCCACAGGGTCCACCAGGGTGTGGGCAACCTAAAAATAGGCAGCTTGCCCCGGCCCCTGCCGTTTAAGATTGCCCCAGGGACGATTATATATTTAAAGGCAATATCTTATATTACGAAAATGCACTTTTTCTTATGATGGCCTGCCACAAGGCCCTGACGGCTGGGGCCGGGCAACCACTTGCCCCACAGGGTCCAGCAAGGTGTGGGAAACCTAAAAATAGGCAGCTTGCCCCGGCCCCTGCCGTTTAAGATTGCCCCAGGGACGATTATATATTTAAAGATAATATCTTATATTACAGAAATGCACTTTTTCTTATGATGGCCTGCCACAAGGCCCTGACGGCTGGGGCCGGGAAACCACTTGCCCCACAGGGTGCAACAAGGTGTGGGCAACCTAAAAATAGGCAGCTTGCCCCGGCCCCTGCCGTTTAAGATTGCCCCAGGGACGATTATATATTTAAAGTTAATACCTACCTTATATTACAAAAATGCACTTTTTCTTATGATGGCCTGCCACAAGGCCCTGACGGCTGGGGCCGGGCAACCACTTGCCCCACAGGGTCCAACAAGGTGTGGGGAACCTAAAAATAGGCAGCTTGCCCCGGCCCCTGCTGTTTAAGATTGCCCCAGGGACGATTATATATTTAAAGGTAATACCCTATATTACAGAAATGCATTTTTTCTTATGATGGCCTGCCACAAGACCCTGACGGCTGGGGCCGGGCAACCACTTGCCCCACAGGGTCCAGCAAGGTGTGGGGAACCTAAAAATAGGCAGCTTGCCCCGGCCCCTGCCGTTTAAGATTGCCCCAGGGACGATTATATATTTAAAGTTAATACCTACCTTATATTACAAAAATGCACTTTTTCTTATCATGGCCTGCCACAAGGCCCTGACGGCTGGGGCCGGGCAACCACTTGCCCCACAGGGTGCAGCAAGTTGTGGGAAACCTAAAAATAGGCAGCTTGCCCCGGCCCCTGCCGTTTAAGATTGCCCCAGGGACGATTATATATTTAAAGATAATATCTTATAGTACAGAAATGCACTTTTTCTTATCATGGCCTGCCACAAAGCCCTGACGGCTGGGGCCGGGCAACCACTTGCCCCACAGGGTCCAACAGGGTGTGGGCAACCTAAAAATAGGCAGCTTGCCCCGGCCCCTGCCGTTTAAGATTGCCCCAGGGACGATTATATATTTAAAGATAATATCTTATAGTACAGAAATGCACTTTTTCTTATGATGGCCTGCCACAAGGCCCTGACGGCTGGGGCCGGGAAACCACTTGCCCCACAGGGTCCACCAGGGTGTGGGCAACCTAAAAATAGGCAGCTTGCCCCGACCCCTGCCGTTTAAGATTGCCCCAGGGACGATTATATATTTAAAGGCAATATCTTATATTACGAAAATGCACTTTTTCTTATGATGGCCTGCCACAAGGCCCTGACGGCTGGGGCCGGGCAACCACTTGCCCCACAGGGTCCAGCAAGGTGTGGGAAACCTAAAAATAGGCAGCTTGCCCCGGCCCCTGCCGTTTAAGATTGCCCCAGGGACGATTATATATTTAAAGATAATATCTTATATTACAGAAATGCACTTTTTCTTATGATGGCCTGCCACAAGGCCCTGACGGCTGGGGCCGGGAAACCACTTGCCCCACAGGGTGCAACAAGGTGTGGGCAACCTAAAAATAGGCAGCTTGCCCCGGCCCCTGCCGTTTAAGATTGCCCCAGGGACGATTATATATTTAAAGTTAATACCTACCTTATATTACAAAATTGCACTTTTTCTTATGATGGCCTGCCACAAGGCCCTGACGGCTGGGGCCGGGCAACCACTTGCCCCACAGGGTCCAACAAGGTGTGGGGAACCTAAAAATAGGCAGCTTGCCCCTCCCCCTGCCGTTTAAGATTGCCCCAGGGACGATTATATATTTAAAGGTAATATCTTATATTACAGAAATGCATTTTTTCTTATGATGGCCTGCCACAAGGCCCTGACGGCTGGGGCCGGGCAACCACTTGCCCCACAGGGTCCACCTGGGTGTGGGCAACCTAAAAATAGGCAGCTTGCCCCGGCCCCTGCCGTTTAAGATTGCCCCAGGGACGATTATATATTTAAAGGTAATACCCTATATTACAGAAATGCATTTTTTCTTATGATGGCCTGCCACAAGACCCTGACGGCTGGGGCCGGGCAACCACTTGCCCCACAGGGTCCAGCAAGGTGTGGGGAACCTAAAAATAGGCAGCTTGCCCCGGCCCCTGCCGTTTAAGATTGCCCCAGGGACGATTATATATTTAAAGTTAATACCTACCTTATATTACAAAAATGCACTTTTTCTTATCATGGCCTGCCACAAGGCCCTGACGGCTGGGGCCGGGCAACCACTTGCCCCACAGGGTGCAGCAAGTTGTGGGAAACCTAAAAATAGGCAGCTTGCCCCGGCCCCTGCCGTTTAAGATTGCCCAGGGACGATTATATATTTAAAGATAATATCTTATAGTACAGAAATGCACTTTTTCTTATCATGGCCTGCCACAAAGCCCTGACGGCTGGGGCCGGGCAACCACTTGCCCCACAGGGTCCAACAGGGTGTGGGCAACCTAAAAATAGGCAGCTTGCCCCGGCCCCTGCCGTTTAAGATTGCCCCAGGGACGATTATATATTTAAAGGCAATATCTTATATTACAAAAATGCACTTTTTCTTATCATGGCCTGCCACAAGGCCCTGACGGCTGGGGCCGGGCAACCACTTGCCCCACAGGGTCCAGCAAGTTGTGGGAAACCTAAAAATAGGCAGCTTGCCCCGGCCCCTGCCGTTTAAGATTGCCCCAGCGACGATTATATCTTTAAAGTTAATACCTACCTTATATTACAGAAATGCACTTTTTGTTATGATGGCCTGCCACAAGGCCCTGACGGCTGGGGCCGGGCAACCACTTGCCCCACAGGGTCCACCTGGGTGTGGGCAACCTAAAAATAGGCAGCTTGCCCCGGCCCCTGCCGTTTAAGATTGCCCCAGGGACGATTATATATTTAAAGGTAATACCTTATATTACAGAAATGCACTTTTTCTTATGATGTCCTGCCACAAGGCCCTGACGGCTGGGGCCGGGCATCCACTTGCCCCACAGGGTCCAGCAAGGTGTTGGCAACCTAAAAATAGGCAGCTTGAGCAAGAAATTGCGTTAGTTAGGGTTATGCATGCAAAGAGGTTATCGCTCTGTCGTTTTGCTCCTTCGCCTGTACAATAACTTAGATCAGTTTTAGTACTCCTGTCTGGGGGCGCAATTATTTGCTTGCCATGGCGCCATAATCTCTCGATGCGCCACGGTTGTTCTTTTCTGAAGCTATATATTTCCTTTTTTTTGGTAAATATAAGGTAGCAAACATTTTTCTCATTTGATTAGAATGTAAGCACATATGGTAGCTCATTAATCAAGGTAACCAATAAAGAAAATCACAATTTCCTCATTTTTTTTCTCTTTTATTCACAGATAGCTTCCTGGTTCGGTATTGCCTCCGGAATCCGTACCATTACTCAGTAGTACTTTCGTCTAACAGGCGATCACTCTTTCACTATGCCGCAGCACCATAAGTAACCAAAAATCTGTTGCTACTTTATCAATTGATTATGACTGTTTCTTCTTCTTTCTTTTTTTAATGTCCATCAAAGAACTGCCTAAAGATGTCATATATGAGAAAATTTGAATCAGTGTCCATGGAGGAAGAAAGCCAATTTAAATATACCTGTGAAATAACAGTTAGGATGAATAATTATGCACATAATGTTATACAATTTTCTTTACCCAATTGTACAATGGGACATGGTATGAGGCTCAATACCGTGCATGGCTACACTGGTTTTTACCCACCTGAACGATGTAATTTTGATAATTATCTCCGCAGTTGTTAGCCTTTCGTTAGCCTAATCTTCTTGAAATGAAATAAGAAACGATAAGCTTCATTATTTGGTTCATCTTTAATTATGTATTATTTTCATCATGTCATTATTGCATCTTTTTTTTTTTTTTTTTGGGGGGGGGAGGGGGTTGTGATTATATACCGTGTAACCGATGCGGAAATATAGTATTTTGGCCTCAATGAAAATATATCAATACATCACGTAAACTCAATAAACTCAAAAGGAATCGATTCCCGTGTAATTTGAAATAAAAATCTAATTATACATTTGAAAACCTGGGGCCCCGCCTTAAGTCACTGTTTTTATTGATTCGAATCGATTGCAATTGAAAGTTAATCGCAGCTCCCTTCTTTTAAGTACACTGTTCCGATTAATTCAAGTTACGGTCAATTTGAAACAATCGCTAGCCTTCAAAGGACGGGGTCAGCTTCTGATGATGAAAGTGGTATTAGATTGTGTGGTACATATGAGTAACGTACTAGAAAAATAATTTACTTACATAAAGGACCTTACAGAAACATACAAAATCGTGTTAAATCACTCGATTTTATTGAAAATTGTAAGATGTATTAAAAGATACAAGAAGAAATAGTCGATTTAGGGGGTCTCATAGTTTTATTTTTTTATTTTTTAATTTTTAATTTTTCTTTTCCTTTCTTTTTTGGAATACGGGCTCCACTGATCATTCCCTTTTCATATGAAACATACATAACATCAACAGTACAACATATATAACAGAATGTAAATGACGTTGGTATACACATGTTTTATATACAAACGTGACAAAAAAAATAAACAACGACTGACTGTCAATTTATATACTATAAATTATGTGTGATTAAAAAAAGAATTAAAATTTTAAAAGACAACAGAAAGAAAAAAAATAAAGAGAGAATGCACCAGGCCTGAAAAGGGATAATTAAGAAATTGAAACAAACAACCCCAGGCCTTTCCTTATCCACCCTGAATGATATTCACACTGCTGGTCCATTTACCAGCATGCGTGTCTAATTTGCTCATATTTATTACTAGTAACATCAGACAAACAAAAGGTAAAAGAAATCATACATTACAGATAGTGGTCCCCCGTTGC
The DNA here is from genome assembly GCA_025618425.1 of Heliocidaris tuberculata. Taxonomy (NCBI): domain Eukaryota; kingdom Metazoa; phylum Echinodermata; class Echinoidea; order Camarodonta; family Echinometridae; genus Heliocidaris; species Heliocidaris tuberculata. The sequence continues at coordinate 1,580,357 of CM046837.1, forward strand.
AAACGAGTTGTGAATGTCTTTAAAGTGTCGCTTTTTCTTTCTTCACCGTCCAGGAATTCCAACAGTTTATTCATTTTTTTTCGGGGGGGGGGGGGGATTGATCCATGTATATTATTTCCTATTTTGGAATTTCATATAAATTACGGAAATTACGGAAATCAATGACATATTCAAGCATCTACTTCCTTTTCATAGTTGACATGCCAAAAAAACACAAAAAAACAAAACAAAACAAAACAAAAAAAAGGTTCTCCGTACACTGTGGAAAGTATCTGTAAAACTGCAGGTTTTAGGGCCCTTGAAAGTAAAAGTTATTGGCGTTATTTCAATTTTACAGTCTTTTTCCTGAAAAAATAACCCAGCAAGTTTGTTGGCTTACCGGAAATCAGCATATATCGCCCGACATAAAACATAATTAAAACAAAAACATTTTCTTATATTTTAACAAGTTACCCTGATAAATTACAAAACGTTCCACGGTTCCCTTTTAATTTACATAGATTTTCGTGTTAAAAATTACAGTTTCTACTATTTAAGAAAGATATGACTGTATGCTAACAGTTTCCTGGTTTTTACTACCCAAGTCTGTGAGAAAAAACACAATCGCCCGTATTCTGAATTACGGTTTAACTTAAACCGCGGTCTATTTACTACTGAAAAACGGGCATTCCCGTTAACAGTGTATTCTTCATCTCACATTATTATCATTATATGATAATAATAACAATAATAATAGTAATAGTAATAATAATAATAATAGTAATAATGATAACAGTTATTTTTTAAATTATTTTTATTAATATTATTATTATTATTATAAATATTATTATTATCATTGTTATTATTATCATTATTATTATTATTATTATTATTATTATTATTATTATCATTATTACTATCATCATTATTATTTCATTTGGCAAATCAATATATATAATTGAACAATAAAATTGAAAATGAAAACAGAACTGTGTAGCAATAGTAATACCTCATTTTTCTTTCAGTTCCTTCTTTTCTTATTTCAAGGAAAATAAATTACTTTTTAGTATGTATCATTGATTTTTTGCACTGCGGGAGTTTGTAGAGATCATGATAATGAAGATACTGTATTCTTTTCAATCAAGGATGTAAATTAACACGTTTTACGTATAGTGAAAAGGGGGTAAATGATAATGAACAGAAAGAGTAAAGGAAATAGATAGAGAAAAAAAAAGCAAATACCATAAAGAAAAGAAGAAACTAACGAAATGAAGGAATATTTGGCTAAAGCACTTCGTCCTTTGAATTTGTTTAAGGGTTGGTTGAATTTAACGGTATGAATATGGAGCTGTAAGAATGTACGCCATCTACGATGAGAATGAAACATTGTTACATGCGCTAAATATGGACAACTGAACTCTGTGACATAGAGTTCAGTGATATGGACGCACGCCTGCAATTAGGTCCAGTCATATGGGGTAATTCCCAGTCGAAGCGTACTAAAGATGATGTAATTGTTGATAAAAATCATAGAAAATGAATGATACATATTCCAATCCTTTTACGTGCATAAAGAGGGATAACTGCTGGTTCAGATCAGTCCATGAGAGAGAAGGAGTTGGTCCAAGTGCTGGGATTTATACAGGCCACCCCCACCTCAAATTTTGGGGGAGATATATACCCCCCCCCCCCCCCCCGGGATCGACACCCATGGCTCTTATGGCTGACATAATTATGTATTGTCTGAATCTCTTGTATGTGACAAACAGTTTTATCTCAGGCAAATTTCATAACATCATTTGTTTTTTTGTTTTTGTTTTTGTTTTTGTTCTTCAATGTTGTAATAAAGGAGTTGCACTCATAAACTATTCATGTTAAATGTATTCATAGAAAATCAACATACAATACGATTAACACTGATTGCTAATTACAATTATCTCCGTGAAAACCTTTTTTGTTGTACAAATTTTTTCATTCTTTCCTGGTAGTATAGTAACTTTTCTTCTGTATCCTCTTCCTCCCCTCAATTATTGTATATCAATTTGACTTCTACTAAAGCTCTTCTGTTATCACACTTTCAATTTGTAAGAGAAAAGTTAATTGGAATAGTATCTGTAAGTCCATTCTGGCTTTTTGCTCTTTATTGCCCATCTGCCCTGTTTCACTGAGCATAATAGAGGGGCTTGCTAAGTATCTGGCCGGTCTATATGGCTGCCATGCTGAAATCTACCTCTCATCATGTGTTATGTAAATTTGATCAGAATTGAATGAGACAGTTTGAAGTTATCACAGTCATGACAGTGTTGTAATGCCCCAAAATAGTTTCCCTGTACCCCCATAGCATTTTGGGCAGGAAAGCTTGGTTTAGGGGCACTTTGTTGTTCTTCTCAGAGGATAGTGTATAACTTTTCATCTTATTTCATGCAGTCATCATTCCTCCGCCTCTCCATCCTTTTCTCATTCTTCTCTGCCTCCCGCTCACTCCACTTTTTTTTTCTCTCTCTCTAAGTCTCAATCATTCTCTCTCTCTCTCTCTCTTCTCCTCATTCCATTCTCGCTTATGTTTCTTGCGAAAACCATCTTACTTGTACACACATCATTTACACATCAAGAACATGTAAACTGACATAAAATGAAATAAAGTCATGTTACAGAATTATTCTTAACCAACTACATTATAATATATGCATTAGTAAATATTTTACAATCCAGCTGTACTGCATTACTGACATCATTTTCATGTCATATTTTGATTAATACAGTGAAATAATGTAACAATTTATAATTAGAAGGAATTATGTATCTGCTTATGTGATGATAAATGTTTTTAGCTGAAAGAAATAGTAACAGTGATGATGTGACCCAGATATATTACAAAATGTAAATTAATTTCTTGAATATTCATGTGTATTGCAGTAACTCAATTGATTTCCCTAATTCCTTTAACCCTTGATTATTTTTTATATATATAATTTGTGTGATTTTATTGTATACCTTATCATCATTGCTTATGTTGTTTCCTATCATTATTGTAAATGTTTGTGTCACCAGTGGAATGAGACTTTCCAGCATTCCAGCATTGGACAATAAATGCATACTTCTTTTCACCACCCATACCCCCCCCCCCCCCCCCTTGCCGATGAAATTTATGTCGGTTTGTATATGTTTGTAGCGACTCTAACCTCTTGCTTCTGTTAAAATTTGGTTAATCGTGAAGAGTTTTCCCCAATCTGTAGTGGCTAATTGACAACCCTTCCCGATTTAAAATTTTGTCAGTTTTTGTGTTTTCGTATAAATATAGTCATACAACTTCCTTCTGACAAAGTATGGCGCATAATTTCAGATGGATTCATATATCGACCCGACTTGGGGGCCTTTTTTGGGACAGTCTAGGGGCAAATCCCGGCGGCTTCGTTCGGGCTGACAATCTTTTGTGAGAACGATATGGATGTTCTTAGTATAAGGGGTTACAGATGTAAAATGGGGTGACTATTTTGGGACAGGCTCCACGACTAGAAGGTAAATTTCTTTCTAGTAATGTATTTTGTTAATGCATTGTCTAGCTGCCCTCTTATTCTCATTTTTTTTTTTAAATAGCTAAACAATATGAGGCGGGCAGTAAAAAGAAAGGAGGTGGTGACGAGAACTTAGCAATTAATTTCATTTTGCCCCCTTCATTCCATGCCTTTTGTGTAGAGAAATGACACCAAGCGTTCTTTTTTATGATCATCTGTCAGCTATAGAAACAAAAAAAGAAAGAAAAAAAACCCAACAAAAAACAACAAAAAACAAAACAAAACAAAACAATATATTTATACATATATATATATATATATATATCAAAGCAAATTGCTTCTCGCACAAGATGAATAAGAATTGCTAGGCATATTTTCTGATTTTTCTTGGCTCTTCGTTACTCATGTTACACGACCCTTCCGTGAATAATAAGCCCTTAATTCACGAAGGATAGGGTGTAACGTTTGTGAAATACCCCCTCTTATTGACGAAATGTCAGGTTCGATCGCCAATAAGAGGGGGGTATTTCATAAACGTTACACCATACCCGTCGTGAATTAAGGTCTCATTATTCACGAAAGGTCGTGCACTGTACCGTGTCGACGTGAAGTGAACGTGATCACAAGATAGTTCGAAGTAAGCCCATTAAATATGAGATTTTACATACCTTTCCATATGCTTCCCCTTAAAATAAAGGTGTAAGGTCTCACTTACTAAGAGTTTTTCCATGTTAACAATCCCATTCCCTGAGACTGTAGAAATACAATATAATTTAAGAAATATAAACCATATGAATTTATGCATCTTACATTCCTGTACACAACTAATAACTGGACTTCATGAAATTATAAATATGAAATAGCAGGCAAAACAAAGTCATTCCCCGTGTGAATACATTAATATCTCAGACAATGTCTAATGCTGCTTAATGTCATCGCCAGCCCCCCATAATCTGCACCCACCCCTTCTACTCTAAAGTTTATTATCATCAATGCTGATGTTATGTTTTAAAATATGTTTTTAAGTATAATGGAATGTAACATCCTCAGAATATATTTCTATTTCATTTCACAGTATGTTAACAGTGTGTGACGTCAGAAACAACCTCAATTTATTCATTTGGGAAAAATATGTATATTCATAAAAAAATTCTCGATGGCTGTACTGTTATGTATTATATAAGCATTTATTTTCTTACCACATTTCAAGTCCCTTCCTGCATGTTGAATTAGGAATGAAATTACAAAACAGGTGTTACTTTCTAAAATGTGCAAATTTCTCTATTAAAAAGTTTTAAAAACGAAATTGTTTCTTTACTTTTTTCCGCATTATTTTGAAGTATATATATATATATATGTAGCAAGCATTAGAAAATTAGAGGACAAACTGAGAAACTTACTCTTACACAGACCTCAGGATTCAATCTTGAAACGGATAATTGAGTATGAAAATTCACCTTTTCTACTATTTGCTGCCCTCTATCAATTAAACTGAAACAAAAATTAAGGTCCGTCACTACTTTTGTCTTGTAATTTGAATACAAGGCAACATTTAACGTCTACCAGAACCATTTTTTTTTAAACGACATGATTCTTGTTGAAGTTGAAACAACCAAATTATTGGGAATATACATCGACAACAAATTTTCTTTGATAACACACAAAAATAACATAAGTAAACTCATATCGATAAATACAGGTGTCATTGGCAAGCTTGAAGCTTCATTTCCTACTCATGTCTTTAATACTCTCTTTATATTCTACACTAATCATACCATACTTAAACTATGGAATTCTTACATGGGGGAATTGTGGTAAATCCCTTATCATTCAACTTTTGTACTTGTATAAAAACGAGATATTAGAATAATCAACAATACATGTTTTCGTACCATCACACAACCCCACTCTTCCACTCGTGTAATACTCTTAAGAATCATGAAATATTTAATATAATCTAGGAATACTCACGTTTCAGCTCACAAAGCATGAACGTCCTAACCCTGTATCTTCTATGTTCGTTATGAATTATTCACTTCAATCCTATCTAACCAGACATAGCCATTCTTATCACCTTCCATGACTCGAACAGCTGTTGCATACAATACTATTATAAGTACAGGACCAAAACTGTGGAATTACCCCCCCCCCCCTCCCCCATACCGGCTCACTGTATCTATTTAAACATGTTAAACGCAACTTCAACAAAACATCCCTCTTAAATACTTACGCACTCCATCATATGGCTCCCTATTAATGTACTGTATTCCTCGTCTCCCCTATTCTATTTCGTTTTTAAATGTTTTATTGAGATCATCTCCCATATACATGTTATGACCTCAAAGCCTGTTTTTTTTTATTCTTAAGGGAATTTTCGATATTGCAAGCCTAGCTTCTTACTAGATTCCCTCATATTTCACGTCATATTAGTTTGCCTTATCCCAACTTTAAAATGATGGAAATATTGATCTGTGTCTTTGTATGTTTACTTGCATTTTTCCTTCTTCTTTTGTTGAAAGTACTGAAGATAATTATGTTCCTATATTATTCTAATAATGCAACGGTCACTGCGTATGTTTTGATTATGTGATTTGAAATATGAAATAAATTGAAACTGAAAACATTTATGCAAGGGTTTCATAATTCAAAAATTTGGTCAAATTGTCCACTCAGTTATACCATTGATCTGAAACAAAGCTATACACATGATGTTATTACCTTTTTATCTAACTTTTATCAAACTTTTTTTTTAATATTTCATTCACAGCCGAACGGTAAAATGGCGAAGTGTCTGAATTAGGTTTCAACTGTGTTTAAATAAATAAATCAAATCAAATTAAATCATTCAGTATCAATTTCATTTCGCCTAATAGCTCCCAAATCCAAACAAATTGTACGTGATTACTTACAGTATAGTGGTGTAGACTTAGAACATTTTAATAACGTTATTCACTATGCACCTTGGGATTTGTTCATTGATGACGATAATATTGAAAGTTCTTGGGAAGGATTTTTAGATTTATTTGAAGCAGCAGTCCACGACTGCATTCCTCGTAAAAGGTGTCGAAGGAAAACTAGCCCATGGATCACATCTGATATAAAACCATTAATTAGACAGAAACGGAAAGCCTTTCGTAATGCCAAACGTATGAATACAAATGAATATTGGCAATTATATAAAGAACTTAGGAATCAGGTTAAAAGCGTTACAAGTAAGGCTTATTATTCATATGTTAATAGACTGTTTACTGACTGTAATGATAACCGAAAAAGGTTTTTTGCATTTGTCCGTAGCAGAAGGAAGAATCCCAATCCAATACTGATTAATAATAATGGTGTTGTTGAGCACGACCCGGCTAAGATAGCTGAAGTTTTTTGTAAGTATTTTAGCACATTGTCTGTTGACAACAGTGATGACTCACGTCATTTTCCGATAGAGTCTGATACACATAACTTAATACCGTACTTAAAATATGTTGAGATCAAAGACGATGATGTTTCTAAAGTTATAAAGGACCTACGTAATGATAAATCACCTGGTCCAGATAGTATAACTCCAAGGTTACTGAAAATGTGTTTACCATCTATCACGCCAATTTTGCGAAGACTGTTTGCCAATTCTATGTCATGTGGAAAATTACCGACTTTTTGGAAACGAGCTAATATTACACCTGTACACAAAGCGGGGGACACTGCGGCTCCTGAAAATTATAGGCTTATTGCACTAACGTCAGTTGTATGCAAAATAATGGAAACTCTGATAACAAATGGTATTCGACGTCATATTGACGATCATTGTTTATTAAATGCTAACATGGTTTTGTAAAGGGTCGATCTTGTGTTACGCAACTTATGAAAGTCACTCATGCATGGTTACGTTTGCTTGATTTGTCGTCTCCCCCCAAAATCGATGTTACATTTTTGGATTTCGCAAAAGCGTTCGATATGATGCCACATGATGTCTTGCTACATAAACTTAATTCAAGATTTTTTATTTCTGGTCAGCTTTGGTATTGGATTCGATCTTTTCTTACAAACAGACAACAACGAGTTTTGTACAAAGGTGCTACCTCTTCCTGGTTTCATGTTCGTTCAGGAATCGCACAGGGGAGCGTGTTAGGGCCCTGTCTCTTTAATTTATTCATTGACGATCTTTTGAACCAAACCGATTCACCAAGCGTTTTGTTTGCTGATGATACTCTTCTTTATAGACCAATATTTAAGCCAGATGACGAAAGAATTCTTCAAGATGATTTAGACCGTTTACACGCTTGGTGCAAAACTAACAAAATGCGCATTAATATCAAGAAGTCTAAAGTAATGAGAATCACTTGGTCTAGAATTCCAGGCATCCCAAACTACTTTTATGATGGAAAAGAACTTGATGTCGTGTCTGACTACAAATATTTAGGAGTTATGGTAAACAATAAACTTACTTGGCACACTCATGTAGATTATGTTCTTCGGAAAGCTAATCGTATGCTAGGTTTTATTTTGTCAGTTTCCAAGTCACTTTCTCCATCTGCAGTTTTTTCAATTTATAAGTCTCTTGTTATCCCAATTTTAGAGTACGGACAGCCAGTATGGCATTTGCATACAAATAACCTCTCTCAAAAAATTGAAGAAATACAACGTCGAGCTACACGGATTATACTAAAACAAAAACGTCAAGAAATGTCCTATGATGATAGGTTAAAAATACTGAAGTGGTATTCACTGGAATCAAGGAGGAAGTTTTGTTTAATTACATACGTTGTTAAGGCATTGTATGGGATTGTTAACTGTGACGTTGTCGGAGATGGTGTCTCGGTAAATGCTCGGCACTTGGACACTGTTAAATTCGTCCACCTCCGTGCGCGAACCCAGCGGTTGCATTGTTCTTCTGTTCATACCTTTCCAAGACTTTGGGAAGAGCTTCCGATGGATTTGCGCTCGGAGGTGGCCGTGGGTCCCCTGTCCACGTGGCTTGCAGGACTGAGACGCCATCTCCATCAAATATAATAATTCTAATATCCATGTTGTAATTCGGCGTATTGGGCCCCTTATTTTTTTAAATTCTTTTTTTTAATGCACGATTAATGTTGGTTTTCTCTTTATGTATAATGTGAATGTATGGTTGGTCGGTTGCCCGGTGGAGCGGGCGGGCGCCCTTGGCTGGCGGGGAGGGGCGAGCTTGTGGTCGGGTGTTGGGATGTTGGGGGGTCTGTGGGTGGTTGCCCCGGGAATTTTACATTAGACTTTTTGTGGAATGTTCTTGGGGAAATATTATTCATGGTTACTTGGATATCTCGATACTGGTCGCCTGTCTCTTTGTTCTCTTTTGCCGGTCGGGGGCGCTCGTAACTCCCTCATACGGGGCAACCGAATGGCTTGTGATGTGTCGGATATAAGTCTATACTGGAATTATTAATTACTTCCACCTGGGATGTTAGGAATCTATCTGTAATTTATTTCAGTGTGTTTTTTTTTTCTTTAGGTAACCTAGCTATGATTATGTTTATATGTATTAGTAGTTCATAGATATTTTTCCGCCGTCATATGCTATGCTATTTTAACTATATTGATTACATGTATGATATGTTATTTTTTCATTCCCTTGGAATTGGGACAGAAGGCATTGCCATAGTTATTAAGTTAACTTTTTCTGTCCCCGGCGTTTCAAGGGTCAATGTATTATGTTATTCTTTTTGTATTTTATCTTGTATTTCTTTGGCCGAATAAATAATAATAATAATAATAATAATAAAAAAATGTTTGCGAAAAAACGCTATGAGCTTCCACCTTTGCACTATTTCGGAAATGTCACAGGAAAGTCAACTTCATTACTCTTCCTGTTTGGCGTGTATGGACAATGAAAATGACTTTTCGCCATATTTATCATTTACCATGCAAAGTTACAGTTATGTAAATGGTTTTGTAACAAAAAAGTTAAGATGGAACTGTAACAAAACAGTTACATCTCCTGGCAAAAGGAAATAGAGAGAACCGAATGAAAACATAAGTGGGATACATCTTAAGAGGAAACCAACCAAATTGGAATGTAGTCGAATCATCTCACAATTGAAAGATGAAGACAAGGTCTGGATACGCCAACGGAAATAAGAATGTTTCCACAGAGGAAATGGAGGACACTAAATGAAATTACAAGCGTGATTTGAGCAGGATACATCATAATATTTTGAACCGACCAAGTTGGAATGTTGTGGAGTCATGGAATTATTGAAAGATACCTTAAGTAACTGTTAATTTACGAAGACACCAAAAAAGTTATTTGGATCACACACAGAGAGTGAGAGGGTGAGAATGAGAGAGAGAGAGAGAGAGAGAGAGAGAGAGAGAGAATGATAGAAATCCGTGGGAATTATCTCCCTAGCACTGAGACATGACAAGGAGGGAAGTCGTAAACTGTTTAATCTCCCTACTGTTATTAGCTCTTCATGTATATTATATTTTCATACATTTTTTGTTGGTTTTGTTTACACATATACATTGCTCAAAGAAAAGAAAAATCTCTAAAACCAGGGGCGGCGCCAGGGTATTTTGATAGGAGGGGCAAGACGACCTAAAGATGACGTCATATTTTTTCTCCATTAAATAACAGGGGTAATATAGAGTTATATGTTTAAGACCTCTCTTTTTAATACTCCTCTTTCTTCTTTCTTCCCTTTTCTTCCCTTTTCTTCCTCCTTTTCTTCTTTTTTTCTTCTTTTTTTTTCTTTTTTCACTACTTGAAAAATCACAGGGGGGGGGCGGTCGCCCCCTCTGCCCCCCCTGTAGCGCCGCTCCTGCCTAAATCAAAGGGTTATTGTGACCACACTATGTGCTCTATGATAATAATTATCTATTTTCCATAAATTAAAATTATTAGGCTTATAATAATAACTTTATGGGATCCATCTCTATATGCTTTACGGAGAAGCAGCATTTTGAAAATGACATCAGCTGTGTCGGATTGGGGTAAAACCGTGGAAACGTTAGGATCACATGCGAACATGACCCACATGTAACATGACTTTCAAAACCTTTTGAGAAGACCGTTTTCATCCGTTTCTTTCAATAATGATGGCAATGGTAATGCCCTCGTCATGAAATAAAGGATGGTGAATGTATGTTCGGTATTGGGGGTTAAAGAAAGGGCATGTTATATATTGAAATTGTACCTGCAATGGAATTTCATAGCATTTTTTTTCTTCTGAACTTTAATTTCTTTTAAGTTCAAAGCGGTCCGAAAAGTGATATTTCATCATAACAGTGAAGTAAGTTGCACTTTTCATTGACATCAATAAGAAATACCAATTAGAAAGGGCACATAAAACCAGTGGCGTATCTAGGCATTCTGGCGCCCGGGGCAAACTATCAAATCTGCGCCACACCCACCCCCCCCCCCCTCCCATGCCCAAACTCAGATTAATGAGCGTTTTTACTTAAGAAATGATGGCAGTACGTGAAAATGAGTTTGGATGCACATAACCAGGGGTTGTTAGCCCAAATGTGATGAGTTATTGTATAAGCGAGGGAGCAACGCGATTGAGCGGCAGGTTTTTTGTTTTGTTTGTTTTTTGTTTTGTTTTATTTTTTCCCTTTCACCCCTCAAATTGAAATTTCTTATGTATTCTACCCTTACAAAGAAAAAAATAAAGGGGAATAGAGCGACCTAGCGAAATATATATTTTTTTAAAATTTTGAACATTCCTATTTAGGGGGGCGCAAAATGAATGAAAAAACTGAAGAAATATATCTGAGGCCGGCAATTACAAGACAAATTTATGATTTCTTTCTAATTATATATACCTTGAAAATGCTTTTTTTATGCAGTTATATCCCATCTGGGAGGGGGGGGGGGCAAACAAAGCAACTAGAGTCAATTAATGGTTAACCTTTTAAAAACGCCCTTGGGGCGCGAAATAGCTAGATCTTGAACATAATTATTTGAGGGAGCAAAGCGACCTAGCTTTAGAAAATGTTTGCATTTTCCCTTGACTGTGGCACAAATAACCCCCAAAGACCATAAAATTTCTTTTATTTCTCCCTTTTTCTTTATCTCTTTGGCATTTTTTTTTTGCGCCCCCCTTCAAATGCCGCCCGGGGCACGTGCCCACTCTGCCCCCCCCCCCGTAGATACACCACTGCATGAGGCAGGAAAAATATCAATATTATCGCAATTTCACACCCTGGTGGACCCTGTGGGGCAAGTGGTTGCCCGGCCCCAGCCGTCAGGGACTTGTGGCAGGCCATCATAAGAAAAAGTGCATTTCTGTTATATAAGATATTATCTTTAAATATATAATCGTCCCTCGGGCAATCTTAAACGGCAGGGGCCGGGGCAAGCTGCCTATTTTTAGGTTGCCCACACCCTGGTGGACCCTGTGGGGCAAGTGGTTGCCCAGCCCCAGCCGTCAGGGCCTTGTGGCAGGCCATCATAAGAAAAAATGCATTTCTGTAATATAGGATTTTACCTTTAAATATATAATCGTCCCTGGAGCAATCTTAAACGGCAGGGGCCGGGGCAAGCTGCCTATTTTTAGGTTCCCCACACCTTGCTGCACCCTGTGGGGCAAGTGGTTGCCCGGCCCCAGCCGTCAGGGCCTTGTGACAGGCCATCATAAGATAAAGTGCATTTTTGTAATATAAGGTAGGTATTAACTTTAAATATATAATCGTCCCTGGGGGATTCTTAAACGGCAGGGGCCGGAACAAGCTGCCTATTTTTAAGTTGCCCACACCTTGTTGGACCCTGTGGGGCAAGTGGTTGCCCGGCCCCAGCCGTCAGGGCCTTGTGGCAGGCCATCATAACAAAAAGTGCATTTCTGTAATATAAGGTAGGTATTAACTTTAAATATATAATCGTCCCTGGGGCAATCTTAAACGGCAGGGGCCGGGGCAAGCTGACTATTTTTAGGTTCCCCACACATTGCTGCACCCTTTGGGGCAAGTGGTTGCCCGGCCCCAGCCGTCAGGGCCTTGTGGCAGGCCATGATAAGAAAAAGTGCATTTTTGTAATATAAGGTAGGTATTAACTTTAAATATATAATCGTCCCTGGGGCAATCTTAAACGGCAGGGGCCGGGGCAAGCTGCCTATTTTTAGGTTGCCAACACCCTGGTGGACACTGTGGGGCAAGTGGTTGCCCGGCCCTAGCCGTCAGGGCCTTGTGGCAGGCCATCATAAGAAAAAGTGCATTTTTGTAATATAAGGTAGGTATTAACTTTAAATATATAATCGTCCCTGGGGCAATCTTAAACGGCAGGGGCCGGGGCAAGCTGTCTATTTTTAGGTTGCCCACACGCTGGTGGACCCTGTGGGGCAAGTGGTTGCCCGGCCCCAGCCGTCAGGGCCTTGTGGCAGGCCATCATAAGAAAAAGTGTATTTTTGTAATATAAGGTATTACCTTTAAATATATAATCGTCCCTGGGGCAATCTTAAACGGCAGGGGCCGGGGCAAGCTGCCTATTTTTAGGTTGCCCACACCCAGGTGGACCCTGTGGGGCAAGTGGTTGCCCGGCCCCAGCCGTCAGGGCCTTGTGGCAGGCCATCATAAGAAAAAGTGCATTTCTGTTATATAAGATATTATCTTTAAATATATAATCGTCCCTCGGGCAATCTTAAACGGCAGGGGCCGGGGCAAGCTGCCTATTTTTAGGTTGCCCACACCCTGGTGGACCCTGTGGGGCAAGTGGTTGCCCAGCCCCAGCCGTCAGGGCCGTGTGGCAGGCCATCATAAGATAAAGTGCATTTTTGTAATATAAGGTAGGTATTAACTTTAAATATATAATCATTCCTGGGGCAATCTTAAACGGCAGAGGCCGGGGCAAGCTCCCTATTTTTAGGTTCCCCACACCTTGCTGGACCCTGTGGAGCAAGTGGTTGCCCGGCCCCAGCCGTCAGGGCCTTGTGGCAGGCCATCATAAGAAAAAGTGCATTTCTGTTATATAAGATATTATCTTTAAATATATAATCGTCCCTCGGGCAATCTTAAACAGCAGGGGCCGGGGCAAGCTGCCTATTTTTAGGTTTCCCACACCTTGCTGGACCCTGTGGGGTAAGTGGTTGCCCGGCCCCAGCCGTCAGGGCCTTGTGGTTGGACATCATAAGAAAAAGTGCATTTCTGTAATATAAGATATTACCTTTAAATATATAATCATCCCTGGGGCAATCTTAAACGGCAGGGGCCGGGGCAAGCTGACTATTTTTAGGTTCCCCACACCTTGCTGCACCCTGTGGGGCAAGTGGTTGCCCGGCCCCAGCCGTCAGGGCCTTGTGGCAGGCCATCATAAGAAAAAGTGCATTTTTGTAATATAAGGTAGGTATTAACTTTAAATATATAATCGTCCCTGGGGCAATCTTAAACGGCAGGGGCCGGGGCAAGCTGCCTATTTTTAGGTTGCCCACACCTTGTTGGACCCTGTGGGGCAAGTGGTTGCCCGGCCCCAGCCGTCAGGGCCTTGTGGCAGGCCATCATAAGAAAAAGTGCATTTCTGTAATATAAGGTAGGTATTAACTTTAAATATATAATCGTCCCTGGGGCAATCTTAAACGGCAGGGGCCGGGGCAAGCTGACTATTTTTAGGTTCCCCACACATTGCTGGACCCTTTGGGGCAAGTGGTTGCCCGGCCCCAGCCGTCAGGGCCTTGTGGCAGGCCATCATAAGAAAAAGTGCATTTTTGTAATATAAGGTAGGTATTAACTTTAAATATATAATCGTCCCTGGGGCAATCTTAAACGGCAGGGGCCGGGGCAAGCTGCCTATTTTTAGGTTGCCCACACCCTGGTGGACCCTGTGGGGCAAGTGGTTGCCCGGCCCCAGCCGTCAGGGCCTTGTGGCAGGCCATCATAAGAAAAAGTGCATTTTTGTAATATAAGGTAGGTATTAACTTTAAATATATAATCGTCCCTGGGGCAATCTTAAACGGCAGGGGCCGGGGCAAGCTGCCTATTTTTAGGTTGCCCACACGCTGGTGGACCCTGTGGGGCAAGTGGTTTCCCGGCCCCAGCCGTCAGGGCCTTGTGGCAGGCCATCATAAGAAAAAGTGCATTTTTGTAATATAAGGTATTACCTTTAAATATATAATCGTCCCTGGGGCAATCTTAAACGGCAGGGGCCGGGGCAAGCTGCCTATTTTTAGGTTGCCCACACCCAGGTGGACCCTGTGGGGCAAGTGGTTGCCCGGCCCCAGCCGTCAGGGCCTTGTGGCAGGCCATCATAAGAAAAAGTGCATTTCTGTTATATAAGATATTATCTTTAAATATATAATCGTCCCTCGGGCAATCTTAAACGGCAGGGGCCGGGGCAAGCTGCCTATTTTTAGGTTGCCCACACCCTGGTGGACCCTGTGGGGCAAGTGGTTGCCCGGCCCCAGCCGTCAGGGCCTTGTGGCAGGCCATCATAAGAAAAAGTGCATTTTTGTAATATAAGGTAGGTATTAACTTTAAATATATAATCATTCCTGGGGCAATCTTAAACGGCAGAGGCCGGGGCAAGCTCCCTATTTTTAGGTTCCCCACACCTTGCTGGACCCTGTGGGGCAAGTGGTTGCCCGGCCCCAGCCGTCAGGGCCTTGTGGCAGGACATCATAAGAAAAAGTGCATTTCTGTAATATAAGATATTACCTTTAAATATATAATCGTCCCTGGGGCAATCTTAAACGGCAGGGGCCGGGGCAAGCTGCCTATTTTTAGGTTCCCCACACCTTGCTGGACCCTGTGGGGCAAGTGGTTGCCCGGCCCCAGCCGTCAGGGCCTTGTGGCAGGCCATCATAAGATAAAGTGCATTTTTGTAATATAAGGTAGGTATTAACTTTAAATATATAATCGTCCCTGGGGCAATCTTAAACGGCAGGGGCCGGGGCAAGCTGCCTATTTTTAGGTTGCCCACACCTTGTTGGACCCTGTGGGGCAAGTGGTTGCCCGGCCCCAGCCGTCAGGGCCTTGTGGCAGGCCATCATAAGAAAAAGTGCATTTCTGTAATATAAGGTAGGTATTAACTTTAAATATATAATCGTCCCTGGGGCAATCTTAAACGGCAGGGGCCGGGGCAAGCTGCCTATTTTTAGGTTGCCCACACATTGCTGGACCCTTGGGGCAAGTGGTTGCCCGGCCCCAGCCGTCAGGGCCTTGTGGCAGGCCATCATAAGAAAAAGTGCATTTTTGTAATATAAGGTAGGTATTAACTTTAAATATATAATCGTCCCTGGGGCAATCTTAAACGGCAGGGGCCGGGGCAAGCTGCCTATTTTTAGGTTCCCAACACCCTGGTGGACCCTGTGGGGCAAGTGGTTGCCCGGCCCCAGCCGTCAGGGCCTTGTGGCAGGCCATCATAAGAAAAAGTGCATTTTTGTAATATAAGGTAGGTATTAACTTTAAATATATAATCGTCCCTGGGGCAATCTTAAACGGCAGGGGCCGGGGCAAGCTGTCTATTTTTAGGTTGCCCACACGCTGGTGGACCCTGTGGGGCAAGTGGTTGCCCGGCCCCAGCCGTCAGGGCCTTGTGGCAGGCCATCATAAGAAAAAGTGTATTTTTGTAATATAAGGTATTACCTTTAAATATATAATCGTCCCTGGGGCAATCTTAAACGGCAGGGGCCGGGGCAAGCTGCCTATTTTTAGGTTGCCCACACCCAGGTGGACCCTGTGGGGCAAGTGGTTGCCCGGCCCCAGCCGTCAGGGCCTTGTGGCAGGCCATCATAAGAAAAAGTGCATTTCTGTTATATAAGATATTATCTTTAAATATATAATCGTCCCTCGGGCAATCTTAAACGGCAGGGGCCGGGGCAAGCTGCCTATTTTTAGGTTGCCCACACCCTGGTGGACCCTGTGGGGCAAGTGGTTGCCCAGCCCCAGCCGTCAGGGCCGTGTGGCAGGCCATCATAAGATAAAGTGCATTTTTGTAATATAAGGTAGGTATTAACTTTAAATATATAATCATTCCTGGGGCAATCTTAAACGGCAGGGGCCGGGGCAAGCTCCCTATTTTTAGGTTCCCCACACCTTGCTGGACCCTGTGGAGCAAGTGGTTGCCCGGCCCCAGCCGTCAGGGCCTTGTGGCAGGCCATCATAAGAAAAAGTGCATTTCTGTTATATAAGATATTATCTTTAAATATATAATCGTCCCTCGGGCAATCTTAAACAGCAGGGGCCGGGGCAAGCTGCCTATTTTTAGGTTTCCCACACCTTGCTGGACCCTGTGGGGTAAGTGGTTGCCCGGCCCCAGCCGTCAGGGCCTTGTGGTTGGACATCATAAGAAAAAGTGCATTTCTGTAATATAAGATATTACCTTTAAATATATAATCATCCCTGGGGCAATCTTAAACGGCAGGGGCCGGGGCAAGCTGACTATTTTTAGGTTCCCCACACATTGCTGCACCCTTTGGGGCAAGTGGTTGCCCGGCCCCAGCCGTCAGGGCCTTGTGGCAGGCCATCATAAGAAAAAGTGCATTTCTGTTATATAAGATATTATCTTTAAATATATAATCGTCCCTCGGGCAATCTTAAACGGCAGGGGCCGGGGCAAGCTGCCTATTTTTAGGTTTCCCACACCTTGCTGGACCCTGTGGGGTAAGTGGTTGCCCGGCCCCAGCCGTCAGGGCCTTGTGGTTGGACATCATAAGAAAAAGTGCATTTCTGTAATATAAGATATTACCTTTAAATATATAATCATCCCTGGGGCAATCTTAAACGGCAGGGGCCGGGGCAAGCTGACTATTTTTAGGTTCCCCACACATTGCTGCACCCTTTGGGGCAAGTGGTTGCCCGGCCCCAGCCGTCAGGGCCTTGTGGCAGGCCATCATAAGAAAAAGTGCATTTTTGTAATATAAGGTATTACCTTTAAATATATAATCGTCCCTGGGGCAATCTTAAACGGCAGGGGCCGGGGCAAGCTGCCTATTTTTAGGTTGCCCACACCCAGGTGGACCCTGTGGGGCAAGTGGTTGCCCGGCCCCAGCCGTCAGGGCCTTGTGGCAGGCCATCATAAGAAAAAGTGCATTTCTGTTATATAAGATATTATCTTTAAATATATAATCGTCCCTCGGGCAATCTTAAACGGCAGGGGCCGGGGCAAGCTGCCTATTTTTAGGTTGCCCACACCCTGGTGGACCCTGTGGGGCAAGTGGTTGCCCAGCCCCAGCCGTCAGGGCCTTGTGGCAGGCCATCATAAGATAAAGTGCATTTTTGTAATATAAGGTAGGTATTAACTTTAAATATATAATCATTCCTGGGGCAATCTTAAACGGCAGAGGCCGGGGCAAGCTCCCTATTTTTAGGTTCCCCACACCTTGCTGGACCCTGTGGGGCAAGTGGTTGCCCGGCCCCAGCCGTCAGGGCCTTGTGGCAGGCCATCATAAGAAAAAGTGCATTTCTGTTATATAAGATATTATCTTTAAATATATAATCGTCCCTCGGGCAATCTTAAACGGCAGGGGCCGGGGCAAGCTGCCTATTTTTAGGTTTCCCACACCTTGCTGGACCCTGTGGGGTAAGTGGTTGCCCGGCCCCAGCCGTCAGGGCCTTGTGGTTGGACATCATAAGAAAAAGTGCATTTCTGTAATATAAGATATTACCTTTAAATATATAATCATCCCTGGGGCAATCTTAAACGGCAGGGGCCGGGGCAAGCTGACTAATTTTAGGTTCCCCACACATTGTTGCACCCTTTGGGGCAAGTGGTTGCCCGGCCCCAGCCGTCAGGGCCTTGTGGCAGGCCATCATAAGAAAAAGTGCATTTTTGTAATATAAGGTAGGTATTAACTTTAAATATATAATCGTCCCTGGGGCAATCTTAAACGGCAGGGGCCGGGGCAAGCTGCCTATTTTTAGGTTGCCCACACCCTGGTGGACCCTGTGGGGCAAGTGGTTGCCCGGCCCCAGCCGTCAGGGCCTTGTGGCAGGCCATCATAAGAAAAAGTGCATTTTTGTAATATAAGGTAGGTATTAACTTTAAATATATAATCGTCCCTGGGGCAATCTTAAACGGCAGGGGCCGGGGCAAGCTGTCTATTTTTAGGTTGCCCACACCCTGGTGGACCCTGTGGGGCAAGTGGTTGCCCGGCCCCAGCCGTCAGGGCCTTGTGGCAGGCCATCATAAGAAAAAGTGTATTTTTGTAATATAAGGTATTACCTTTAAATATATAATCGTCCCTGGGGCAATCTTAAACGGCAGGGGCCGGGGCAAGCTGCCTATTTTTAGGTTGCCCACACCCAGGTGGACCCTGTGGGGCAAGTGGTTGCCCGGCCCCAGCCGTCAGGGCCTTGTGGCAGGCCATCATAAGAAAAAGTGCATTTCTGTTATATAAGATATTATCTTTAAATATATAATCGTCCCTCGGGCAATCTTAAACGGCAGGGGCCGGGGCAAGCTGCCTATTTTTAGGTTGCCCACACCCTGGTGGACCCTGTGGGGCAAGTGGTTGCCCAGCCCCAGCCGTCAGGGCCGTGTGGCAGGCCATCATAAGATAAAGTGCATTTTTGTAATATAAGGTAGGTATTAACTTTAAATATATAATCATTCCTGGGGCAATCTTAAACGGCAGAGGCCGGGGCAAGCTCCCTATTTTTAGGTTCCCCACACCTTGCTGGACCCTGTGGGGCAAGTGGTTGCCCGGCCCCAGCCGTCAGGGCCTTGTGGCAGGCCATCATAAGAAAAAGTGCATTTCTGTTATATAAGATATTATCTTTAAATATATAATCGTCCCTCGGGCAATCTTAAACGGCAGGGGCCGGGGCAAGCTGCCTATTTTTAGGTTGCCCACACCCTGGTGGACCCTGTGGGGCAAGTGGTTGCCCAGCCCCAGCCGTCAGGGCCTTGTGGCAGGCCATCATAAGATAAAGTGCATTTTTGTAATATAAGGTAGGTATTAACTTTAAATATATAATCATTCCTGGGGCAATCTTAAACGGCAGGGGCCGGGGCAAGCTGCCTATTTTTAGGTTCCCCACACCTTGCTGGACCCTGTGGGGCAAGTGGTTGCCCGGCCCCAGCCGTCAGGGCCTTGTGGCAGGCCATCATAAGAAAAAGTGCATTTCTGTTATATAAGATATTATCTTTAAATATATAATCGTCCCTCGGGCAATCTTAAACGGCAGGGGCCGGGGCAAGCTGCCTATTTTTAGGTTTCCCACACCTTGCTGGACCCTGTGGGGTAAGTGGTTGCCCGGCCCCAGCCGTCAGGGCCTTGTGGTTGGACATCATAAGAAAAAGTGCATTTCTGTAATATAAGATATTACCTTTAAATATATAATCATCCCTGGGGCAATCTTAAACGGCAGGGGCCGGGGCAAGCTGACTATTTTTAGGTTCCCCACACATTGCTGCACCCTTTGGGCAAGTGGTTGCCCGGCCCCAGCCGTCAGGGCCTTGTGGCAGGCCATCATAAGAAAAAGTGCATTTTTGTAATATAAGGTAGGTATTAACTTTAAATATATAATCGTCCCTGGGGCAATCTTAAACGGCAGGGGCCGGGGCAAGCTGTCTATTTTTAGGTTGCCCACACCCTGGTGGACCCTGTGGGGCAAGTGGTTGCCCGGCCCCAGCCGTCAGGGCCTTGTGGCAGGCCATCATAAGAAAAAGTGTATTTTTGTAATATAAGGTATTACCTTTAAATATATAATCGTCCCTGGGGCAATCTTAAACGGCAGGGGCCGGGGCAAGCTGCCTATTTTTAGGTTGCCCACACCCAGGTGGACCCTGTGGGGCAAGTGGTTGCCCGGCCCCAGCCGTCAGGGCCTTGTGGCAGGCCATCATAAGAAAAAGTGCATTTCTGTTATATAAGATATTATCTTTAAATATATAATCGTCCCTCGGGCAATCTTAAACGGCAGGGGCCGGGGCAAGCTGCCTATTTTTAGGTTGCCCACACCCTGGTGGACCCTGTGGGGCAAGTGGTTGCCCAGCCCCAGCCGTCAGGGCCGTGTGGCAGGCCATCATAAGATAAAGTGCATTTTTGTAATATAAGGTAGGTATTAACTTTAAATATATAATCATTCCTGGGGCAATTTTAAACGGCAGAGGCCGGGGCAAGCTCCCTATTTTTAGGTTCCCCACACCTTGCTGGACCCTGTGGGGCAAGTGGTTGCCCGGCCCCAGCCGTCAGGGCCTTGTGGCAGGCCATCATAAGAAAAAGTGCATTTCTGTTATATAAGATATTATCTTTAAATATATAATCGTCCCTCGGGCAATCTTAAACGGCAGGGGCCGGGGCAAGCTGCCTATTTTTAGGTTTCCCACACCTTGCTGGACCCTGTGGGGTAAGTGGTTGCCCGGCCCCAGCCGTCAGGGCCTTGTGGTTGGACATCATAAGAAAAAGTGCATTTCTGTAATATAAGATATTACCTTTAAATATATAATCATCCCTGGGGCAATCTTAAACGGCAGGGGCCGGGGCAAGCTGACTATTTTTAGGTTCCCCACACATTGCTGCACCCTTTGGGGCAAGTGGTTGCCCGGCCCCAGCCGTCAGGGCCTTGTGGCAGGCCATCATAAGAAAAAGTGCATTTCTGTTATATAAGATATTATCTTTAAATATATAATCGTCCCTCGGGCAATCTTAAACAGCAGGGGCCGGGGCAAGCTGCCTATTTTTAGGTTTCCCACACCTTGCTGGACCCTGTGGGGTAAGTGGTTGCCCGGCCCCAGCCGTCAGGGCCTTGTGGTTGGACATCATAAGAAAAAGTGCATTTCTGTAATATAAGATATTACCTTTAAATATATAATCATCCCTGGGGCAATCTTAAACGGCAGGGGCCGGGGCAAGCTGACTATTTTTAGGTTCCCCACACATTGCTGCACCCTTTGGGGCAAGTGGTTGCCCGGCCCCAGCCGTCAGGGCCTTGTGGCAGGCCATCATAAGAAAAAGTGCATTTCTGTTATATAAGATATTATCTTTAAATATATAATCGTCCCTCGGGCAATCTTAAACAGCAGGGGCCGGGGCAAGCTGCCTATTTTTAGGTTTCCCACACCTTGCTGGACCCTGTGGGGTAAGTGGTTGCCCGGCCCCAGCCGTCAGGGCCTTGTGGTTGGACATCATAAGAAAAAGTGCATTTCTGTAATATAAGATATTACCTTTAAATATATAATCATCCCTGGGGCAATCTTAAACGGCAGGGGCCGGGGCAAGCTGACTATTTTTAGGTTCCCCACACATTGCTGCACCCTTTGGGGCAAGTGGTTGCCCGGCCCCAGCCGTCAGGGCCTTGTGGCAGGCCATCATAAGAAAAAGTGCATTTTTGTAATATAAGGTATTACCTTTAAATATATAATCGTCCCTGGGGCAATCTTAAACGGCAGGGGCCGGGGCAAGCTGCCTATTTTTAGGTTGCCCACACCCAGGTGGACCCTGTGGGGCAAGTGGTTGCCCGGCCCCAGCCGTCAGGGCCTTGTGGCAGGCCATCATAAGAAAAAGTGCATTTCTGTTATATAAGATATTATCTTTAAATATATAATCGTCCCTGGGGCAATCTTAAACGGCAGGGGCCGGGGCAAGCTGACTATTTTTAGGTTCCCCACACATTGCTGCACCCTTTGGGGCAAGTGGTTGCCCGGCCCCAGCCGTCAGGGCCTTGTGGCAGGCCATCATAAGAAAAAGTGCATTTCTGTTATATAAGATATTATCTTTAAATATATAATCGTCCCTCGGGCAATCTTAAACAGCAGGGGCCGGGGCAAGCTGCCTATTTTTAGGTTTCCCACACCTTGCTGGACCCTGTGGGGTAAGTGGTTGCCCAGCCCCAGCCGTCAGGGCCGTGTGGCAGGCCATCATAAGATAAAGTGCATTTTTGTAATATAAGGTAGGTATTAACTTTAAATATATAATCATTCCTGGGGCAATTTTAAACGGCAGAGGCCGGGGCAAGCTCCCTATTTTTAGGTTCCCCACACCTTGCTGGACCCTGTGGAGCAAGTGGTTGCCCGGCCCCAGCCGTCAGGGCCTTGTGGCAGGCCATCATAAGAAAAAGTGCATTTCTGTTATATAAGATATTATCTTTAAATATATAATCGTCCCTCGGGCAATCTTAAACGGCAGGGGCCGGGGCAAGCTGCCTATTTTTAGGTTTCCCACACCTTGCTGGACCCTGTGGGGTAAGTGGTTGCCCGGCCCCAGCCGTCAGGGCCTTGTGGTTGGACATCATAAGAAAAAGTGCATTTCTGTAATATAAGATATTACCTTTAAATATATAATCATCCCTGGGGCAATCTTAAACGGCAGGGGCCGGGGCAAGCTGACTATTTTTAGGTTCCCCACACATTGCTGCACCCTTTGGGGCAAGTGGTTGCCCGGCCCCAGCCGTCAGGGCCTTGTGGCAGGCCATCATAAGAAAAAGTGCATTTCTGTTATATAAGATATTATCTTTAAATATATAATCGTCCCTCGGGCAATCTTAAACAGCAGGGGCCGGGGCAAGCTGCCTATTTTTAGGTTTCCCACACCTTGCTGGACCCTGTGGGGTAAGTGGTTGCCCGGCCCCAGCCGTCAGGGCCTTGTGGTTGGACATCATAAGAAAAAGTGCATTTCTGTAATATAAGATATTACCTTTAAATATATAATCATCCCTGGGGCAATCTTAAACGGCAGGGGCCGGGGCAAGCTGACTATTTTTAGGTTCCCCACACATTGCTGCACCCTTTGGGGCAAGTGGTTGCCCGGCCCCAGCCGTCAGGGCCTTGTGGCAGGCCATCATAAGAAAAAGTGTATTTTTGTAATATAAGGTATTACCTTTAAATATATAATCGTCCCTGGGGCAATCTTAAACGGCAGGGGCCGGGGCAAGCTGCCTATTTTTAGGTTGCCCACACCCAGGTGGACCCTGTGGGGGAAGTGGTTGCCCGGCCCCAGCCGTCAGGGCCTTGTGGCAGGCCATCATAAGAAAAAGTGCATTTCTGTTATATAAGATATTATCTTTAAATATATAATCGTCCCTCGGGCAATCTTAAACTGCAGGGGCCGGGGCAAGCTGCCTATTTTTAGGTTGCCCACACCCTGGTGGACCCTGTGGGGCAAGTGGTTGCCCAGCCCGAGCCGTCAGGGCCGTGTGGCAGGCCATCATAAGATAAAGTGCATTTTTGTAATATAAGGTAGGTATTAACTTTAAATATATAATCATTCCTGGGGCAATCTTAAACGGCAGAGGCCGGGGCAAGCTGCCTATTTTTAGGTTTCCCACACCTTGCTGGACCCTGTGGGGTAAGTGGTTGCCCGGCCCCAGCCGTCAGGGCCTTGTGGTTGGACATCATAAGAAAAAGTGCATTTCTGTAATATAAGATATTACCTTTAAATATATAATCATCCCTGGGGCAATCTTAAACGGCAGGGGCCGGGGCAAGCTGACTATTTTTAGGTTCCCCACACATTGTTGCACCCTTTGGGGCAAGTGGTTTCCCGGCCCCAGCCGTCAGGGCCTTGTGGCAGGCCATCATAAGAAAAAGTGCATTTTTGTAATATAAGGTAGGTATTAACTTTAAATATATAATCGTCCCTGGGGCAATCTTAAACGGCAGGGGCCGGGGCAAGCTGCCTATTTTTAGGTTGCCCACACCCTGGTGGACCCTGTGGGGCAAGTGGTTGCCCGGCCCCAGCCGTCAGGGCCTTGTGGCAGGCCATCATAAGAAAAAGTGTATTTTTGTAATATAAGGTATTACCTTTAAATATATAATCGTCCCTGGGGCAATCTTAAACGGCAGGGGCCGGGGCAAGCTGCCTATTTTTAGGTTTCCCACACCCAGGTAGACCCTGTGGGGCAAGTGGTTGCCCGGCCCCAGCCGTCAGGGCCTTGTGGCAGGCCATCATAAGAAAAAGTGCATTTCTGTTATATAAGATATTATCTTTAAATATATAATCGTCCCTCGGGCAATCTTAAACGGCAGGGGCCGGGGCAAGCTGCCTATTTTTAGGTTGCCCACACCCTGGTGGACCCTGTGGGGCAAGTGGTTGCCCAGCCCCAGCCGTCAGGACCGTGTGGCAGGCCATCATAAGATAAAGTGCATTTTTGTAATATAAGGTAGGTATTAACTTTAAATATATAATCATTCCTGGGGCAATCTTAAACGGCAGAGGCCGGGGCAAGCTGCCTATTTTTAGGTTCCCCACACCTTGCTGGACCCTGTGGGGCAAGTGGTTGCCCGGCCCCAGCCGTCAGGGCCTTGTGGCAGGCCATCATAAGAAAAAGTGCATTTCTGTTATATAAGATATTATCTTTAAATATATAATCGTCCCTCGGGCAATCTTAAACGGCAGGGGCCGGGGCAAGCTGCCTATTTTTAGGTTTCCCACACCTTGCTGGACCCTGTGGGGTAAGTGGTTGCCCGGCCCCAGCCGTCAGGGCCTTGTGGTTGGACATCATAAGAAAAAGTGCATTTCTGTAATATAAGATATTACCTTTAAATATATAATCATCCCTGGGGCAATCTTAAACGGCAGGGGCCGGGGCAAGCTGACTATTTTTAGGTTGCCCACACCCTGGTGGACCCTGTGGGGCAAGTGGTTGCCCAGCCCCAGCCGTCAGGGCCGTGTGGCAGGCCATCATAAGAAAAAGTGCATTTTTGTAATATAAGGTAGGTATTAACTTTAAATATATAATCATCCCTGGGGCAATCTTAAACGGCAGAGGCCGGGGCAAGCTCCCTATTTTTAGGTTCCCCACACCTTGCTGGACCCTGTGGGGCAAGTGGTTGCCCGGCCCCAGCCGTCAGGGCCTTGTGGCAGGCCATCATAAGAAAAAGTGCATTTCTGTTATATAAGATATTATCTTTAAATATATAATCGTCCCTCGGGCAATCTTAAACAGCAGGGGCCGGGGCAAGCTGCCTATTTTTAGGTTTCCCACACCTTGCTGGACCCTGTGGGGTAAGTGGTTGCCCGGCCCCAGCCGTCAGGGCCTTGTGGTTGGACATCATAAGAAAAAGTGCATTTCTGTAATATAAGATATTACCTTTAAATATATAATCATCCCTGGGGCAATCTTAAACGGCAGGGGCCGGGGCAAGCTGACTATTTTTAGGTTCCCCACACATTGCTGCACCCTTTGGGGCAAGTGGTTGCCCAGCCCCAGCCGTCAGGGCCTTGTGGCAGGCCATCATAAGAAAAAGTGCATTTCTGTTATATGAGATATTATCTTTAAATATATAATCGTCCCTGGGGCAATCTTAAACAGCAGGGGCCGGGGCAAGCTGCCTATTTTTAGGTTACCAACACCCTGGTGGACCCTGTGGGGCAAGTGGTTGCCCGGCCCTAGCCGTCAGGGCCTTGTGGCAGGCCATCATAAGAAAAAGTGCATTTTTGTAATATAAGGTAGGTATTAACTTTAAATATATAATCGTCCCTGGGGCAATCTTAAACGGCAGGGGCCGGGGCAAGCTGCCTATTTTTAGGTTGCCCACACCCTGGTGGACCCTGTGGGGCAAGTGGTTGCCCGGCCCCAGCCGTCAGGGCCTTGTGGCAGGCCATCATAAGAAAAAGTGCATTTTTGTAATATAAGGTATTACCTTTAAATATATAATCGTCCCTGGGGCAATCTTAAACGGCAGGGGCCGGGGCAAGCTGCCTATTTTTAGGTTGCCCACACCCAGGTGGACCCTGTGGGGCAAGTGGTTGCCCGGCCCCAGCCGTCAGGGCCTTGTGGCAGGCCATCATAAGAAAAAGTGCATTTCTGTTATATAAGATATTATCTTTAAATATATAATCGTCCCTCGGGCAATCTTAAACGGCAGGGGCCGGGGCAAGCTGCCTATTTTTAGGTTGCCCACACCCTGGTGGACCCTGTGGGGCAAGTGGTTGCCCAGCCCCAGCCGTCAGGGCCGTGTGGCAGGCCATCATAAGATAAAGTGCATTTTTGTAATATAAGGTAGGTATTAACTTTAAATATATAATCATTCCTGGGGCAATTTTAAACGGCAGGGGCCGGGGCAAGCTCCCTATTTTTAGGTTCCCCACACCTTGCTGGACCCTGTGGGGCAAGTGGTTGCCCGGCCCCAGCCGTCAGGGCCTTGTGGCAGGCCATCATAAGAAAAAGTGCATTTCTGTTATATAAGATATTATCTTTAAATATATAATCGTCCCTCGGGCAATCTTAAACAGCAGGGGCCGGGGCAAGCTGCCTATTTTTAGGTTTCCCACACCTTGCTGGACCCTGTGGGGTAAGTGGTTGCCCGGCCCCAGCCGTCAAGGCCTTGTGGTTGGACATCATAAGAAAAAGTGCATTTCTGTAATATAAGATATTACCTTTAAATATATAATCATCCCTGGGGCAATCTTAAACGGCAGGGGCCGGGGCAAGCTGACTATTTTTAGGTTCCCCACACATTGCTGCACCCTTTGGGGCAAGTGGTTGCCCGGCCCCAGCCGTCAGGGCCTTGTGGCAGGCCATCATAAGAAAAAGTGCATTTCTGTTATATAAGATATTATCTTTAAATATATAATCGTCCCTCGGGCAATCTTAAACAGCAGGGGCCGGGGCAAGCTGCCTATTTTTAGGTTTCCCACACCTTGCTGGACCCTGTGGGGTAAGTGGTTGCCCGGCCCCAGCCGTCAGGGCCTTGTGGTTGGACATCATAAGAAAAAGTGCATTTCTGTAATATAAGATATTACCTTTAAATATATAATCATCCCTGGGGCAATCTTAAACGGCAGGGGCCGGGGCAAGCTGACTATTTTTAGGTTCCCCACACATTGCTGCACCCTTTGGGGCAAGTGGTTGCCCGGCCCCAGCCGTCAGGGCCTTGTGGCAGGCCATCATAAGAAAAAGTGCATTTCTGTTATATAAGATATTATCTTTAAATATATAATCGTCCCTGGGGCAATCTTAAACGGCAGGGGCCGGGGCAAGCTGCCTATTTTTAGGTTGCCCACACCCTGGTGGACCCTGTGGGGCAAGTGGTTGCCCAGCCCCAGCCGTCAGGGCCGTGTGGCAGGCCATCATAAGATAAAGTGCATTTTTGTAATATAAGGTAGGTATTAACTTTAAATATATAATCATTCCTGGGGCAATCTTAAACGGCAGAGGCCGGGGCAAGCTGCCTATTTTTAGGTTCCCCACACCTTGCTGGACCCTGTGGGGCAAGTGGTTGCCCGGCCCCAGCCGTCAGGGCCTTGTGGTTGGACATCATAAGAAAAAGTGCATTTCTGTAATATAAGATATTACCTTTAAATATATAATCATCCCTGGGGCAATCTTAAACGGCAGGGGCCGGGGCAAGCTGCCTATTTTTAGGTTCCCCACACCTTGCTGGACCCTGTGGGGCAAGTGGTTGCCCGGCCCCAGCCGTCAGGGCCTTGTGGCAGGCCATCATAAGAAAAAGTGCATTTTTGTAATATAAGGTAGGTATTAACTTTAAATATATAATCGTCCCTGGGGCAATCTTAAACGGCAGGGGCCGGGGCAAGCTGCCTATTTTTAGGTTGCCCACACCCTGGTGGACCCTGTGGGGCAAGTGGTTGCCCGGCCCCAGCCGTCAGGGCCTTGTGGCAGGCCATCATAAGAAAAAGTGCATTTTTGTAATATAAGGTATTACCTTTAAATATATAATCGTCCCTGGGGCAATCTTAAACGGCAGGGGCCGGGGCAAGCTGCCTATTTTTAGGTTTCCCACACCCAGGTGGACCCTGTGGGGCAAGTGGTTGCCCGGCCCCAGCCGTCAGGGCCTTGTGGCAGGCCATCATAAGAAAAAGTGCATTTCTGTTATATAAGATATTATCTTTAAATATATAATCGTCCCTCGGGCAATCTTAAACGGCAGGGGCCGGGGCAAGCTGCCTATTTTTAGGTTGCCCACACCCTGGTGGACCCTGTGGGGCAAGTGGTTGCCCGGCCCCAGCCGTCAGGGCCTTGTGGCAGGCCATCATAAGAAAAAGTGCATTTTTGTAATATAAGGTAGGTATTAACTTTAAATATATAATCGTCCCTGGGGCAATCTTAAACGGCAGGGGCCGGGGCAAGCTGCCTATTTTTAGGTTCCCCACACCTTGCTGGACCCTGTGGGGCAAGTGGTTGCCCGGCCCCAGCCGTCAGGGCCTTGTGGCAGGCCATCATAAGAAAAAGTGCATTTCTGTTATATAAGATATTATCTTTAAATATATAATCGTCCCTCGGGCAATCTTAAACGGCAGGGGCCGGGGCAAGCTGCCTATTTTTAGGTTTCCCACACCTTGCTGGACCCTGTGGGGTAAGTGGTTGCCCGGCCCCAGCCGTCAGGGCCTTGTGGCAGGACATCATAAGAAAAAGTGCATTTCTGTAATATAAGATATTACCTTTAAATATATAATCGTCCCTGGGGCAATCTTAAACGGCAGGGGCCGGGGCAAGCTGACTATTTTTAGGTTGCCCACACCCTGGTGGACCCTGTGGGGCAAGTGGTTGCCCAGCCCCAGCCGTCAGGGCCGTGTGGCAGGCCATCATAAGATAAAGTGCATTTTTGTAATATAAGGTAGGTATTAACTTTAAATATATAATCATTCCTGGGGCAATCTTAAACGGCAGAGGCCGGGGCAAGCTCCCTATTTTTAGGTTCCCCACACCTTGCTGGACCCTGTGGGGCAAGTGGTTGCCCGGCCCCAGCCGTCAGGGCCTTGTGGCAGGCCATCATAAGAAAAAGTGCATTTCTGTTATATAAGATATTATCTTTAAATATATAATCGTCCCTCGGGCAATCTTAAACAGCAGGGGCCGGGGCAAGCTGCCTATTTTTAGGTTTCCCACACCTTGCTGGACCCTGTGGGGCAAGTGGTTGCCCGGCCCCAGCCGTCAGGGCCTTGTGGTTGGACATCATAAGAAAAAGTGCATTTCTGTAATATAAGATATTACCTTTAAATATATAATCATCCCTGGGGCAATCTTAAACGGCAGGGGCCGGGGCAAGCTGACTATTTTTAGGTTCCCCACACATTGCTGCACCCTTTGGGGCAAGTGGTTGCCCGGCCCCAGCCGTCAGGGCCTTGTGGCAGGCCATCATAAGAAAAAGTGCATTTCTGTTATATAAGATATTATCTTTAAATATATAATCGTCCCTGGGGCAATCTTAAACAGCAGGGGCCGGGGCAAGCTGCCTATTTTTAGGTTACCAACACCCTGGTGGACCCTGTGGGGCAAGTGGTTGCCCGGCCCTAGCCGTCAGGGCCTTGTGGCAGGCCATCATAAGAAAAAGTGCATTTTTGTAATATAAGGTAGGTATTAACTTTAAATATATAATCGTCCCTGGGGCAATCTTAAACGGCAGGGGCCGGGGCAAGCTGTCTATTTTTAGGTTGCCCACACCCTGGTGGACCCTGTGGGGCAAGTGGTTGCCCGGCCCCAGCCGTCAGGGCCTTGTGGCAGGCCATCATAAGAAAAAGTGCATTTCTGTAATATAAGGTATTACCTTTAAATATATAATCGTCCCTGGGGCAATCTTAAACGGCAGGGGCCGGGGCAAGCTGCCTATTTTTAGGTTGCCCACACCCAGGTGGACCCTGTGGGGCAAGTGGTTGCCCGGCCCCAGCCGTCAGGGCCTTGTGGCAGGCCATCATAAGAAAAAGTGCATTTCTGTTATATAAGATATTATCTTTAAATATATAATCGTCCCTCGGGCAATCTTAAACGGCAGGGGCCGGGGCAAGCTGCCTATTTTTAGGTTGCCCACACCCTGGTGGACCCTGTGGGGCAAGTGGTTGCCCAGCCTCAGCCGTCAGGGCCTTGTGGCAGGCCATCATAAGATAAAGTGCATTTTTGTAATATAAGGTAGGTATTAACTTTAAATATATAATCATTCCTGGGGCAATTTTAAACGGCAGAGGCCGGGGCAAGCTGCCTATTTTTAGGTTCCCCACACCTTGCTGGACCCTGTGGGGCAAGTGGTTGCCCGGCCCCAGCCGTCAGGGCCTTGTGGCAGGCCATCATAAGAAAAAGTGCATTTCTGTTATATAAGATATTATCTTTAAATATATAATCGTCCCTCGGGCAATCTTAAACGGCAGGGGCCGGGGCAAGCTGCCTATTTTTAGGTTTCCCACACCTTGCTGGACCCTGTGGGGTAAGTGGTTGCCCGGCCCCAGCCGTCAGGGCCTTGTGGTTGGACATCATAAGAAAAAGTGCATTTCTGTAATATAAGATATTACCTTTAAATATATAATCATCCCTGGGGCAATCTTAAACGGCAGGGGCCGGGGCAAGCTGACTATTTTTAGGTTCCCCACACATTGCTGCACCCTTTGGGGCAAGTGGTTGCCCGGCCCCAGCCGTCAGGGCCTTGTGGCA
The DNA here is from genome assembly GCA_025618425.1 of Heliocidaris tuberculata. NCBI lineage: Eukaryota > Metazoa > Echinodermata > Echinoidea > Camarodonta > Echinometridae > Heliocidaris > Heliocidaris tuberculata. The sequence goes on from CM046837.1 coordinate 1,611,067, forward strand.
GGCCATCATAAGAAAAAGTGCATTTCTGTTATATAAGATATTATCTTTAAATATATAATCGTCCCTCGGGCAATCTTAAACGGCAGGGGCCGGGGCAAGCTGCCTATTTTTAGGTTTCCCACACCTTGCTGGACCCTGTGGGGTAAGTGGTTGCCCGGCCCCAGCCGTCAGGGCCTTGTGGTTGGACATCATAAGAAAAAGTGCATTTCTGTAATATAAGATATTACCTTTAAATATATAATCATCCCTGGGGCAATCTTAAACGGCAGGGGCCGGGGCAAGCTGACTATTTTTAGGTTCCCCACACATTGCTGCACCCTTTGGGGCAAGTGGTTGCCCGGCCCCAGCCGTCAGGGCCTTGTGGCAGGCCATCATAAGAAAAAGTGCATTTCTGTTATATAAGATATTATCTTTAAATATATAATCGTCCCTCGGGCAATCTTAAACGGCAGGGGCCGGGGCAAGCTGCCTATTTTTAGGTTGCCCACACCCTGGTGGACCCTGTGGGGCAAGTGGTTGCCCAGCCCCAGCCGTCAGGGCCGTGTGGCAGGCCATCATAAGAAAAAGTGCATTTTTGTAATATAAGGTAGGTATTAACTTTAAATATATAATCATTCCTGGGGCAATCTTAAACGGCAGAGGCCGGGGCAAGCTGCCTATTTTTAGGTTCCCCACACCTTGCTGGACCCTGTGGGGCAAGTGGTTGCCCGGCCCCAGCCGTCAGGGCCTTGTGGCAGGCCATCATAAGAAAAAGTGCATTTCTGTTATATAAGATATTATCTTTAAATATATAATCGTCCCTCGGGCAATCTTAAACGGCAGGGGCCGGGGCAAGCTGCCTATTTTTAGGTTTCCCACACCTTGCTGGACCCTGTGGGGTAAGTGGTTGCCCGGCCCCAGCCGTCAGGGCCTTGTGGTTGGACATCATAAGAAAAAGTGCATTTCTGTAATATAAGATATTACCTTTAAATATATAATCATCCCTGGGGCAATCTTAAACGGCAGGGGCCGGGGCAAGCTGACTATTTTTAGGTTGCCCACACCCTGGTGGACCCTGTGGGGCAAGTGGTTGCCCGGCCCCAGCCGTCAGGGCCTTGTGGCAGGCCATCATAAGATAAAGTGCATTTTTGTAATATAAGGTAGGTATTAACTTTAAATATATAATCATTCCTGGGGCAATCTTAAACGGCAGAGGCCGGGGCAAGCTCCCTATTTTTAGGTTCCCCACACCTTGCTGGACCCTGTGGGGCAAGTGGTTGCCCGGCCCCAGCCGTCAGGGCCTTGTGGCAGGCCATCATAAGAAAAAGTGCATTTCTGTTATATAAGATATTATCTTTAAATATATAATCGTCCCTCGGGCAATCTTAAACAGCAGGGGCCGGGGCAAGCTGCCTATTTTTAGGTTTCCCACACCTTGCTGGACCCTGTGGGGTAAGTGGTTGCCCGGCCCCAGCCGTCAGGGCCTTGTGGTTGGACATCATAAGAAAAAGTGCATTTCTGTAATATAAGATATTACCTTTAAATATATAATCATCCCTGGGGCAATCTTAAACGGCAGGGGCCGGGGCAAGCTGACTATTTTTAGGTTCCCCACACATTGCTGCACCCTTTGGGGCAAGTGGTTGCCCGGCCCCAGCCGTCAGGGCCTTGTGGCAGGCCATCATAAGAAAAAGTGCATTTCTGTTATATGAGATATTATCTTTAAATATATAATCGTCCCTGGGGCAATCTTAAACGGCAGGGGCCGGGGCAAGCTGCCTATTTTTAGGTTACCCACACCCTGGTGGACCCTGTGGGGCAAGTGGTTGCCCGGCCCTAGCCGTCAGGGCCTTGTGGCAGGCCATCATAAGAAAAAGTGCATTTTTGTAATATAAGGTAGGTATTAACTTTAAATATATAATCGTCCCTGGGGCAATCTTAAACGGCAGGGGCCGGGGCAAGCTGTCTATTTTTAGGTTGCCCACACCCTGGTGGACCCTGTGGGGCAAGTGGTTGCCCGGCCCCAGCCGTCAGGGCCTTGTGGCAGGCCATCATAAGAAAAAGTGTATTTTTGTAATATAAGGTATTACCTTTAAATATATAATCGTCCCTGGGGCAATCTTAAACGGCAGGGGCCGGGGCAAGCTGCCTATTTTTAGGTTGCCCACACCCAGGTGGACCCTGTGGGGCAAGTGGTTGCCCGGCCCCAGCCGTCAGGGCCTTGTGGCAGGCCATCATAAGAAAAAGTGCATTTCTGTTATATAAGATATTATCTTTAAATATATAATCGTCCCTCGGGCAATCTTAAACGGCAGGGGCCGGGGCAAGCTGCCTATTTTTAGGTTGCCCACACCCTGGTGGACCCTGTGGGGCAAGTGGTTGCCCAGCCCCAGCCGTCAGGGCCGTGTGGCAGGCCATCATAAGATAAAGTGCATTTTTGTAATATAAGGTAGGTATTAACTTTAAATATATAATCATTCCTGGGGCAATTTTAAACGGCAGAGGCCGGGGCAAGCTCCCTATTTTTAGGTTCCCCACACCTTGCTGGACCCTGTGGAGCAAGTGGTTGCCCGGCCCCAGCCGTCAGGGCCTTGTGGCAGGCCATCATAAGAAAAAGTGCATTTCTGTTATATAAGATATTATCTTTAAATATATAATCGTCCCTCGGGCAATCTTAAACAGCAGGGGCCGGGGCAAGCTGCCTATTTTTAGGTTTCCCACACCTTGCTGGACCCTGTGGGGTAAGTGGTTGCCCGGCCCCAGCCGTCAGGGCCTTGTGGTTGGACATCATAAGAAAAAGTGCATTTCTGTAATATAAGATATTACCTTTAAATATATAATCATCCCTGGGGCAATCTTAAACGGCAGGGGCCGGGGCAAGCTGACTATTTTTAGGTTCCCCACACATTGCTGCACCCTTTGGGGCAAGTGGTTGCCCGGCCCCAGCCGTCAGGGCCTTGTGGCAGGCCATCATAAGAAAAAGTGCATTTCTGTTATATAAGATATTATCTTTAAATATATAATCGTCCCTCGGGCAATCTTAAACAGCAGGGGCCGGGGCAAGCTGCCTATTTTTAGGTTTCCCACACCTTGCTGGACCCTGTGGGGTAAGTGGTTGCCCGGCCCCAGCCGTCAGGGCCTTGTGGTTGGACATCATAAGAAAAAGTGCATTTCTGTAATATAAGATATTACCTTTAAATATATAATCATCCCTGGGGCAATCTTAAACGGCAGGGGCCGGGGCAAGCTGACTATTTTTAGGTTCCCCACACATTGCTGCACCCTTTGGGGCAAGTGGTTGCCCGGCCCCAGCCGTCAGGGCCTTGTGGCAGGCCATCATAAGAAAAAGTGTATTTTTGTAATATAAGGTATTACCTTTAAATATATAATCGTCCCTGGGGCAATCTTAAACGGCAGGGGCCGGGGCAAGCTGCCTATTTTTAGGTTGCCCACACCCAGGTGGACCCTGTGGGGGAAGTGGTTGCCCGGCCCCAGCCGTCAGGGCCTTGTGGCAGGCCATCATAAGAAAAAGTGCATTTCTGTTATATAAGATATTATCTTTAAATATATAATCGTCCCTCGGGCAATCTTAAACTGCAGGGGCCGGGGCAAGCTGCCTATTTTTAGGTTGCCCACACCCTGGTGGACCCTGTGGGGCAAGTGGTTGCCCAGCCCCAGCCGTCAGGGCCGTGTGGCAGGCCATCATAAGATAAAGTGCATTTTTGTAATATAAGGTAGGTATTAACTTTAAATATATAATCATTCCTGGGGCAATCTTAAACGGCAGAGGCCGGGGCAAGCTGCCTATTTTTAGGTTCCCCACACCTTGCTGGACCCTGTGGGGCAAGTGGTTGCCCGGCCCCAGCCGTCAGGGCCTTGTGGCAGGCCATCATAAGAAAAAGTGCATTTCTGTAATATAAGATATTATCTTTAAATATATAATCGTCCCTCGGGCAATCTTAAACGGCAGGGGCCGGGGCAAGCTGCCTATTTTTAGGTTTCCCACACCTTGCTGGACCCTGTGGGGTAAGTGGTTGCCCGGCCCCAGCCGTCAGGGCCTTGTGGTTGGACATCATAAGAAAAAGTGCATTTCTGTAATATAAGATATTACCTTTAAATATATAATCATCCCTGGGGCAATCTTAAACGGCAGGGGCCGGGGCAAGCTGACTATTTTTAGGTTCCCCACACATTGTTGCACCCTTTGGGGCAAGTGGTTTCCCGGCCCCAGCCGTCAGGGCCTTGTGGCAGGCCATCATAAGAAAAAGTGCATTTTTGTAATATAAGGTAGGTATTAACTTTAAATATATAATCGTCCCTGGGGCAATCTTAAACGGCAGGGGCCGGGGCAAGCTGCCTATTTTTAGGTTGCCCACACCCTGGTGGACCCTGTGGGGCAAGTGGTTGCCCGGCCCCAGCCGTCAGGGCCTTGTGGCAGGCCATCATAAGAAAAAGTGCATTTTTGTAATATAAGGTATTACCTTTAAATATATAATCGTCCCTGGGGCAATCTTAAACGGCAGGGGCCGGGGCAAGCTGCCTATTTTTAGGTTGCCCACACCCAGGTAGACCCTGTGGGGCAAGTGGTTGCCCGGCCCCAGCCGTCAGGGCCTTGTGGCAGGCCATCATAAGAAAAAGTGCATTTCTGTTATATAAGATATTATCTTTAAATATATAATCGTCCCTCGGGCAATCTTAAACGGCAGGGGCCGGGGCAAGCTGCCTATTTTTAGGTTGCCCACACCCTGGTGGACCCTGTGGGGCAAGTGGTTGCCCGGCCCCAGCCGTCAGGGCCTTGTGGCAGGCCATCATAAGAAAAAGTGCATTTTTGTAATATAAGGTAGGTATTAACTTTAAATATATAATCATTCCTGGGGCAATCTTAAACGGCAGAGGCCGGGGCAAGCTCCCTATTTTTAGGTTCCCCACACCTTGCTGGACCCTGTGGGGCAAGTGGTTGCCCGGCCCCAGCCGTCAGGGCCTTGTGGCAGGCCATCATAAGAAAAAGTGCATTTCTGTTATATAAGATATTATCTTTAAATATATAATCGTCCCTCGGGCAATCTTAAACAGCAGGGGCCGGGGCAAGCTGCCTATTTTTAGGTTTCCCACACCTTGCTGGACCCTGTGGGGTAAGTGGTTGCCCGGCCCCAGCCGTCAGGGCCTTGTGGTTGGACATCATAAGAAAAAGTGCATTTCTGTAATATAAGATATTACCTTTAAATATATAATCATCCCTGGGGCAATCTTAAACGGCAGGGGCCGGGGCAAGCTGACTATTTTTAGGTTCCCCACACATTGCTGCACCCTTTGGGGCAAGTGGTTGCCCGGCCCCAGCCGTCAGGGCCTTGTGGCAGGCCATCATAAGAAAAAGTGCATTTCTGTTATATAAGATATTATCTTTAAATATATAATCGTCCCTCGGGCAATCTTAAACAGCAGGGGCCGGGGCAAGCTGCCTATTTTTAGGTTTCCCACACCTTGCTGGACCCTGTGGGGTAAGTGGTTGCCCGGCCCCAGCCGTCAGGGCCTTGTGGTTGGACATCATAAGAAAAAGTGCATTTCTGTAATATAAGATATTACCTTTAAATATATAATCATCCCTGGGGCAATCTTAAACGGCAGGGGCCGGGGCAAGCTGACTATTTTTAGGTTCCCCACACATTGCTGCACCCTTTGGGGCAAGTGGTTGCCCGGCCCCAGCCGTCAGGGCCTTGTGGCAGGCCATCATAAGAAAAAGTGCATTTTTGTAATATAAGGTATTACCTTTAAATATATAATCGTCCCTGGGGCAATCTTAAACGGCAGGGGCCGGGGCAAGCTGCCTATTTTTAGGTTGCCCACACCCAGGTGGACCCTGTGGGGCAAGTGGTTGCCCGGCCCCAGCCGTCAGGGCCTTGTGGCAGGCCATCATAAGAAAAAGTGCATTTCTGTTATATAAGATATTATCTTTAAATATATAATCGTCCCTGGGGCAATCTTAAACGGCAGGGGCCGGGGCAAGCTGCCTATTTTTAGGTTGCCCACACCTTGCTGGACCCTGTGGGGCAAGTGGTTGCCCGGCCCCAGCCGTCAGGGCCTTGTGGCAGGCCATCATAAGAAAAAGTGCATTTCTGTTATATAAGATATTATCTTTAAATATATAATCGTCCCTGGGGCAATCTTAAACGGCAGGGGCCGGGGCAAGCTGCCTATTTTTAGGTTTCCCACACCTTGCTGGACCCTGTGGGGCAAGTGGTTGCCCGGCCCCAGCCGTCAGGGCCTTGTGGCAGGACATCATAAGAAAAAGTGCATTTCTGTAATATAAGATATTACCTTTAAATATATAATCGTCCCTGGGGCAATCTTAAACGGCAGGGGCCGGGGCAAGCTGCCTATTTTTAGGTTCCCCACACCTTGCTGGACCCTGTGGGGCAAGTGGTTGCCCGGCCCCAGCCGTCAGGGCCTTGTGGCAGGCCATCATAAGAAAAAGTGCATTTCTGTTATATAAGATATTATCTTTAAATATATAATCGTCCCTCGGGCAATCTTAAACGGCAGGGGCCGGGGCAAGCTGCCTATTTTTAGGTTTCCCACACCTTGCTGGACCCTGTGGGGTAAGTGGTTGCCCGGCCCCAGCCGTCAGGGCCTTGTGGCAGGACATCATAAGAAAAAGTGCATTTCTGTAATATAAGGTAGGTATTAACTTTAAATATATAATCATTCCTGGGGCAATCTTAAACGGCAGAGGCCGGGGCAAGCTGCCTATTTTTAGGTTCCCCACACCTTGCTGGACCCTGTGGGGCAAGTGGTTGCCCGGCCCCAGCCGTCAGGGCCTTGTGGCAGGCCATCATAAGAAAAAGTGCATTTCTGTAATATAAGATATTATCTTTAAATATATAATCGTCCCTCGGGCAATCTTAAACGGCAGGGGCCGGGGCAAGCTGCCTATTTTTAGGTTTCCCACACCTTGCTGGACCCTGTGGGGCAAGTGGTTGCCCGGCCCCAGCCGTCAGGGCCTTGTGGTTGGACATCATAAGAAAAAGTGCATTTCTGTAATATAAGATATTACCTTTAAATATATAATCATCCCTGGGGCAATCTTAAACGGCAGGGGCCGGGGCAAGCTGACTATTTTTAGGTTCCCCACACATTGCTGCACCCTGTGGGGCAAGTGGTTGCCCGGCCCCAGCCGTCAGGGCCTTGTGGCAGGCCATCATAAGAAAAAGTGCATTTCTGTTATATAAGATATTATCTTTAAATATATAATCGTCCCTCGGGCAATCTTAAACGGCAGGGGCCGGGGCAAGCTGCCTATTTTTAGGTTTCCCACACCTTGCTGGACCCTGTGGGGTAAGTGGTTGCCCGGCCCCAGCCGTCAGGGCCTTGTGGTTGGACATCATAAGAAAAAGTGCATTTCTGTAATATAAGGTAGGTATTAACTTTAAATATATAATCATCCCTGGGGCAATCTTAAACGGCAGGGGCCGGGGCAAGCTGCCTATTTTTAGGTTCCCCACACCTTGCTGGACCCTGTGGGGCAAGTGGTTGCCCGGCCCCAGCCGTCAGGGCCTTGTGGCAGGCCATCATAAGAAAAAGTGCATTTCTGTAATATAAGATATTATCTTTAAATATATAATCGTCCCTGGGGCAATCTTAAACGGCAGGGGCCGGGGCAAGCTGCCTATTTTTAGGTTTCCCACACCTTGCTGGACCCTGTGGGGCAAGTGGTTGCCCGGCCCCAGCCGTCAGGGCCTTGTGGTTGGACATCATAAGAAAAAGTGCATTTCTGTAATATAAGATATTACCTTTAAATATATAATCATCCCTGGGGCAATCTTAAACGGCAGGGGCCGGGGCAAGCTGACTATTTTTAGGTTCCCCACACATTGTTGCACCCTTTGGGGCAAGTGGTTGCCCGGCCCCAGCCGTCAGGGCCTTGTGGCAGGCCATCATAAGAAAAAGTGCATTTTTGTAATATAAGGTAGGTATTAACTTTAAATATATAATCGTCCCTGGGGCAATCTTAAACGGCAGGGGCCGGGGCAAGCTGCCTATTTTTAGGTTGCCCACACCCTGGTGGACCCTGTGGGGCAAGTGGTTGCCCGGCCCCAGCCGTCAGGGCCTTGTGGCAGGCCATCATAAGAAAAAGTGCATTTCTGTAATATAAGGTATTACCTTTAAATATATAATCGTCCCTGGGGCAATCTTAAACGGCAGGGGCCGGGGCAAGCTGCCTATTTTTAGGTTGCCCACACCCAGGTGGACCCTGTGGGGCAAGTGGTTGCCCGGCCCCAGCCGTCAGGGCCTTGTGGCAGGCCATCATAAGAAAAAGTGCATTTCTGTTATATAAGATATTATCTTTAAATATATAATCGTCCCTCGGGCAATCTTAAACGGCAGGGGCCGGGGCAAGCTGCCTATTTTTAGGTTGCCCACACCCTGGTGGACCCTGTGGGGCAAGTGGTTGCCCAGCCCCAGCCGTCAGGGCCTTGTGGCAGGCCATCATAAGATAAAGTGCATTTTTGTAATATAAGGTAGGTATTAACTTTAAATATATAATCATTCCTGGGGCAATCTTAAACGGCAGAGGCCGGGGCAAGCTCCCTATTTTTAGGTTCCCCACACCTTGCTGGACCCTGTGGGGCAAGTGGTTGCCCGGCCCCAGCCGTCAGGGCCTTGTGGCAGGCCATCATAAGAAAAAGTGCATTTCTGTTATATAAGATATTATCTTTAAATATATAATCGTCCCTCGGGCAATCTTAAACGGCAGGGGCCGGGGCAAGCTGCCTATTTTTAGGTTTCCCACACCTTGCTGGACCCTGTGGGGTAAGTGGTTGCCCGGCCCCAGCCGTCAGGGCCTTGTGGTTGGACATCATAAGAAAAAGTGCATTTCTGTAATATAAGATATTACCTTTAAATATATAATCATCCCTGGGGCAATCTTAAACGGCAGGGGCCGGGGCAAGCTGACTATTTTTAGGTTCCCCACACATTGCTGCACCCTTTGGGGCAAGTGGTTGCCCGGCCCCAGCCGTCAGGGCCTTGTGGCAGGCCATCATAAGAAAAAGTGCATTTCTGTTATATAAGATATTATCTTTAAATATATAATCGTCCCTCGGGCAATCTTAAACAGCAGGGGCCGGGGCAAGCTGCCTATTTTTAGGTTTCCCACACCTTGCTGGACCCTGTGGGGTAAGTGGTTGCCCGGCCCCAGCCGTCAGGGCCTTGTGGTTGGACATCATAAGAAAAAGTGCATTTCTGTAATATAAGATATTACCTTTAAATATATAATCATCCCTGGGGCAATCTTAAACGGCAGGGGCCGGGGCAAGCTGCCTATTTTTAGGTTCCCCACACATTGCTGCACCCTTTGGGGCAAGTGGTTGCCCGGCCCCAGCCGTCAGGGCCTTGTGGCAGGCCATCATAAGAAAAAGTGCATTTTTGTAATATAAGGTAGGTATTAACTTTAAATATATAATCGTCCCTGGGGCAATCTTAAACGGCAGGGGCCGGGGCAAGCTGCCTATTTTTAGGTTGCCCACACCCTGGTGGACCCTGTGGGGCAAGTGGTTGCCCGGCCCCAGCCGTCAGGGCCTTGTGGCAGGCCATCATAAGAAAAAGTGCATTTTTGTAATATAAGGTATTACCTTTAAATATATAATCGTCCCTGGGGCAATCTTAAACGGCAGGGGCCGGGGCAAGCTGCCTATTTTTAGGTTGCCCACACCCAGGTGGACCCTGTGGGGCAAGTGGTTGCCCGGCCCCAGCCGTCAGGGCCTTGTGGCAGGCCATCATAAGAAAAAGTGCATTTCTGTTATATAAGATATTATCTTTAAATATATAATCGTCCCTGGGGCAATCTTAAACGGCAGGGGCCGGGGCAAGCTGCCTATTTTTAGGTTGCCCACACCCTGGTGGACCCTGTGGGGCAAGTGGTTGCCCGGCCCCAGCCGTCAGGGCCTTGTGGCAGGCCATCATAAGAAAAAGTGCATTTTTGTAATATAAGGTAGGTATTAACTTTAAATATATAATCATCCCTGGGGCAATCTTAAACGGCAGGGGCCGGGGCAAGCTGCCTATTTTTAGGTTCCCCACACCTTGCTGGACCCTGTGGGGCAAGTGGTTGCCCGGCCCCAGCCGTCAGGGCCTTGTGGCAGGCCATCATAAGAAAAAGTGCATTTCTGTTATATAAGATATTATCTTTAAATATATAATCGTCCCTCGGGCAATCTTAAACGGCAGGGGCCGGGGCAAGCTGCCTATTTTTAGGTTCCCCACACCTTGCTGGACCCTGTGGGGCAAGTGGTTGCCCGGCCCCAGCCGTCAGGGCCTTGTGGCTGGACATCATAAGAAAAAGTGCATTTCTGTAATATAAGATATTACCTTTAAATATATAATCATCCCTGGGGCAATCTTAAACGGCAGGGGCCGGGGCAAGCTGCCTATTTTTAGGTTCCCCACACATTGTTGGACCCTGTGGGGCAAGTGGTTTCCCGGCCCCAGCCGTCAGGGCCTTGTGGCAGGCCATCATAAGAAAAAGTGCATTTTTGTAATATAAGGTATTACCTTTAAATATATAATCGTCCCTGGGGCAATCTTAAACGGCAGGGGCCGGGGCAAGCTGCCTATTTTTAGGTTTCCCACACCCAGGTGGACCCTGTGGGGCAAGTGGTTGCCCGGCCCCAGCCGTCAGGGCCTTGTGGCAGGCCATCATAAGAAAAAGTGCATTTCTGTTATATAAGATATTATCTTTAAATATATAATCGTCCCTCGGGCAATCTTAAACGGCAGGGGCCGGGGCAAGCTGCCTATTTTTAGGTTGCCCACACCCTGGTGGACCCTGTGGGGCAAGTGGTTGCCCAGCCCCAGCCGTCAGGGCCTTGTGGCAGGCCATCATAAGATAAAGTGCATTTTTGTAATATAAGGTAGGTATTAACTTTAAATATATAATCATTCCTGGGGCAATCTTAAACGGCAGAGGCCGGGGCAAGCTCCCTATTTTTAGGTTCCCCACACCTTGCTGGACCCTGTGGGGCAAGTGGTTGCCCGGCCCCAGCCGTCAGGGCCTTGTGGTTGGACATCATAAGAAAAAGTGCATTTCTGTAATATAAGATATTACCTTTAAATATATAATCATCCCTGGGGCAATCTTAAACGGCAGGGGCCGGGGCAAGCTGACTATTTTTAGGTTCCCCACACATTGCTGCACCCTTTGGGGCAAGTGGTTGCCCGGCCCCAGCCGTCAGGGCCTTGTGGCAGGCCATCATAAGAAAAAGTGCATTTTTGTAATATAAGGTAGGTATTAACTTTAAATATATAATCGTCCCTGGGGCAATCTTAAACGGCAGGGGCCGGGGCAAGCTGCCTATTTTTAGGTTCCCCACACCTTGCTGGACCCTGTGGGGCAAGTGGTTGCCCGGCCCCAGCCGTCAGGGCCTTGTGGCAGGCCATCATAAGAAAAAATGCATTTCTGTAATATAGGATATTACCTTTAAATATATAATCGTCCCTGGGGCAATCTTAAACAGCAGGGGCCGGGGCAAGCTGCCTATTTTTAGGTTACCAACACCCTGGTGGACCCTGTGGGGCAAGTGGTTGCCCGGCCCTAGCCGTCAGGGCCTTGTGGCAGGCCATCATAAGAAAAAGTGCATTTTTGTAATATAAGGTAGGTATTAACTTTAAATATATAATCGTCCCTGGGGCAATCTTAAACGGCAGGGGCCGGGGCAAGCTGTCTATTTTTAGGTTGCCCACACCCTGGTGGACCCTGTGGGGCAAGTGGTTGCCCGGCCCCAGCCGTCAGGGCCTTGTGGCAGGCCATCATAAGAAAAAGTGTATTTTTGTAATATAAGGTATTACCTTTAAATATATAATCGTCCCTGGGGCAATCTTAAACGGCAGGGGCCGGGGCAAGCTGCCTATTTTTAGGTTGCCCACACCCAGGTGGACCCTGTGGGGCAAGTGGTTGCCCGGCCCCAGCCGTCAGGGCCTTGTGGCAGGCCATCATAAGAAAAAGTGCATTTCTGTTATATAAGATATTATCTTTAAATATATAATCGTCCCTCGGGCAATCTTAAACGGCAGGGGCCGGGGCAAGCTGCCTATTTTTAGGTTGCCCACACCCTGGTGGACCCTGTGGGGCAAGTGGTTGCCCAGCCTCAGCCGTCAGGGCCGTGTGGCAGGCCATCATAAGATAAAGTGCATTTTTGTAATATAAGGTAGGTATTAACTTTAAATATATAATCATTCCTGGGGCAATTTTAAACGGCAGAGGCCGGGGCAAGCTCCCTATTTTTAGGTTCCCCACACCTTGCTGGACCCTGTGGAGCAAGTGGTTGCCCGGCCCCAGCCGTCAGGGCCTTGTGGCAGGCCATCATAAGAAAAAGTGCATTTCTGTTATATAAGATATTATCTTTAAATATATAATCGTCCCTCGGGCAATCTTAAACAGCAGGGGCCGGGGCAAGCTGCCTATTTTTAGGTTTCCCACACCTTGCTGGACCCTGTGGGGTAAGTGGTTGCCCGGCCCCAGCCGTCAAGGCCTTGTGGTTGGACATCATAAGAAAAAGTGCATTTCTGTAATATAAGATATTACCTTTAAATATATAATCATCCCTGGGGCAATCTTAAACGGCAGGGGCCGGGGCAAGCTGACTATTTTTAGGTTCCCCACACATTGCTGCACCCTTTGGGGCAAGTGGTTGCCCGGCCCCAGCCGTCAGGGCCTTGTGGCAGGCCATCATAAGAAAAAGTGCATTTCTGTTATATAAGATATTATCTTTAAATATATAATCGTCCCTCGGGCAATCTTAAACAGCAGGGGCCGGGGCAAGCTGCCTATTTTTAGGTTTCCCACACCTTGCTGGACCCTGTGGGGTAAGTGGTTGCCCGGCCCCAGCCGTCAGGGCCTTGTGGTTGGACATCATAAGAAAAAGTGCATTTCTGTAATATAAGATATTACCTTTAAATATATAATCATCCCTGGGGCAATCTTAAACGGCAGGGGCCGGGGCAAGCTGACTATTTTTAGGTTCCCCACACATTGCTGCACCCTTTGGGGCAAGTGGTTGCCCGGCCCCAGCCGTCAGGGCCTTGTGGCAGGCCATCATAAGAAAAAGTGCATTTCTGTTATATAAGATATTATCTTTAAATATATAATCGTCCCTCGGGCAATCTTAAACGGCAGGGGCCGGGGCAAGCTGCCTATTTTTAGGTTGCCCACACCCTGGTGGACCCTGTGGGGCAAGTGGTTGCCCAGCCCCAGCCGTCAGGACCGTGTGGCAGGCCATCATAAGATAAAGTGCATTTTTGTAATATAAGGTAGGTATTAACTTTAAATATATAATCATTCCTGGGGCAATCTTAAACGGCAGAGGCCGGGGCAAGCTCCCTATTTTTAGGTTCCCCACACCTTGCTGGACCCTGTGGGGCAAGTGGTTGCCCGGCCCCAGCCGTCAGGGCCTTGTGGCAGGCCATCATAAGAAAAAGTGCATTTCTGTTATATAAGATATTATCTTTAAATATATAATCGTCCCTCGGGCAATCTTAAACAGCAGGGGCCGGGGCAAGCTGCCTATTTTTAGGTTTCCCACACCTTGCTGGACCCTGTGGGGTAAGTGGTTGCCCGGCCCCAGCCGTCAGGGCCTTGTGGTTGGACATCATAAGAAAAAGTGCATTTCTGTAATATAAGATATTACCTTTAAATATATAATCATCCCTGGGGCAATCTTAAACGGCAGGGGCCGGGGCAAGCTGACTATTTTTAGGTTGCCCACACCCTGGTGGACCCTGTGGGGCAAGTGGTTGCCCAGCCCCAGCCGTCAGGGCCGTGTGGCAGGCCATCATAAGATAAAGTGCATTTTTGTAATATAAGGTAGGTATTAACTTTAAATATATAATCATTCCTGGGGCAATCTTAAACGGCAGAGGCCGGGGCAAGCTCCCTATTTTTAGGTTCCCCACACCTTGCTGGACCCTGTGGAGCAAGTGGTTGCCCGGCCCCAGCCGTCAGGGCCTTGTGGCAGGCCATCATAAGAAAAAGTGCATTTCTGTTATATAAGATATTATCTTTAAATATATAATCGTCCCTCGGGCAATCGTAAACAGCAGGGGCCGGGGCAAGCTGCCTATTTTTAGGTTTCCCACACCTTGCTGGACCCTGTGGGGTAAGTGGTTGCCCGGCCCCAGCCTTCAGGGCCTTGTGGTTGGACATCATAAGAAAAAGTGCATTTCTGTAATATAAGATATTACCTTTAAATATATAATCATCCCTGGGGCAATCTTAAACGGCAGGGGCCGGGGCAAGCTGACTATTTTTAGGTTCCCCACACATTGCTGCACCCTTTGGGGCAAGTGGTTGCCCGGCCCCAGCCGTCAGGGCCTTGTGGCAGGCCATCATAAGAAAAAGTGCATTTCTGTTATATGAGATATTATCTTTAAATATATAATCGTCCCTGGGGCAATCTTAAACAGCAGGGGCCGGGGCAAGCTGCCTATTTTTAGGTTACCAACACCCTGGTGGACCCTGTGGGGCAAGTGGTTGCCCGGCCCTAGCCGTCAGGGCCTTGTGGCAGGCCATCATAAGAAAAAGTGCATTTTTGTAATATAAGGTAGGTATTAACTTTAAATATATAATCGTCCCTGGGGCAATCTTAAACGGCAGGGGCCGGGGCAAGCTGTCTATTTTTAGGTTGCCCACACCCTGGTGGACCCTGTGGGGCAAGTGGTTGCCCGGCCCCAGCCGTCAGGGCCTTGTGGCAGGCCATCATAAGAAAAAGTGTATTTTTGTAATATAAGGTATTACCTTTAAATATATAATCGTCCCTGGGGCAATCTTAAACGGCAGGGGCCGGGGCAAGCTGCCTATTTTTAGGTTGCCCACACCCAGGTGGACCCTGTGGGGCAAGTGGTTGCCCGGCCCCAGCCGTCAGGGCCTTGTGGCAGGCCATCATAAGAAAAAGTGCATTTCTGTTATATAAGATATTATCTTTAAATATATAATCGTCCCTCGGGCAATCTTAAACGGCAGGGGCCGGGGCAAGCTGCCTATTTTTAGGTTGCCCACACCCTGGTGGACCCTGTGGGGCAAGTGGTTGCCCAGCCTCAGCCGTCAGGGCCGTGTGGCAGGCCATCATAAGATAAAGTGCATTTTTGTAATATAAGGTAGGTATTAACTTTAAATATATAATCATTCCTGGGGCAATTTTAAACGGCAGAGGCCGGGGCAAGCTCCCTATTTTTAGGTTCCCCACACCTTGCTGGACCCTGTGGAGCAAGTGGTTGCCCGGCCCCAGCCGTCAGGGCCTTGTGGCAGGCCATCATAAGAAAAAGTGCATTTCTGTTATATAAGATATTATCTTTAAATATATAATCGTCCCTCGGGCAATCTTAAACAGCAGGGGCCGGGGCAAGCTGCCTATTTTTAGGTTTCCCACACCTTGCTGGACCCTGTGGGGTAAGTGGTTGCCCGGCCCCAGCCGTCAGGGCCTTGTGGTTGGACATCATAAGAAAAAGTGCATTTCTGTAATATAAGATATTACCTTTAAATATATAATCATCCCTGGGGCAATCTTAAACGGCAGGGGCCGGGGCAAGCTGACTATTTTTAGGTTCCCCACACATTGCTGCACCCTTTGGGGCAAGTGGTTGCCCGGCCCCAGCCGTCAGGGCCTTGTGGCAGGCCATCATAAGAAAAAGTGCATTTCTGTTATATAAGATATTATCTTTAAATATATAATCGTCCCTCGGGCAATCTTAAACAGCAGGGGCCGGGGCAAGCTGCCTATTTTTAGGTTTCCCACACCTTGCTGGACCCTGTGGGGTAAGTGGTTGCCCGGCCCCAGCCGTCAGGGCCTTGTGGTTGGACATCATAAGAAAAAGTGCATTTCTGTAATATAAGATATTACCTTTAAATATATAATCATCCCTGGGGCAATCTTAAACGGCAGGGGCCGGGGCAAGCTGACTATTTTTAGGTTCCCCACACATTGCTGCACCCTTTGGGGCAAGTGGTTGCCCGGCCCCAGCCGTCAGGGCCTTGTGGCAGGCCATCATAAGAAAAAGTGTATTTTTGTAATATAAGGTATTACCTTTAAATATATAATCGTCCCTGGGGCAATCTTAAACGGCAGGGGCCGGGGCAAGCTGCCTATTTTTAGGTTGCCCACACCCAGGTGGACCCTGTGGGGGAAGTGGTTGCCCGGCCCCAGCCGTCAGGGCCTTGTGGCAGGCCATCATAAGAAAAAGTGCATTTCTGTTATATAAGATATTATCTTTAAATATATAATCGTCCCTCGGGCAATCTTAAACTGCAGGGGCCTGGGCAAGCTGCCTATTTTAAGGTTGCCCACACCCTGGTGGACCCTGTGGGGCAAGTGGTTGCCCAGCCCGAGCGGTCAGGGCCGTGTGGCAGGCCATCATAAGATAAAGTGCATTTTTGTAATATAAGGTAGGTATTAACTTTAAATATATAATCATTCCTGGGGCAATCTTAAACGGCAGAGGCCGGGGCAAGCTGCCTATTTTTAGGTTCCCCACACCTTGCTGGACCCTGTGGGGCAAGTGGTTGCCCGGCCCCAGCCGTCAGGGCCTTGTGGCAGGCCATCATAAGAAAAAGTGCATTTCTGTAATATAAGATATTATCTTTAAATATATAATCGTCCCTCGGGCAATCTTAAACGGCAGGGGCCGGGGCAAGCTGCCTATTTTTAGGTTTCCCACACCTTGCTGGACCCTGTGGGGTAAGTGGTTGCCCGGCCCCAGCCGTCAGGGCCTTGTGGTTGGACATCATAAGAAAAAGTGCATTTCTGTAATATAAGATATTACCTTTAAATATATAATCATCCCTGGGGCAATCTTAAACGGCAGGGGCCGGGGCAAGCTGACTATTTTTAGGTTCCCCACACATTGTTGCACCCTTTGGGGCAAGTGGTTTCCCGGCCCCAGCCGTCAGGGCCTTGTGGCAGGCCATCATAAGAAAAAGTGCATTTTTGTAATATAAGGTAGGTATTAACTTTAAATATATAATCGTCCCTGGGGCAATCTTAAACGGCAGGGGCCGGGGCAAGCTGCCTATTTTTAGGTTGCCCACACCCTGGTGGACCCTGTGGGGCAAGTGGTTGCCCGGCCCCAGCCGTCAGGGCCTTGTGGCAGGCCATCATAAGAAAAAGTGTATTTTTGTAATATAAGGTATTACCTTTAAATATATAATCGTCCCTGGGGCAATCTTAAACGGCAGGGGCCGGGGCAAGCTGCCTATTTTTAGGTTGCCCACACCCAGGTAGACCCTGTGGGGCAAGTGGTTGCCCGGCCCCAGCCGTCAGGGCCTTGTGGCAGGCCATCATAAGAAAAAGTGCATTTCTGTTATATAAGATATTATCTTTAAATATATAATCGTCCCTCGGGCAATCTTAAACGGCAGGGGCCGGGGCAAGCTGCCTATTTTTAGGTTGCCCACACCCTGGTGGACCCTGTGGGGCAAGTGGTTGCCCAGCCCCAGCCGTCAGGGCCGTGTGGCAGGCCATCATAAGATAAAGTGCATTTTTGTAATATAAGGTATGTATTAACTTTAAATATATAATCATTCCTGGGGCAATCTTAAACGGCAGAGGCCGGGGCAAGCTCCCTATTTTTAGGTTCCCCACACCTTGCTGGACCCTGTGGGGCAAGTGGTTGCCCGGCCCCAGCCGTCAGGGCCTTGTGGCAGGCCATCATAAGAAAAAGTGCATTTCTGTTATATAAGATATTATCTTTAAATATATAATCGTCCCTCGGGCAATCTTAAACAGCAGGGGCCGGGGCAAGCTGCCTATTTTTAGGTTTCCCACACCTTGCTGGACCCTGTGGGGTAAGTGGTTGCCCGGCCCCAGCCGTCAGGGCCTTGTGGTTGGACATCATAAGAAAAAGTGCATTTCTGTAATATAAGATATTACCTTTAAATATATAATCATCCCTGGGGCAATCTTAAACGGCAGGGGCCGGGGCAAGCTGACTATTTTTAGGTTCCCCACACATTGCTGCACCCTTTGGGGCAAGTGGTTGCCCGGCCCCAGCCGTCAGGGCCTTGTGGCAGGCCATCATAAGAAAAAGTGCATTTCTGTTATATAAGATATTATCTTTAAATATATAATCGTCCCTCGGGCAATCTTAAACAGCAGGGGCCGGGGCAAGCTGCCTATTTTTAGGTTTCCCACACCTTGCTGGACCCTGTGGGGTAAGTGGTTGCCCGGCCCCAGCCGTCAGGGCCTTGTGGTTGGACATCATAAGAAAAAGTGCATTTCTGTAATATAAGATATTACCTTTAAATATATAATCATCCCTGGGGCAATCTTAAACGGCAGGGGCCGGGGCAAGCTGACTATTTTTAGGTTCCCCACACATTGCTGCACCCTTTGGGGCAAGTGGTTGCCCGGCCCCAGCCGTCAGGGCCTTGTGGCAGGCCATCATAAGAAAAAGTGTATTTTTGTAATATAAGGTATTACCTTTAAATATATAATCGTCCCTGGGGCAATCTTAAACGGCAGGGGCCGGGGCAAGCTGCCTATTTTTAGGTTGCCCACACCCAGGTGGACCCTGTGGGGGAAGTGGTTGCCCGGCCCCAGCCGTCAGGGCCTTGTGGCAGGCCATCATAAGAAAAAGTGCATTTCTGTTATATAAGATATTATCTTTAAATATATAATCGTCCCTCGGGCAATCTTAAACTGCAGGGGCCGGGGCAAGCTGCCTATTTTTAGGTTGCCCACACCCTGGTGGACCCTGTGGGGCAAGTGGTTGCCCAGCCCCAGCCGTCAGGGCCGTGTGGCAGGCCATCATAAGATAAAGTGCATTTTTGTAATATAAGGTAGGTATTAACTTTAAATATATAATCATTCCTGGGGCAATCTTAAACGGCAGAGGCCGGGGCAAGCTCCCTATTTTTAGGTTCCCCACACCTTGCTGGACCCTGTGGGGCAAGTGGTTGCCCGGCCCCAGCCGTCAGGGCCTTGTGGCAGGCCATCATAAGAAAAAGTGCATTTCTGTTATATAAGATATTATCTTTAAATATATAATCGTCCCTCAGGCAATCTTAAACAGCAGGGGCCGGGGCAAGCTGCCTATTTTTAGGTTTCCCACACCTTGCTGGACCCTGTGGGGTAAGTGGTTGCCCGGCCCCAGCCGTCAGGGCCTTGTGGTTGGACATCATAAGAAAAAGTGCATTTTTGTAATATAAGGTAGGTATTAACTTTAAATATATAATCGTCCCTGGGGCAATCTTAAACGGCAGGGGCCGGGGCAAGCTGTCTATTTTTAGGTTGCCCACACCCTGGTGGACCCTGTGGGGCAAGTGGTTGCCCGGCCCCAGCCGTCAGGGCCTTGTGGCAGGCCATCATAAGAAAAAGTGTATTTTTGTAATATAAGGTATTACCTTTAAATATATAATCGTCCCTGGGGCAATCTTAAACGGCAGGGGCCGGGGCAAGCTGCCTATTTTTAGGTTGCCCACACCCAGGTGGACCCTGTGGGGCAAGTGGTTGCCCGGCCCCAGCCGTCAGGGCCTTGTGGCAGGCCATCATAAGAAAAAGTGCATTTCTGTTATATAAGATATTATCTTTAAATATATAATCGTCCCTCGGGCAATCTTAAACGGCAGGGGCCGGGGCAAGCTGCCTATTTTTAGGTTGCCCACACCCTGGTGGACCCTGTGGGGCAAGTGGTTGCCCAGCCTCAGCCGTCAGGGCCGTGTGGCAGGCCATCATAAGATAAAGTGCATTTTTGTAATATAAGGTAGGTATTAACTTTAAATATATAATCATTCCTGGGGCAATTTTAAACGGCAGAGGCCGGGGCAAGCTCCCTATTTTTAGGTTCCCCACACCTTGCTGGACCCTGTGGAGCAAGTGGTTGCCCGGCCCCAGCCGTCAGGGCCTTGTGGCAGGCCATCATAAGAAAAAGTGCATTTCTGTTATATAAGATATTATCTTTAAATATATAATCGTCCCTCGGGCAATCTTAAACAGCAGGGGCCGGGGCAAGCTGCCTATTTTTAGGTTTCCCACACCTTGCTGGACCCTGTGGGGTAAGTGGTTGCCGGCCCCAGCCGTCAGGGCCTTGTGGTTGGACATCATAAGAAAAAGTGCATTTCTGTAATATAAGATATTACCTTTAAATATATAATCATCCCTGGGGCAATCTTAAACGGCAGGGGCCGGGGCAAGCTGACTATTTTTAGGTTCCCCACACATTGCTGCACCCTTTGGGGCAAGTGGTTGCCCGCCCCAGCCGTCAGGGCCTTGTGGCAGGCCATCATAAGAAAAAGTGCATTTCTGTTATATAAGATATTATCTTTAAATATATAATCGTCCCTCGGGCAATCTTAAACAGCAGGGGCCGGGGCAAGCTGCCTATTTTTAGGTTTCCCACACCTTGCTGGACCCTGTGGGGTAAGTGGTTGCCCGGCCCCAGCCGTCAGGGCCTTGTGGTTGGACATCATAAGAAAAAGTGCATTTCTGTAATATAAGATATTACCTTTAAATATATAATCATCCCTGGGGCAATCTTAAACGGCAGGGGCCGGGGCAAGCTGACTATTTTTAGGTTCCCCACACATTGCTGCACCCTTTGGGGCAAGTGGTTGCCCGGCCCCAGCCGTCAGGGCCTTGTGGCAGGCCATCATAAGAAAAAGTGTATTTTTGTAATATAAGGTATTACCTTTAAATATATAATCGTCCCTGGGGCAATCTTAAACGGCAGGGGCCGGGGCAAGCTGCCTATTTTTAGGTTGCCCACACCCAGGTGGACCCTGTGGGGGAAGTGGTTGCCCGGCCCCAGCCGTCAGGGCCTTGTGGCAGGCCATCATAAGAAAAAGTGCATTTCTGTTATATAAGATATTATCTTTAAATATATAATCGTCCCTCGGGCAATCTTAAACTGCAGGGGCCTGGGCAAGCTGCCTATTTTAAGGTTGCCCACACCCTGGTGGACCCTGTGGGGCAAGTGGTTGCCCAGCCCGAGCGGTCAGGGCCGTGTGGCAGGCCATCATAAGATAAAGTGCATTTTTGTAATATAAGGTAGGTATTAACTTTAAATATATAATCATTCCTGGGGCAATCTTAAACGGCAGAGGCCGGGGCAAGCTGCCTATTTTTAGGTTCCCCACACCTTGCTGGACCCTGTGGGGCAAGTGGTTGCCCGGCCCCAGCCGTCAGGGCCTTGTGGCAGGCCATCATAAGAAAAAGTGCATTTCTGTAATATAAGATATTATCTTTAAATATATAATCGTCCCTCGGGCAATCTTAAACGGCAGGGGCCGGGGCAAGCTGCCTATTTTTAGGTTTCCCACACCTTGCTGGACCCTGTGGGGTAAGTGGTTGCCCGGCCCCAGCCGTCAGGGCCTTGTGGTTGGACATCATAAGAAAAAGTGCATTTCTGTAATATAAGATATTACCTTTAAATATATAATCATCCCTGGGGCAATCTTAAACGGCAGGGGCCGGGGCAAGCTGACTATTTTTAGGTTCCCCACACATTGTTGCACCCTTTGGGGCAAGTGGTTTCCCGGCCCCAGCCGTCAGGGCCTTGTGGCAGGCCATCATAAGAAAAAGTGCATTTTTGTAATATAAGGTAGGTATTAACTTTAAATATATAATCGTCCCTGGGGCAATCTTAAACGGCAGGGGCCGGGGCAAGCTGCCTATTTTTAGGTTGCCCACACCCTGGTGGACCCTGTGGGGCAAGTGGTTGCCCGGCCCCAGCCGTCAGGGCCTTGTGGCAGGCCATCATAAGAAAAAGTGTATTTTTGTAATATAAGGTATTACCTTTAAATATATAATCGTCCCTGGGGCAATCTTAAACGGCAGGGGCCGGGGCAAGCTGCCTATTTTTAGGTTGCCCACACCCAGGTAGACCCTGTGGGGCAAGTGGTTGCCCGGCCCCAGCCGTCAGGGCCTTGTGGCAGGCCATCATAAGAAAAAGTGCATTTCTGTTATATAAGATATTATCTTTAAATATATAATCGTCCCTCGGGCAATCTTAAACGGCAGGGGCCGGGGCAAGCTGCCTATTTTTAGGTTGCCCACACCCTGGTGGACCCTGTGGGGCAAGTGGTTGCCCAGCCCCAGCCGTCAGGGCCGTGTGGCAGGCCATCATAAGATAAAGTGCATTTTTGTAATATAAGGTATGTATTAACTTTAAATATATAATCATTCCTGGGGCAATCTTAAACGGCAGAGGCCGGGGCAAGCTCCCTATTTTTAGGTTCCCCACACCTTGCTGGACCCTGTGGGGCAAGTGGTTGCCCGGCCCCAGCCGTCAGGGCCTTGTGGCAGGCCATCATAAGAAAAAGTGCATTTCTGTTATATAAGATATTATCTTTAAATATATAATCGTCCCTCGGGCAATCTTAAACAGCAGGGGCCGGGGCAAGCTGCCTATTTTTAGGTTTCCCACACCTTGCTGGACCCTGTGGGGTAAGTGGTTGCCCGGCCCCAGCCGTCAGGGCCTTGTGGTTGGACATCATAAGAAAAAGTGCATTTCTGTAATATAAGATATTACCTTTAAATATATAATCATCCCTGGGGCAATCTTAAACGGCAGGGGCCAGGGGCAAGCTGACTATTTTTAGGTTCCCCACACATTGCTGCACCCTTTGGGGCAAGTGGTTGCCCGGCCCCAGCCGTCAGGGCCTTGTGGCAGGCCATCATAAGAAAAAGTGCATTTCTGTTATATAAGATATTATCTTTAAATATATAATCGTCCCTCGGGCAATCTTAAACAGCAGGGGCCGGGGCAAGCTGCCTATTTTTAGGTTTCCCACACCTTGCTGGACCCTGTGGGGTAAGTGGTTGCCCGGCCCCAGCCGTCAGGGCCTTGTGGTTGGACATCATAAGAAAAAGTGCATTTCTGTAATATAAGATATTACCTTTAAATATATAATCATCCCTGGGGCAATCTTAAACGGCAGGGGCCGGGGCAAGCTGACTATTTTTAGGTTCCCCACACATTGCTGCACCCTTTGGGGCAAGTGGTTGCCCGGCCCCAGCCGTCAGGGCCTTGTGGCAGGCCATCATAAGAAAAAGTGTATTTTTGTAATATAAGGTATTACCTTTAAATATATAATCGTCCCTGGGGCAATCTTAAACGGCAGGGGCCGGGGCAAGCTGCCTATTTTTAGGTTGCCCACACCCAGGTGGACCCTGTGGGGGAAGTGGTTGCCCGGCCCCAGCCGTCAGGGCCTTGTGGCAGGCCATCATAAGAAAAAGTGCATTTCTGTTATATAAGATATTATCTTTAAATATATAATCGTCCCTCGGGCAATCTTAAACTGCAGGGGCCGGGGCAAGCTGCCTATTTTTAGGTTGCCCACACCCTGGTGGACCCTGTGGGGCAAGTGGTTGCCCAGCCCCAGCCGTCAGGGCCGTGTGGCAGGCCATCATAAGATAAAGTGCATTTTTGTAATATAAGGTAGGTATTAACTTTAAATATATAATCATTCCTGGGGCAATCTTAAACGGCAGAGGCCGGGGCAAGCTCCCTATTTTTAGGTTCCCCACACCTTGCTGGACCCTGTGGGGCAAGTGGTTGCCCGGCCCCAGCCGTCAGGGCCTTGTGGCAGGCCATCATAAGAAAAAGTGCATTTCTGTTATATAAGATATTATCTTTAAATATATAATCGTCCCTCAGGCAATCTTAAACAGCAGGGGCCGGGGCAAGCTGCCTATTTTTAGGTTTCCCACACCTTGCTGGACCCTGTGGGGTAAGTGGTTGCCCGGCCCCAGCCGTCAGGGCCTTGTGGTTGGACATCATAAGAAAAAGTGCATTTCTGTAATATAAGATATTACCTTTAAATATATAATCATCCCTGGGGCAATCTTAAACGGCAGGGGCCGGGGCAAGCTGACTATTTTTAGGTTCCCCACACATTGCTGCACCCTTTGGGGCAAGTGGTTGCCCGGCCCCAGCCGTCAGGGCCTTGTGGCAGGCCATCATAAGAAAAAGTGCATTTCTGTTATATAAGATATTATCTTTAAATATATAATCGTCCCTCGGGCAATCTTAAACAACAGGGGCCGGGGCAAGCTGCCTATTTTTAGGTTTCCCACACCTTGCTGGACCCTGTGGGGTAAGTGGTTGCCCGGCCCCAGCCGTCAGGGCCTTGTGGTTGGACATCATAAGAAAAAGTGCATTTCTGTAATATAAGGTAGGTATTAACTTTAAATATATAATCATTCCTGGGGCAATCTTAAACGGCAGAGGCCGGGGCAAGCTGCCTATTTTTAGGTTCCCCACACCTTGCTGGACCCTGTGGGGCAAGTGGTTGCCCGGCCCCAGCCGTCAGGGCCTTGTGGCAGGCCATCATAAGAAAAAGTGCATTTCTGTAATATAAGATATTATCTTTAAATATATAATCGTCCCTCGGGCAATCTTAAACGGCAGGGGCCGGGGCAAGCTGCCTATTTTTAGGTTGCCCACACCCTGGTGGACCCTGTGGGGCAAGTGGTTGCCCGGCCCCAGCCGTCAGGGCCTTGTGGCAGGCCATCATAAGAAAAAGTGTATTTTTGTAATATAAGGTATTACCTTTAAATATATAATCGTCCCTGGGGCAATCTTAAACGGCAGGGGCCGGGGCAAGCTGCCTATTTTTAGGTTGCCCACACCCAGGTAGACCCTGTGGGGCAAGTGGTTGCCCGGCCCCAGCCGTCAGGGCCTTGTGGCAGGCCATCATAAGAAAAAGTGCATTTCTGTTATATAAGATATTATCTTTAAATATATAATCGTCCCTCGGGCAATCTTAAACGGCAGGGGCCGGGGCAAGCTGCCTATTTTTAGGTTGCCCACACCCTGGTGGACCCTGTGGGGCAAGTGGTTGCCCAGCCCCAGCCGTCAGGGCCGTGTGGCAGGCCATCATAAGATAAAGTGCATTTTTGTAATGTAAGGTAGGTATTAACTTTAAATATATAATCATTCCTGGGGCAATCTTAAACGGCAGAGGCCGGGGCAAGCTCCCTATTTTTAGGTTCCCCACACCTTGCTGGACCCTGTGGGGCAAGTGGTTGCCCGGCCCCAGCCGTCAGGGCCTTGTTGCAGGCCATCATAAGAAAAAGTGCATTTCTGTTATATAAGATATTATCTTTAAATATATAATCGTCCCTCAGGCAATCTTAAACAGCAGGGGCCGGGGCAAGCTGCCTATTTTTAGGTTTCCCACACCTTGCTGGACCCTGTGGGGTAAGTGGTTGCCCGGCCCCAGCCGTCAGGGCCTTGTGGTTGGACATCATAAGAAAAAGTGCATTTCTGTAATATAAGATATTACCTTTAAATATATAATCATCCCTGGGGCAATCTTAAACGGCAGGGGCCGGGGCAAGCTGACTATTTTTAGGTTCCCCACACATTGCTGCACCCTTTGGGGCAAGTGGTTGCCCGGCCCCAGCCGTCAGGGCCTTGTGGCAGGCCATCATAAGAAAAAGTGCATTTCTGTTATATAAGATATTATCTTTAAATATATAATCGTCCCTCGGGCAATCTTAAACAGCAGGGGCCGGGGCAAGCTGCCTATTTTTAGGTTTCCCACACCTTGCTGGACCCTGTGGGGTAAGTGGTTGCCCGGCCCCAGCCGTCAGGGCCTTGTGGTTGGACATCATAAGAAAAAGTGCATTTCTGTAATATAAGATATTACCTTTAAATATATAATCATCCCTGGGGCAATCTTAAACGGCAGGGGCCGGGGCAAGCTGACTATTTTTAGGTTCCCCACACATTGCTGCACCCTTTGGGGCAAGTGGTTGCCCGGCCCCAGCCGTCAGGGCCTTGTGGCAGGCCATCATAAGAAAAAGTGCATTTTTGTAATATAAGGTAGGTATTAACTTTAAATATATAATCGTCCCTGGGGCAATCTTAAACGGCAGGGGCCGGGGCAAGCTGCCTATTTTTAGGTTGCCAACACCCTGGTGGACCCTGTGGGGCAAGTGGTTGCCCGGCCCCAGCCGTCAGGGCCTTGTGGCAGGCCATCATAAGAAAAAGTGTATTTTTGTAATATAAGGTATTACCTTTAAATATATAATCGTCCCTGGGGCAATCTTAAACGGCAGGGGCCGGGGCAAGCTGCCTATTTTTAGGTTGCCCACACCCAGGTGGACCCTGTGGGGCAAGTGGTTGCCCGGCCCCAGCCGTCAGGGCCTTGTGGCAGGCCATCATAAGAAAAAGTGCATTTCTGTTATATAAGATATTATCTTTAAATATATAATCGTCCCTCGGGCAATCTTAAACGGCAGGGGCCGGGGCAAGCTGCCTATTTTTAGGTTGCCCACACCCTGGTGGACCCTGTGGGGCAAGTGGTTGCCCAGCCCGAGCGGTCAGGGCCGTGTGGCAGGCCATCATAAGATAAAGTGCATTTTTGTAATATAAGGTAGGTATTAACTTTAAATATATAATCATTCCTGGGGCAATCTTAAACGGCAGAGGCCGGGGCAAGCTCCCTATTTTTAGGTTCCCCACACCTTGCTGGACCCTGTGGGGCAAGTGGTTGCCCGGCCCCAGCCGTCAGGGCCTTGTGGCAGGCCATCATAAGAAAAAGTGCATTTCTGTTATATAAGATATTATCTTTAAATATATAATCGTCCCTCGGGCAATCTTAAACGGCAGGGGCCGGGGCAAGCTGCCTATTTTTAGGTTTCCCACACCTTGCTGGACCCTGTGGGGTAAGTGGTTGCCCGGCCCCAGCCGTCAGGGCCTTGTGGTTGGACATCATAAGAAAAAGTGCATTTCTGTAATATAAGATATTACCTTTAAATATATAATCATCCCTGGGGCAATCTTAAACGGCAGGGGCCGGGGCAAGCTGACTATTTTTAGGTTCCCCACACATTGTTGCACCCTTTGGGGCAAGTGGTTTCCCGGCCCCAGCCGTCAGGGCCTTGTGGCAGGCCATCATAAGAAAAAGTGTATTTTTGTAATATAAGGTATTACCTTTAAATATATAATCGTCCCTGGGGCAATCTTAAACGGCAGGGGCCGGGGCAAGCTGCCTATTTTTAGGTTTCCCACACCCAGGTAGACCCTGTGGGGCAAGTGGTTGCCCGGCCCCAGCCGTCAGGGCCTTGTGGCAGGCCATCATAAGAAAAAGTGCATTTCTGTTATATAAGATATTATCTTTAAATATATAATCGTCCCTCGGGCAATCTTAAACGGCAGGGGCCGGGGCAAGCTGCCTATTTTTAGGTTGCCCACACCCTGGTGGACCCTGTGGGGCAAGTGGTTGCCCAGCCCCAGCCGTCAGGGCCGTGTGGCAGGCCATCATAAGATAAAGTGCATTTTTGTAATATAAGGTAGGTATTAACTTTAAATATATAATCATTCCTGGGGCAATCTTAAACGGCAGAGGCCGGGGCAAGCTCCCTATTTTTATGTTCCCCACACCTTGCTGGACCCTGCGGGGCAAGTGGTTGCCCGGCCCCAGCCGTCAGGGCCTTGTGGTTGGACATCATAAGAAAAAGTGCATTTCTGTAATATAAGATATTACCTTTAAATATATAATCATCCCTGGGGCAATCTTAAACGGCAGGGGCCGGGACAAGCTGACTATTTTTAGGTTCCCCACACATTGCTGCACCCTTTGGGGCAAGTGGTTGCCCGGCCCCAGCCGTCAGGGCCTTGTGGCAGGCCATGATAAGAAAAAGTGCATTTTTGTAATATAAGGTAGGTATTAACTTTAAATATATAATCGTCCCTGGGGCAATCTTAAACGGCGGCGGCCGGGGTAAGCT
The DNA here is from genome assembly GCA_025618425.1 of Heliocidaris tuberculata. Lineage (NCBI taxonomy): Eukaryota > Metazoa > Echinodermata > Echinoidea > Camarodonta > Echinometridae > Heliocidaris > Heliocidaris tuberculata. The sequence continues at coordinate 1,638,765 of CM046837.1, forward strand.
GCCTATTTTTAGGTTCCCCACACCTTGCTGAACCCTGTGGGGCAAGTGGTTGCCCGGCCCCAGCCGTCAGGGCCTTGTGGCAGGCCATCATAAGAAAAAATGCATTTCTGTAATATAGGATATTACCTTTAAATATATAGTCGTCCCTGGGGAAATCTTAAACGGCAGGGGCCGGGGCAAGCTGCCTATTTTGAGGTTCCCCACCCCTTACTGCACCCTGTGGGGCAAGTGGTTGCCCGGCCCCAGCCGTCAGGGCCTTGTGGCAGGCCATCATAAGAAAAAGTGCATTTTTGTAATATAAGGTAGGTATTATTAACTTTAAATATATAATCGTCCCTGGGGCAATCTTAAACGGCAGGGGCCGGGGCAAGCTGCCTATTTTTAGGTTCCCCACACCTTGCTGGACCCTGTGGGGCAAGTGGTTGCCCTGCCCCAGCCGTCAGGGCCTTGTGGCAGGCCATAATAAGAAAAATTGCATTTCTGTAATATAAGGTATTACCTTTAAATATATAATCGTCCCTGGGGCAATCTTAAACGGCAGGGGCCGGGGCAAGCTGCCTATTTCTAGGTTCCCCACACCTTGCTGGACCCTGTGGGGCAAGTGGTTGCCCGGCCCCAGCCGTCAGGGCCTTGCGGCAGGCCATGATAAGAAAAAGTGCATTTTCGTAATATAAGATATTGCTTTAAATATATAATCGTCCCTGGGGCAATCTTAAACGGCAGGGGCCGGGGCAAGCTGCCTATTTTTAGGTTGCCCACACCTTGCTGGACCCTGTGGGGTAAGTGGTTGCCCGGCCCCAGCCGTCAGGGCCTTGTGGCAGGCCATCATAAGAAAAAGTGCATTTTTGTAATATAAGGTAGGTATTAACTTTAGATATATAATCGTCCCTGGGGCAATCTTAAACGGCAGGGGCCGGGGCAAGCTGCCTATTTTTAGGTTCTCCACACCTTGCTGAACCCTGTGGGGCAAGTGGTTGCCCCGCCCCAGCCGTCAGGGCCTTGTGGCAGGCCATCATAAGAAAAAGTGCATTTTTGTAATATAAGGTAGGTATTAACTTTAAATATATAATCGTCCCTGGGGCAATCTTAAACGGCAGGGGCCGGGGCAAGCTGACTATTTTTAGGTTCCCCACACCTTGCTGCACCCTGTGGGGCAAGTGGTTGCCCGGCCCCAGCCGTCAGGGCCTTGTTGCAGGCCATCATAAGAAAAAATGCATTTCTGTAATATAGGATATTACCTTTAAATATATAGTCGACCCTGGGGCAATCTTAAACGGCAGGGGCCGGGGCAAGCTGCCTATTTTTAGGTTCCCCACACCTTGCTGGACCCTGTGGGGCAAGTGGTTGCCCTGCCCCAGCCGTCAGGGCCTTGTGGCAGGCCATAATAAGAAAAATTGCATTTCTGTAATATAAGGTATTACCTTTAAATATATAATCGTCCCTGGGGCAATCTTAAACGGCAGGGGCCGGGGCAAGCTGCCTATTTCTAGGTTCCCCACACCTTGCTGGACCCTGTGGGGCAAGTGGTTGCCCGGCCCCAGCCGTCAGGGCCTTGTGGCAGGCCATGATAAGAAAAAGTGCATTTTCGTAATATAAGATATTGCTTTAAATATATAATCGTCCCTGGGGCAATCTTAAACGGCAGGGGCCGGGGCAAGCTGCCTATTTTTAGGTTGCCCACACCTTGCTGGACCCTGTGGGGCAAGTGGTTGCCCGGCCCCAGCCGTCAGGGCCTTGTGGCAGGCCATAATAAGAAAAATTGCATTTCTGTAATATAAGGTATTACCTTTAAATATATAATCGTCCCTGGGGCAATCTTAAACGGCAGGGGCCGGGGCAATCTTAAACGGCAGGGGCCGGGGCAAGCTGCCTATTTTTAGGTTGCCCACACCTTGCTGGACCCTGTCGGGCCTGTAAAGACCTTGAAAAACCTTTATTTTTGAATATACCGAATATGCCGAATATCGAATATGCTTCTAACTTCACAAGTTGAATATGCCGAATATCGAATATGCTTCTAACTTCACAAGTTGAATATCGAATATCGAATATGTGACCAACTTCACGCCGGTTCCTCGCTCGACACTTTGGGCTAGGCTTGCAGTATATGTACAATATGTACGGCACGCATATCTATATGGTGCATGCAACATACGCAGTCGGAGAGGTGAGCTGACCGGCGCAGTGTTCTTGCAATCGAAATAAACGATAATACCCATTGATTTCGACTTATTCATCTCATTTATTTGGGTTCCTATTGAGGCTGAATATATTCTTCAAGATGCTGTCCAATTTGGCTAAGAGATTAGGCACGTGTTCAAGGCAGAATTTGCCGGTAAGTTAGAGGCTTCAGAAATGAGGACGGAGAACGGGAGACCGGGTGAGACCGGTACCGTGCCGGTATTGCATGGGTCTTTTCCCGGCCACGATCCGGGGGCATCGCATGACCATGATGACAGGAGGTCATGACATGATGAGACATGTCATGGTGCATGGGGCTATCCAGAGATGTGGAGGGACATTGAACAGCTTGAGCCTGTAACTTAGGGTTATAGGACAGGGGTGGTATTCTGAAAATTGTTGTAACTTTTGTTGTAACTTTTGTTGAAACTTTTGTTGTATCTTCCTGAGATAATACCTCGCTAATATTGTTGTAATGCCATGGCTAGGGTGCCCAAGTCTGCGCAGTGCCCATGTCTGCGCACACGCGTAACTGCGCAATTCTGGTAAAAACAAAACACGCAACGAACACAAACTTCATCCTTATTATGCACTTGTCAATTGTAGTCCCGACCCCTGGGTACCCGGGGATGGCCGGGACTTGCATCGCAGTTGCAGTTTTCGGATGTTACATCACCCGGCCAAGTCCCGGCCAAGTCTCCGACAGGTCGGGCAATATTTGCGCGGAAATCCCCCGCCAAGTCCCCGACAGGCCGGGCAAAATTGAAGTAGAAATATCCGGCCAAGTCCCCGACAGGCCGGGTAATATTTGCACAGAAATCCCCGGCTAAGTCCCCGACAGGCCGGGCAGTATTTGCATAGAAATCCCCGGCCAAGTCCCCGACAGGCCGGGCAGTATTTGCGTAGAAATTCCCCGGCAAGTCCCGACCCTCGATAGCGGGGCATTGCTTTGCAACCACCAGCAATCCTGCTATCGAGGGTCGGGACTTGTGCCTGGATTTTTAAAGGCCAGTATCGAAGCGAACCCGACAATAATCATGATATTTCATTTACCGAATGTTATCAGGCATTCTGCACTTTATCTACCATGCATTTTAATTTATCGTCATTCCGCCACGTAGCTCGGATCGATTTTAGACTAAGATTGCTGTGCAATTCCTGGCATAGACATAGCATGGTGGTGTGACAAAATATTGTGCACAAGGTAATAATAAATATCTCTAAAACTAGAAAATATTTCGAAAATCCAATAGCACCAATGGATAGAGGAACCTAAAATAATCAGATACGATATTTTCTTTCAAAATGGGTGAGTATAAAACAAGAAAATACAATAAATCGGTAAATTTTCCTACTTTTTGCGAACGGTTTCCGAAAAATATGAAGCTACGGACAAGGGTCTAACGTCATGTACAGTAGGCCTACCATATTATTGCATGATAATTTGCCTTGCAAATGATGCAATTAACTTGCATTTGGAGGATTGTTATGTTGGATTAATTAGATTCAATCTCACGTGCGTGAAATTAGGTATCCTTGTTTACATGACCCTTTTTCAGTTCCATGCGCGATCCAACATCAAATCTTGAGATCGCGATATCTCTAAAATTCTTTGTCAGTCAGTTTCCTTCTTGGACTTTTATTTGAAGACTAAAATTTCGCTTTCTATTTGGTATATATTGTTTTGAATAAATGACTGTAGAATATAAGAAATTGCTTATCGAATGTCACTTTCCTATCAATTTTTAAAATGTGTGCGAAACGAAATATAGTCACCCAATCATATTGTTATTTTCCGTAAATTGTAACTGTCAAAAACAGCCAGGAGGGGGAGTACTCAGATTTGGTTCCGACGGGGGTGTACTGCTGAAGCCGAGAGTTTGGGCCAACCAATTAACCCCCCCCCCCCCTTCCCGGCCACGCAAACTGATGCAAATTTCCTGAAGTGATTTTCATAAATTTTGGAGGAATCATTGTTCTCCAGACAGTGGACTTTGGAGGAGATTCGTATTCTGCTTCATACCCCAGGCTTTATGATATACGACAAACAGGCAATTGACAATAATACAGTCTGAAGAACATTATTTGTTATTTCACTTTTTATTTCATTCTATAAAGTTGAAACATTAAACTGCACACTTCGATGCTTTCACGTACAATGTATGAACACTTCGAGAATACAATGAAAGGCATATGATAATTCATTTAATCAAGTTAAAACAACTTCATACAAAAGGGTGAGCTTTGTTCAAACTCGTATTGAGAGAAGTAATGATGCCAGCAACGTAAAAATCGTGGGGTATATAGAGGAGATTCTAAGGTTTAACATGACTGCTTTCACTTTTGCTTCATGCTCACGTTTTGCTGGGGAAGAGCAAAATGTCCAAAACTTTTGACATATTTTTGGCCGTATTACAAGAACCACATCACCTATATGGAATTTCTGGTCAGATAGGTCAGTATACTGAAATGTGATATTCTCCAGTTTCTGTTTTTGTTTTTTGTTTTTGTTTTACTTTTAATAGTTAACATTATTTTTAAGAATATGGCCTTCACCCCTTAAAACCTGGCTTCCACCAGAGCACCGACAAGATACGAAGGGTTGCGGAAGCAAATTATGTCATTTCGGCATTCTTTCTGCGCCAGACGCAGAAATAGTATGTGAATAATTTTGCCCTCTCCTTAAAGTGCGGAAACGTAGGGAAGTGTTATAATAAAGTCAGTGAACAGAATCTTTCAAGTATATGCCGATAGATTGCTGAACGAAGGCAGATTGACTGATGTTGCATTCTGCGTCTTGTCCACGCCCAGGGGGACGCCAGGTTCAGCGTTATCGACTGAACGCCACTATAACCTGGCGTCCACTTCCCGACGTTTCCGCACTTTCGGTAGAAGGCAAAATTATCCACACACCTTTTCCGCATCTGGCGTGGAAAGAATGCCGAAATTATATAATTTGTTTTTGCAATGTACCCTTCCTAATCTTGTCGGCGATCTAGTGGTCGCCAGACAATTTAACCATCCGTTGGTCTTTTGTTTTTGTGTAATAAAAATTTGTTGTCTTATTCACTTCACACTAACCATAATTTGAACTGTCCAGTTGAGATATCAACACTGTGTGCCACCCTGCTGAAGAAGTTAATAAACATCCTGTATAATTTGCACATATTATGACCAGCTGAATTTCTGTTTGTTTTGTCATGATCTGTTGCTAAATTTTACAGGAGGTCCCGGGCATATGGTGGTCTCATTACTAAGAAACACAGTGACTGAAATCGAGAGAAAAATTATAATCAAACAAACACTGGTAATTTTGAAAGTTTAAGAAACTTTAAGAAGTCATAAAAAACAGCCTAATTATCTTGCATTTCTGATTGCAGTAAAACGAATCCTGCTCCAGAAATAAACTCCTCTTTCAATCATGGGGATTTTGTTCCCAGTTGTTTATATATGTGTACTTTTATGAACTTTTCGTAAATCACGCTAGAGTAGTAAAGATGCAAACCATGTAGAAATTGCGGGATATATAGAGGAGATTCTAAGGTTTATCAAGACAGCTTTAATTTTCACTGAAGGTTCGAGCAAAATCCGATAAGAAATAAAGTTATGATTTTTTTTAATTTGCTCAGTAGGGGAGGGGCGATTGTTGTTGTTTTTAAATTAACATTTGGTGATCATTCAATCTGGAATATTTTCACAACATATTTTTATGGGTTTATCAGCGCCTTTTTTTAACAATAGCATAAAAAAAGGACAATATTCAAAGAAAAACTTTAGAAGAGAAGTTTCTATAGGGGCTGTCAAATACGGATGTCCGTTTCAATCATCTCTACCGACTGCGATATACTAGTATATATTACATATGTATACTAGTAGGCCTATCGGACTCCTTTGTGCAGGCTTCTCAGTTGGTATCAGCCTACCCCCCCCCCCCCCCCCCCCCCCCGATCTGCACTGCGTTCGGTACAATTTATTTCAAGTTCGGTGTTGGTGTTGGTGTTGAGACTGCTGATTCTAGCCCCAACACCGAATTCGGGTTTATAAAAATAATACCAATCACATTAGCTCAAGACCTAGTGAAGTCAATCCCAGCACCAGCTTCATTTCACTTTAGGTGTTGTGGCTGGTGCTAGTTTTGCCCCAACACCAACACCAGCTTTCAACACCGAACTTGAATTCACCCAACGCTGTTCGGTAATTTAATACAGGTATATAATTAAACGTTGTGAACAGGAAAAAAATACTCGCTCAGTGGGGGGGGGGGGGGGAATTCGGTAAAAACGTCATCATCGTAATAGCCATCATAATGATTCATCATCTTCACTGTCAACGATCATCATCGTCACTGTGTATCGGCAACATATGCCATCAGCATCGTCATCAACAATATAGTCGTCATCATGAAGAAAAACTAAAATCGGCATAACCCTCCAACCCGCAGGCAAATGGCTATCTAAATATTGAAATTAACATAGTCCATCGCATCGTCGTCAGTAGCCAGGATGCGAGCGCGACAAAGATTAAATAAAATCTGTTTCTGAGACACACGCACATGAAAGATGTGCCTCTGCTCCCTCTACTCCTGGCCAGAGGCACAGCGTTCATCGTTCATCGTTCATAAATGTATTCATTTTTTATATCAAAGACAATATTTAGCCAGGGTAGCGCGTCCAATAATATGCTGTTCTCCCAATCCACAGGGCATTGGGAAATATTAAAATCAAAATAAACAAATGGTATAAAAAACATATGGACAAAACAGATTTTTTTTAAAAAAGTACACTTATCAAATAGTGTTTGAAATGGGGGGGGGGGGGGGGGGACTCCCGTGTCCATAAGAGAATCACAGAAAAGGAAAGGAAAAATTAATGAAAACAGCTGGTACAACAACAGAACAAATTATTCCACAGGTCAGATCCATCAAACATGACTCTGTCCAAAGTAATCCAAGGTGAGTTTTACATGTTGCGTCTAGACTTTCACTGGACAGAATTTTCAATATTTTGTTTTATAAATTCTGTTGAGAACTTGAGACGTGGAACACCATGACACAATAGTCAGAGCAAAATTGTATATCAGAAATACGATTTTTGCATCTGAAAACTTTTTAAATGGTTGTTTATATCATACCATGATTAATCTGTGGTAGCCGGGGTGGTAGCTACCGTTGACCCGGGCTCATTATTTCAGTTATGATGGGATGGCCACATTTTAAAAATATCATTGCCAGGAAATTAGAAATTTCGATGCACAATTTCTCATATTCTACAGAACTTATTCAAAACGTTATTTATTCAAATGTGTCTGAGAAAGAATTGACCGACAAAGAATATTTTGAAGATAGCCTATATACATGTATCGTGATCTCAAAATTCGATGTCGGATCGCAACGCGCATGGTTATATGGAACTGAAGTTTGCATCTAATTAATCCAATGTAACAATCCATGAAAGGTAAGTTAATTGCATCATTTGCAAGGCAAATTATTATACAGTCATGTGGTATCCCGTTTTACTATTCACAAGTTTGATGACATCTCTCAAAATGAAGATTTCTAGACCCCTGTCGGTAGCTTCATTTCGGAAACAAACGTAGGCCTAAAAGGTAGCAAAATTTGCCGATTTTTTGTCAATATCTTCATTATTGCTCACCCAAATTAAAAGAAAATTTCGTTTCTAAGTAAATTTAGGTTCCTCTATCAAGTGCCGCTATCAGATTTTCGATTTTTTTTTTTTTTTAATTATTTTTGAGATACTGCCCTGTGCGCCAACTATAGTCACGCGAAATATGGTCACACTGTCACAGTACTGGAAATGCTACGGCAAGTCACGGTCAGCTCCCAAGCAAAATCCGGCTCAATCCCGGCCAAACTTCCCGCCCCAAATCCCTGCCATTTAGCTAGAGTGAATTTCCCCCGACAAGCCCCGGTATATTCTCGCCCCACCCGGGCCAAATAGGTGAATTTCCCCCAACAAACTACGGTATATTCCCCACCCACCCGGGCAAAATAAGTGAATTTCCTCCGACAAGCCCCGGTATATTCCCGACCCACCCGGACAAAATAAATGAATTCCCCCGACAACACCCCGGTATATTCCCGACCCACCTGGGCAAAATAAGTGAATTTCCCCCGACAAACCCCGGTCTATTCCCGACCCACCCAAGCGAGAAAAATGCTGAAATCCCTGGCCAGCTTGGTTGCAAGTCCCGGCCATCCCCGGGTACCCAGGGGTCGGGACTACAATTGACAAGTGCATTATAGCAATCGGTATTCATGCAAAAAACAAGTCAAAATGATGTAAAAAGGTCTTATTTCAGACATTTTATTCTCAAGCCTCAAAATGTTGTCTTTCATGTATGATGGGGGGACCTAAAGCTACGCACTTTGTTTCCAGTGGCTAAAAAGTCACCTTTTCAATGATTTATGCGAAATTCTTTTTTATATCTTGGTTCTACATATTCTTAAATTAAATTCCTGAGAAAATTATGACGGAAAAATATCAATAACATTAATTTTCAAATCGATGTCGATACCCATGTCGAATTTGGTGGAAAAAATGAAAGGGTCCTAAAGCTACGCACACGTAATAAATGAATGCAAATCTTGATTTTTAAGCTGACTGACGTGAATTTCATCCCGATTTGCAAATAGTGATAATATCACCAAAAATAAAGGAAAATTACTCATTCCTTTTGGCGAAGGTAAATGATAATCTCGTTGCTCAGTCACACCAAAAGTTTGGCGCATTGAACGCGTCGCATTGCGCGTATTTGCGGGGTGCGTAGCTTTAGGACCTGCGTAGCTTTAGGACCCCTGACCATAAAAACTCCCGAACTGCATGTAAAATGAATGAGTGCGCAGACATGGGCACCATTGTTTTTTTAACGCTGAAATGACACGGCTGCTGTTTCTTGTGAAAATGGCATTGTTCTTGCTCTAATTTTGATGAGATTTTTTGCAAACTTACTCTTCAGAATATCAGGAATAATATAAAACTAAGCTTTAGAGGAAATTTGGAGAAATTCTTGTTCATTTTCAGGTAGGCCCGTTTCGGGTACTCGATTAACCGTGTACTCGCCCGATAGGGTCACTACACGACTAATGAAATTCCCACCGACTACTCGGTAACATAGTTGGAACTTGTGAATAACCCCCCAAAACCTCTAATTCAGAATAAAATATAGAAATTTATCACTTAATTGTTAGTTCTAAGATATTTCAATGTTATTTGAATCAATAAAATTCACATGAGAGTGTTTCTTTTCGGTAGCTAAGTTCTCGAGGATCGACCAGTAAAAACAAAGTCTGGCTGTGTAGGCTCCCGCTGCATCGGAAGCTTCAGTTATATTAAACTTTAAAGCGGGTGTGTGAGCCAGCCGCGCATACATCGGTCACCGCGATATACACCGTATAGCTCACTGTGTAAGCGAGATCCTATCATGTTTTTGTAAAAATGAAGGACGCGTATCAGCACAGAATATTTTCAAGCTAGTAATAGATGAAAACAAAAGGACATTATAAAACGGGTTCAAGAATGTAGCCATCCTGATTGGTCAAATAACACCACGTGACCGTGCAAAAAAAAAGTGATAACGCACGGCGAGGGGACTAACGCACGGCTAATCCGGATCAAACACTAAGATTGTAAGAAAACACTAAGATTGTAGACCCGTTTTATAAAACTTTTAATACATGGTTGTGAGGTCGTGCATTAGTGCGATCCAGCAACACGCAAGTTTTTATTGTGGTGTCTAACACACTCGGCTACGCCTCGTGCGTTAGTAAACCACGATAAAAACCTTTGTGTTGCCAGATCGCACTAACGCACTCCCAACCATGTATTAATAGTATACTGAAATACTTCTTACTTGCTAACGCGCGCTCGTTCGTTGCCGACGGGTCATGCACGGGCATGCCCATGTCGATTTGACGAGGGCATTGAATTGATGTCGATAGCACGCTCAGAATGTGCACAGTTTCAATACGGAGAAAGATGAATGGGATTTCGTGTACTAAAACGCTCCGAACCCAACTGTACTTCCGGGTACGAGCGCCACCTCATGGCGACTGGTAAACAACTGCAATATCATGATTACGATGGTGATGAAAAGAGGGAAGGAAATGACGATCTATTTCGCTTGATTTTACCTTGATTTTAATTTAGTCTTCACGAAAGTAGGTAGGAGGAGATAATTTGCATTGCTCTGAATTTTAGAACCGACACTGATCGTTTTAAACTTGTTTAATTTTAACATTTTAATACGGAAATCGGACATTAGTTATGGTTGTTGCACAGGCTGTTTGGGACTGGTTTCATGGCTTTACGCTGGTGCTCCGGCCAGAAAAGGTTGCGGGCTTCGGGGCCGGAGCGGTCAGCCTGTCTTACTGACAAAATCATTATACCGAGTAGTCGATTACTCGTCCAAAAAAATGTCCGTGTAAAGGACTACCGAAAATGGCCTTTCAAAACGGGCCTATTTTCAGGTCAAATCTTTGGTGCACAGACATAGGGCTCCCCATAGTTGGTATTCTGAAAATTGTCTTAAGTAGATATTATCTCTCTAAGGACCGCCTTTATATTATCTTTGACATGCCCATTTTTTGACACTTTACCAATCAAGATGGATTTTATATAGGTAGGTTAACCAATAGGAGAACCCCTTTAATATGTCAAACATAAAGATGGGCTTTGTGCGTATATCAATTTCGGGCGTAGTTATTAAATTACGCGTTTTATAATGCGCCATGCGCTACTGGACGGCAATCAGTTAACATAACAGCTCACCCTCTTCTGCTCGAACCAAGTCACATGTTGATGTAAAATCATCGAATACCACCTGCAATTTCTTCAAAATGTCTTCTCTATCTTGAATCACACACAGTCTCCATCTCGCTATTCGAGCATGTACTGTCTGATTCTGAGCTAGAAAAATTGCCGAGATCATGAGATACAACAGCTGAAAGCTGTTGTAAGTTTTGTTGTAGTTACCATGGAAGATAAGATAAAACAAAAGATAGAATAATTTTCAGAATACTAATTATCTCATGATATTATCTTCAGCACGCATATCATGCGCAGTGAAGAAAGATATACAACAAAAGTTACAATAAAAGTTGCAACAATTTTCAGAATACCGATTTTTATCTTAAGTGTCTGTGTGGAGATACAATTAATATTAGAGGTAAAAGAGTTTTCAGAATACCGCCCCAGGGTTATATTCTATGTGAATTATTAATGGGTAGGCAAAATAAATGTGACTTTTGTTCTGCACTATGGTTCTGCAATTCTGCACTTAGATCCACTCACACTTATGCGAGCGAGGTTATTGAGATCTATAGAGTATACTGTATGATAGAGTCTATAGATAGATACGGGGACAGGTTGGTTATCCGGACAGGTCTTTCTTAAAGTTTAAAACAGTAAATCAAACAACTTTTCATTCATATTGTGACAAATCTTTTACAGGATAGATTGAAAATTATGTGAATTGCAAATATGCATATTTTTTGTAAAATCTGAAGGTAAAATTGACAGGCTGATTTTTGTTGAGCATCCAGACACACCCCCCCCCCCCCCCCCCCCCCAATCATACATGCACGGGCACTGGTAGGGCAAAAGTTATATTTTCAGTGTGATTGTCAATGTGAACTGTGGCTTTACCAGCTGCTTTTCAATTGAATTGTTTTGCATCCTGTAATCACCTGTGCGAAACGATTGCTAAAACGTGAAAAAATGGCTTGCAAGAATTAAAGGATTCACCAACCAGCGAACATCCCCACCCTGCATAATCCGACCACTTACCCTGGACCACTCGACCCGGTTGAGTTATCCAGGGTGGGATGTCTCGCTGGACAACTCGACCCACTTTTTTTTTCTCATTGATTTATGAACTAAATTCGCTCATTTTACAATAAATTGCCATATAAGCTAGCATTTATTAAAGTGGTAAATTATAATATGATGTAAATTACAGTAAATTTTTACTTACAGTTAATATTATTTTGGTAGAAAGAAAATGTTTTTATTTTCAAGCACTCAACCCCAAAAGTGGTAGGTATGTGGCACTGGCAAGACGAAAAAGGGGCTTTGGAACTAGCGTATCATGAAAAGGATGGTCTTCTGAACTACTAACATTTTGGTAAAATGGGGTCTTTGGAACTGGATTAAAATATGAATATGATGCTACAGAACTGGTTCCCACAAGCTCCCACTAGCTATTTAAATACGCTGTGTGTCATGGCAAGTCTATATAGTGTATGTATTTATAAATTATAAGCGGGGTTAATTTGCATGCATGTGCTCAGCATGGATGAAAACTGAATTCCCTGGGGTGGATTGGAACCGGATTGGAAGCAATGGGGAAAGCCCGGAGGAATTAAGCACCTGCAATGAAACTCGTTTTCAACTTTTCACCAGAAATGATATTCTTCGAAAAGGGCCGGGGCTGGCCAGAACGGCCGGAACGACAGGAAAAAGCGGTGCTTTGGAACTGTTTTCTCTTTTCTTATTCTCAACAAGAAAACAATGGTATGCTTTGGAACGGAAATTTGAGTGTAAAAATTGGGGTCTGTCTTCCCCACGGCACATACCCACCGCACACTATATACTGAGTGGCCCCCCCCCCCTCCCCCAGGGCTGTAGTAATTAATTCCTTTGATTGTTGACACCAAGGGAAAGACAAGACCAGAGAAACATGTTATCCATGAAACTTTGTATCATCAAATGAGATCATGTCATTCATGTATATACCTGTAACAGAAAATTTCAGTCATTTCTTCTCCTTGTTGCTTTTGCAGAGCTTTGCTGCAATTGCAAGCAGACAGCTGAACACTGAAGTACAGTTGACTACAAATGTAAGTTCAAAACAAACCACATTTTCCTTTTACACCACTCTCCACATTTCTTGATTTCACAGGGTTCTGGTTGAAATTTGTGAGATAAGAATTATTATTTAAAGAATATGACTTTCAAGGAAGGAATCCCGTTCTTGATGGCAACTTTTTTTGTTGACAGAAAGTATACTTGTACTAATTACACAAATATATGAGTGAAGTTGCCTACATTGTGTACATGTATGTGGGGAAAGAAAAACCTTTACATAAATATGTTGCCTTTCTTCATAGTAAATGTCAAGGCTGGTAAGTCCCTTTCAAATCATAACTTTCTTTAATTGTATCATTCTCCTTTCAAATTTGCATGATATTTATATAATATTGATTGGCCTTGATTCCCGAACTAGATTCATATTACCAGAGTCGAAGACGAGGGTAATATGGATCTAGTGAGGGCGATGTATGTCGTATCTCCTGAAAGTAGGAGCCAGTCAGTGTTGTTATTATTATCCACATCATACATGTACATCTAGCTAGAGCAAGCCTACATACGTCTTCTTAGTGATAGCCATTGTGACGTCACATATCCCAGTCCAAAAATAATGCGCAATAAATGTGTTGCATAATAATGTGCGCTTATATAGTTGCTTGGGCGCATCTGTACTGCTTTGGCTGCGTATGACTGTAGCTGATCTCCAAGTTCCCACATGTTAGACCAGGGAAAATACAAGGCTATATTGCTCGGTTTTATAACACGTAAGGATCATAGGCTTTTGTGAAACAGGATGATACAAGAAATATTACCCTCTTTGCCCGGTTTGCCCCAAAGATGAGGGGAATACAATTTTGTAAAACCACAGCTCAGATGTCTGATACAGATAATAATATTACAATTCTTTTATAGTGAATGAAAAAACATATTTGAATAAATGTACAGTGTCCTTTGTATTTTTGTTTAAATACAAAAACAAATCACTCTCAAGAAGGAAACATGAGAAGTTAATTGGACTGTCATAGGAGCTACTTTAGTAGACCTGAGGGCAAGATGGCCATTGTTTCCAGTGGACACGTAATTTGATTATTCATATTTTACCAATGGCATCTCCCTGTAATTTTGTATTGTGCAGCCATTCAAACTACACAAGCTTGAGGAAGGTCCAAGAACGACCAGTATGTTGACTAAGGATGAAGCATTGGATTATTACCACAAGATGCAGACCATTAGAAGAATGGAGACAGCTGCTGCTACTCTCTATAAATCTAAGGAGATTAGAGGGTTCTGTCATTTGTATTCAGGACAGGTAATAAGATCAATATTAAGGCCCATTCAGACATCTGGTAAAAGACCACTCTTTTTTTTTTAATGACATTGTGGCAAAATTTAGTTCTATCTTTATCATTGATATATTCTTGCATTTTTAAAATGAAGAGTATATCATTTATATCAACTTGCTATGTTAAAATCTTGTGTTGTTCAAAAGAGGCTGTAAAGTTATAATTTTTTCAGACCAAATTTGAATTGGATAGTGTTTTACCTATTGTGTATGTACATGTAGTAGTGTTTTCAGTTGCAGAGTTTGTCACCCCAGGTCACCATGCTGGTATTATTTTCTGCTTGCCTGACATTGTAACTTTACTAACAGATTTTGCCCAAATCTTTTTAAATGTAAATAGTGGAATACTTACTAGTGCAGTTATTAACCTGAGTCTACTTCCTAGCTAGCACATTAAATGGTTAGCTTCATACTTAGTGCACCAGTTTTGATTTCAGGTTTTTTTTTTTTCTCTCTCTCTCTCTGTGATTACAGGAGGCATGTGCTGTTGGGATTGACTCAATACTGACCCCAGACGATGCAGTCATCACTGCATACAGAGCTCATGGATGGGCCTATCTTAGAGGTGTTACCTTACATGGTGTGCTAGCTGAGCTTACAGGTATGTTGTGTCATAGTGATGGCACTGTTGGGCTATAGGTGGCTCTTCTTGATAGGCTTACTTGCTGGCTATATTGTAAGCAGGCTGGTTTGCGTTCATTGCTCATGCATCATTATGTTGGAGCAAGCATATTCTTTAACAGGATGTATGTTACATGTCAGGGCCCAGTGAGATTTTTGAAGGTCCCAACTGGCAGCCTAATGATGCCATCCCTTGTAGTTTGTGACTGTTTTACCTTTCATTCTTTTTGCAGTAATAACAGTAAAATGAGTATTTTGGGATATGTATTTTCAAATCTCATCACATTTGTTTAAATACTCATGTGCTTATTACAATCTCATACTTCTCTCAAATGTTTATGACTGGCAGAAAGACATTGTTTTCATTGACAGTATTTCCCCAGTGAAGCTGTGATGTTCAAGTCAAACTAAACTCTTCATAAATATATTAATGCAGTTTATACATTTTAGAGCTTACACATACATGAATGTTTTTAAAAATCAGTAAATGGGGACATAGTGTGGAAAGTTAACTTGAAATATGCATTCATTGTAATAAAATTTTAAGTTGAATATCAACAGTTCATTCATTCAATAATGCCTATACTACAAGGGTAGCTTTTTGTGTTTGTATTTGAATCATACACTTCAAGTTGTGTACTGCACATCCATGATCTTCATTTCTTAGATGTTAAATGTTATATTTGTTTGACCAGGAAGGAGAACAGGGTGTGCTAAAGGTAAAGGAGGCTCCATGCATATGTACTGTAAGAACTTCTATGGTGGAAATGGCATTGTAGGAGCACAGGTAAGTTGAAACCTTTATATTCCAGTCATGCCACCAAGACATACACCTGGGGGGTGTTTCATAAAGCTGTTTGTAAAGTTAGGCATGACTTTACCAACGACTTGAATATGAAGTGCCAGATAGAATGCCCAAAGTTTTTCCTGATGTTTTAACAAAGTGTGACTGTATTTCCAATAACCTCAAATAAATTATGGCAAAAAATATACTTTGCATCAAAAATGTTTGTTATAATAAGAATGTTAATCTACATCTGCACAGTTCAACTTTAGTTGATGCAGTTAAAAGTGATTGAGCATCCCATTTGGCTTGTCATATTTAAGTCATTTGTAAAGTCATGCATAACTTTACGAACAGCTTTATGAAATATTTAAGTCATTTGTAAAGTCATGCATAACTTGACGAAAAGCTTTATGAAATATTTAAGTCATTCGTAAAGTCATGCATAACTTTACGAACAGCTTTATGAAATATTTAAGTCATTCGTAAAGTCATGCATAACTTTACGAAAAGCTTTATGAAACACCCCCCCAGATTGATAACAGAAGAAGAATACATGACTACTGATTGGCAAGAACCAATGGTCATGGTGCTTTGGAGTTGGTTTGGAATCAGTTTGCTGGTGTGACATGGGTGTTCAATTTCTGATATCATTTACCAAAAAATGAAAACTTTCCTTGTCTCTGTATAAATTTAAGGAACTTGACCCTGTAATAAGCTCATAGGATATTTATAGGATTTCCTTTTTTTTTTTTTTTCCTCAAACAGCAAAAAATGTGTTGTTAAGGCCAAGTAAAACTTGCTTTTCCTATATTCTCCATAGACAGTAATATCATTCCTTTAAAAAACATTTTCTTGGAGTTGGCTGTACAGTGATTAATTAATAGTTTCCTTTTTCTTCTTTGATTTTTTAATGATAATGACTATATTGAAATATTTCATTGTGTAGGTTCCACTTGGTGCAGGCATTGCCTTAGCACAAAAATACATGGACACCAAGAATGTGTGTATCTCCCTCTATGGTGACGGAGCAGCCAACCAGGGTCAGGTGTTTGAGGCCTATAATATCGCCAAGCTGTGGGATCTTCCCTGTATCTTTGTGTGTGAGAACAACAAGTATGGTATGGGAACAGCTGTGGAGAGGTCAGCAGCTTCAACTGATTATTACACTCGGGGAGATTACATACCAGGCATCTGGGTAAACAAGAAAGAATTATTTTGTTAAAGTTCACTTTAGAAGATGTAAGCGATTCAAGCAAAAGGCTTTGTAGCAAGACTGTCATTTCTTTACCAGGAGAAAAATGACAGACAATGTTGATAAGAAACCAATCATTCCTCTATTGTGTTAAGCATAAATCTGATAAGTATAGTAAATAATCTATGTTTTTAACTGTCCCACTGAATTATTCAGAGCTGTGTAAAGTATGAACTATGTTGTTGTTATTATTGACATTGTTTTTTTGTTTTTTGTTGTTGATTTTTTATTTTGTTTCATTTTAACACAATTCTCATGATTTTGTTTTATCTAACTCTTTGATTGTTTTCAGGTTGATGGTATGGATGTTGTAGCTGTGAGGGAAGCAACTCGATATGCTAAAGACTACTGCACATCAGGAAAGGTTAGATGATATTTTTTGAACAATATTTGCCAAAAACACTTTTTTCCATCTTGAATGATTATCACATGTTGTACCCTTGTGGCAAGTAGAGCATACATCTAGAGTGTGGTTTTTGTAAGGGTTCTTTGTTGATGACATGAGTTCTTATTGTGATAGTAAGTGATCCAGAAACCACTACTGTACCAGAAAGGAGGTCCAGGAATCAATTTATAATGATTTCTGTATTAGTTGGTCTACTGTCTCACTGGATCCTCTGGTAATGGAAGTGGAGATATACAGGTAACATGATTATAGTTTGAGTGATTCTGGAACTAGTTACTTTACCAGAAAGAAGCCCCATTACCCAGTCTTTATTATTTCTTGATTTGGGACTTTGGTGACTGTCTTATTTGATCCTTTGGAAATGGGAGTTGATACTTGCCTGTATCATGGTCAAAGATGTTTTAAGACCTGAATGTAATCAGGGGCAGGTTTATTATATTTATCACATTGATAATACAGCAATGCTTCCCTCACCACTAAATTGAATACTTCTTTCATTATGTACCTCTGTGTAGAGAAGAAAGTACTTAATTGCATAGCATGCATCACATATCTTGTCTCTTAATATTTCTGAGAGCTTTGTTTGCACAGCAACCTTCACATTTTCAGTGGCATGCATGTATTTTCCCCATCCTCACTTTCTTTACACAAAATTCTCAATTCATAGATGCATGGAAAGATAACAGATATGGTTGTTACAGAACTACCACAAAAGAAATCTGACATGTCATTTGCTGATTTTTGTTGCTGTTAATGCAACAATATGTTCAGTTGTTTTGGACTCAATCTTTGTTAGCATTAATTAGCTCTGTTTTCTTCATTCCAAGAAGGACTCTGCATAAAACTTGTTGCTCCTTGTAGATTTATTCTAACATAATAGAATTGCTGTTCTCCCTTGTGCAAACATCTTGTTATAATTTGTAATGTGGTAGGTTCAGTTGTCTTGCTTGTCAGTAAATCTATTAGCCTCCATGGCACTTTGATGGGTGAATTCTGCAAGTTTTACACATCTTGCTATCTGGATATGTAGTGGGTGGTAATCAAAACTATACAGGCCACACGTTCAGCATGTGGCCAAAACAGGGCATGTGCGCCCTCCATTGCAATTGACAGCTGTGATGTTGGTGGCACTCCCAGTGATAATGGCTGGGAGAAGAAAAGGTTGAGATTCCTGTCCCACATCTTGGTTGTGAGAGATGATGCAGTAGTCACGTTTTATGGAGGAGGGAATTCTGTGTTCTGAAAAGTGTAGGTCTTTATTTCCTACTCTACCATGATGAAATATATTGTTATTCTGAGATATTGGGTCATGTTACTGGCAGTGCATAAATCATTTTTTAGGGCAAAATAGTTGCGTTCTGCAACTCTGCAGCAACAAAGCCTTCAGTTTCTGAACATAATGTCTCATATCATTCTGGAAGGAAAAGGTCTTCTTTGATGTTAGTGTATATTTTCAATCAAGGCCTTCAGCATCTTCATAAGACCTGGCTCTTCCACAGTGTAAATTGGTTTCATGTCGGGCGATTCGGTATGCAACAGCTGGCGTTGATTCTTTGTCACATGCAATTGACTTCTGGAATGTGTTCTGTGTAACATTAGCAGATGACAAATGGTCGCTGCTCTATCTATAATTCTAGAAACAAAATGTATTTGTGATTTTGTATATAAATTCTGGATAAAGATCCATTTCCAGCATTCCCTGTAATGTTTACACCCTTAGAGGGCTCACTTCAGGTAAACTATCAAAAAGCAGATAAAATCAGAAACATTTGTTTGGAATGCATGTAATTACAAAGAATCTATGTACATAATGTTGATATGTAAGGAAGATGTATTGGCCTATTGGGTCTTTGCATTTTCTTTTGTAGACAATTTCTTATGCCTCACAGCCATGTTAGTTCCATATTGGACTGTGCATTTTCTTTGGGAGTTACATTCTTCTGCCTCAAAGGCATAGCACTCATAGCACTTCTGTATTTGACTCTTTGTATTCTCTTTTGCAGTCAACTTCTTATGCCTCAAAGTGCTGAGCCATATCGATTGTACAGATCCTGGTTAAATTCCTATCTGCCTTTGTGAATTTGCTGGAAGCATGTGAATTTATGTTGGCATAACAGAAGCATTACTGCCATCAATCTATGGGGTATATGTTATATGCATGGCTTATTTAGCAGACAAGAAGGAAAGTAAGAACAGGGCAGGTATTCTTACTAGATAGTGGTGAGCAATTTATTGACCAATGAGGATCTGTACTATGGATTGATAGCATTCATCATGTACACATAGCCTTACATGTAACTGTAATACACATCTGGCATTGCTCACTACTTACAGAAATGTTTGTTGGTTATACACAACTTGTATTGGATGTACATGAGATCTTTACATACATGTATTTGGATATCTTGGTGATGGTATATAAGTGATCACTTAGCTTACTACCATTTGTGAGATATTCAGAACCTAATCACTTATATAATTTCCTATTTTGGTCCGCTCTCTTTACAGGGTCCTCTAGTAATGGAAGTTGAGACATACAGATATCATGGTCACAGTATGAGTGATCCAGGAACCAGTTACAGATCTAGAGAAGAGGTCCAGGAGATCAGACAGACTCAGGATCCAATCACCAAGCTCAAAGACACCATCCTAGCCAATGAACTAGCCACAGAAGCTGAACTTAAAGTAAGTAGGGACTAAGAAGGGAAATGCTAGATGAATAGGGAGCACTTTCAAGAGAAGGTTAAGTTCAGGGAAAGGTAAAAATTAATTTGTGAGGCTCCTCATTCACTTTACCTGAGTTTGGAAGATTATCATAGTAGAAATGTTCCCTAAAAAGGATTGCTCTTCAAATGCTCTCACATTCAAAATATGACAAGAAACAGCTGAAATGTTTGGGCTGAAGATGTGTGTATAGTCCCATATACACATTTCTGTGTGCAGTGCATGTGACTCTCAGCAGGACTGAGTCAATTTCTTCTCATTTTGGTGATTTTCAAAACCTTACAACATACATCAATTCTTATGTACTATATAATTGACCTTTCCCAATTGTTTTGAGACAGTTTTTTGCGCAATGTAATCGCTTGACCAGAACTCAACTTTATCTTTAAAAGGGGAAGGTTCTGGGTTAAAATCAATGTGGATGAGCTAGTGCCCTGTTTTAAAGACATTCATCCTCAATAACCAAGTCTGATAGATAAAACTTGAAGCAGTCAGTCCTCTTACATCAAGTCATTTGGATAGGAATTCATGCAGTTGGTTCCCTGGCGGTGTAACTGTAATCTCACTTGCTCTGTAAGCAGTCAGATATTAAAACATCTACAACGTTTGAAATGTCTCAGGTAATACAGTTGCCTCGTATTATAATAATAATATTGAAAATTTAGGAGCCCTAAAAACCGAAAGTTCTACAGTCCTTACAAAATTACAGATTGGAAAAGAAAAGACAATAGCAACAACAAAAAGACAGAATTGAAAAGTAAGAGATCACATTAGAACATTACATTACTGCAGAAAGAAATGTGTTTTAGGGATATTTTGAAAGTGTCAAGACATTATTTCTCTGATTTTATTCATTTATTTATTTTTTGCATATTTTTTTTTTGGATATTATATTATATATATTTTTTTTATATTCACTGACAAAGTGAGAGTGGAAAGGTGGGTCAAAATTTCAAAACGTAAAACAACAGCAGTCTTAATATAGTGTATGTACTCTATTCTTTTTATGTGTCAATTTGTTCAAATATATTCAAAGTTATGAATAGGAATTTTCCTGTATCAAAGTGTATTTTAATGATAAGAATGTATAAATCTTACCTTTGGCAGCTGTCTTATTGCGATATCAAAACAAATAATGAAAGTAAGAAAAAGCTGATGAGAAAAATAAATATTTATATGTATAATGAATACAAATGGTTACAATTTCAAGTGAAGTTGTCAATATAGTAAAGAGCTCTTCCTCTTTATTTCCTGACCCTCACCAAAGATGCGACGTTTAATACATCTTGTATTTCTCTTCCACCATCTTTCCATTTGACCAGGCTATAGATACATCTGTCCGTTCAGCAGTAGAGGAAGCCATGACCAAGGCTAAAACTGACCCTGAACTACCAGTGTCTGAGACATTCACTAACATCTATGCTAACACTGCTGCCATGAAGGTCAGAGGGGCTGATGCTTTCTCTTACCATGAATCTCACTGAAAACACAGAATGGAATGGTCCAAACTACATCATTCATGTGTAATAAGAGGTTCTTCCATTTGTTGTCAGTGGAGGTTTTTATGATTGGTGATGGAGGGATAAGGGATGACTCTCCTATAAAATTTTTAATTGGAACATATGACTAAGTATGTGGATTTGAATTTGGGGAAGCTAGACAATATGTATAGACTGTCTGTCTACAGAGTTAATGCTCCAAACTTTAATATGTGGGTTGTAGATGCACATGTGCTATTGGAGAAATGAAATGTTTTTATTAAATAAGAATTCAATATTATGCCAAAGGTATGATGCAAGTGGTTGGTAAGGTTGGTGCACTTATTATATAAATTGCTGTGATGCAATTTTATTCATGTGGAGAAAGATATTATCATTTTATCATGGAACATGAAGTCAAATCTGAAGAAACTTTGTGTCATCATATGAAATAGTTTAAATGTGGCTTATTTATTCAGTAAGATGGTATAAATGAAAGTAAAGATTTGTCTAGAATGACAGATTGAAGGGAAATAAACGAGGATGTTGAACTGCAGTTGTGTCTACAATCTATTTTCTCATTGACCTTTTGTTGACTTGTATAGTCTTGTCATTTTCTGAGTTTTATCTACATGTATGTATATGTATATATGCAGTAATGCATTGATTCAGTGTTTACATGTTTGTGGGATAGTTTTATGTTGTTGTGCTTGGCGTAACACAGTTACAAAGTTTTATGTTGTATTATGCTCATATCAAATAAACAAATATCTGATTTGTGTACTTTTAATACAAACTATCTGGTAATGAGGAGAGCTGAAAATAATTATGCTTAATTGTGCAAATAGTAGAAGGATATGAAATAGTCAGAACTTACGTTGGGTTTTGCTCTTTGGACAGAGTTTTTGTTTTTGTTTATGTTTATGACTTTAGATTAAACCAGAGCTGTTATCATTTTGTGCTTCTTGATTACTTTGGATGGAGAACTCTTTGTGTTGTACATGTGTTTCTCTTACAGGGTTGCATTGCTTAAGCATGTCCTATAGCACCTACACATACTAAAAAGTAGTTAAGGTAAATTCACACCAAAAAAGATGCTTATCCAGCAGTTGAACATGTGGGGTTCTGAATGAGATCAGTTTGAGGCTTAATGGTGGGTAGGAGAGATGGAGATTTCAAAGATATGAAACCACTGATCTGAAACCTAATGAGCATTCACAGGGACTATGAAATCTGCAAATACATGTATTTCAGCTGTGTGATATAGGCTATACTATGTGGACATTTAAATGTGGTGTAGTTCATTGATGTAAATCAATTAAAAAGTGTGTTTTAAAGCCCTGTTTACTTATATCCAGAATACAGCTTTTCAGCCTATTATACAATAATAGGCATAAAATCATCGTTTTGTCTCTGGGGTGCACTGAAAATATTGAATTGAATTGAATTGAATATCCACTGTATTAGGGGCTAGTGACCTTGAATTAACATTTTTCTTCCATCAAAAAATATCTTTTAACATCTCAGCAGCTATGTATTTCAAATGATTATATAGAGGTCTGTTTTTTAATTTTTGAAAATTTAAGAACTAAGTCAAAATAGTGAAAACGGCCCTAGTCCAAATGACAATCATCCATGATGAGAAATGTACAAGTTTTGTATAAAACACCTTTTATTTTAAGGATTTTCTTTGGACAGAGTGTGTGTATAGTAATAACAGCATTATGTATCAACATTAACATGAAGTTGAAATGTTGCTGAATAAAAGAAAATATGTCTGAACATCGAGTCTCAACTCATTATTTGGTTTATAAAGCAAAATCTCGATAGAAAGAAGGAGCATGTTATGATAAATGGGTGCAAAAATAGTAGAAGACATTTGATACTTCTTGTAGTGTTATTTGAATAGGCTTTACTGAAATGAATTTATGGTATGGAACACTGTATTTGTATGAATGTCAACATGTGTGAGCTTATTTAATAGACCAATTTGCTATGGGAAAAAGAAAATAGGAGGGATAAAGTGAACAGTGTAGAAAGGCAATGAGTAATAGAAGGCTGGTAAAGAATGATGTGATATGGAGAAATGGAGCAGTTTATGTGATTCGCAAAGTTTATACAGGAGGATATCTGTTAGGATAGGTTTCAGAATAATTAGATCTATAGAGCTTCATAGATACTATAGAAGGGCAGGGAGATTCAGGATTTTTGGAAAAGGGGAGGGGGTCCAGGAATAAGTCAATTTTAAACCAATT
This sequence comes from Heliocidaris tuberculata, assembly GCA_025618425.1. NCBI lineage: Eukaryota > Metazoa > Echinodermata > Echinoidea > Camarodonta > Echinometridae > Heliocidaris > Heliocidaris tuberculata. Next base: position 1,662,637 of record CM046837.1, read on the forward strand.
TTGATTGCTTGGTTTAGGTGGGGTGATCATTTCGCTGCTCCTCCTCCACAATCGACATATAAACAAGAATTAGATGACAGAGGGAGAAGATTTATAAAGTAGATTTAAGATCAATTTTGAAGGAAAGAGCAAGAGGAAAAGGAAGGGTTGAGTGCCTGAAATTTGACGAAGAAAGAGAAATGGATAAGAGAGAAGCGAGTTCTATAATTAAGAAAGAGGAGACATGAAAGCAGAATGATGTAGAAAAAGCACATACATGTACACATGTACATGTATGGATCAGCGGATATCATGTTTTATTCATTGCCACATGCGCCTTTCTTTTTTTTTTGGGGGGGGGGCTGCCGATGCAGAATATAACCCCCCCCCCCCCCCTCATTACTGGCATGTACAATAACATTTTCATGGTTACCAACGCACTCTTATAAATGTGCTGATTCTCTCTCTCTTTTTTTTTTTTTGGTTTTGGAGGTTGGGGGTTGGCTTGTGTTGGGAGGGGCAAGGTCCCATTGCCCTTTTGGCTACGCTAGTACGTGCCCTTGTTATCTCAACATGGGACCTACATTTCCAGGCAAGCTAAGTGAGCATTAGAAACCAATACAAATATTACCCAGTTCTTAAGTCATCTTGAGGGCAATCATAGTAGTCAAGAATTTTCGATTCTTTGGGGAGATACGAGAAAAAAGAAAAATCAATACGGAAAATCAATGCGTGTGTGGTGGAAAATGTTTGAAAAATGACTCTAGAATGCGGGAATATTTAAAATGAAACAGCCACATCTTTCCATAAACGCAAAATGGATCGAACAAGTGTAAAAATGGGTTGTAGTTACTATTTTTTAAAATTTAGTCCGAAGACGAAATTAAAATTTTCATTTGGAGAGTTTTGGGCTTAGTATCTCTCATGGGTTTACAATGTAGTTATCTGAGGATAGGCCCTAATACTCTGTAGTTTAAGTTTGAAAATAATGTAAAATGACGGTAGAAGAATGAAGTTGGTTTTATTATTTAATTTGATTCTTAAAAATAGTTTCCAAACTGTATAGTAAGCATGATTAGTTGATTACAATATTATTCCACAGTTAAAATAGTTCCTAGTAATATAAAGATTTTGATTAAATTTGAAAGATACATGTGATAAGATCTTGTAACTTCATTATGTCAATAAATTCGAAATGAATACAGATCAGTATGACAATAATTTTCCTCACTTTTGGTCCAGAAAATATATATATAATATCTTTTTTTTTTGTTGTTGTTGTAATACATGTCAAGGTTATATACAAACACGTATGAATACTATTTTCCATGGTGGTATCTTTAACAATAATTATGAATCTTTTGAATGAAAAGCTAAAACGTAGGAAAAATCCTAATAGATGACTGTGAAAAAAAAGATGTAATTGGAGTTCGACCACCAAAAAAAAAAAAATAAATAAATAAATAAACAAATATATGGAAAAAAAAGAGAAAAGAAAATCCATGAACAGTCATATTTCAAAAAATTTTGTTTAAATTTTGCCGTACATTTCATTCCTTATTAATCATTTCTGAAAAAAGAAAGAATGTACTTGGCAATAATTAGGAATGTGATTATGTTTAATAAATAACTGAAATCTAATCGATTAATTAAAAAACAAAAACTTTCAATCATGCGTTATTGATTTTGAAAACAGTCAAGTAACTAAAATGGTATTTATTATCTACCTTGAAATCTATGCAAATTTAATAGCACCTCGGCATAACTCTGGGCAAAGTTCTCTAATAATTAAAAAAATTGTTGGTAGTATGGTCCATCTTATCGCATCATGTATCACAAATCATTTATGTATAACAGAACATTCCACATGAACAATTTTCTTCTAACACTTCTTTTTTTCTTTTCGTTACACCCTTTTCACTTTTTAACGGAATAGTAATGCCTATCTGCTTTCAAAAGAGAATTTCAAACTTTCTTATTAGAGCCTTATACCACAGTGCTCCCCATGGGTGTATCTCGAGGGGGGGGGGGGGAATGGGGCTATATATCCAAAAAAAAAATTGAGGTGGGGGATATTTTTGGATAAAATAAATAAGAATTATGATACATTAACTTAAAACTAATAATTATCCAAACTCATTATGTTTGATCTTGAAATACAATCACATTCTTTAATGATTAGAAGTAAGGAAATAAGAAATGCAATAATTTCAATGCGAAAATATCGAAGAAAATTCGTTCCCTCGCATTGTTAATCTCAATTAAGGGGTCCCTTCCATTGGCGTAGATCCGTGCATTCCTTCTTTTCATTAAAACTATTTTGGGATGCTTTAAAATGCAAGTTTTATAGACAGATTTTTGAAAAAGTCCTTTGTGTAGGAGGGGGATACCCCCCCCCCCCCTTCCACACCCTCCCCAGAATCGAGAAATTCTTCAGGACACAGTTATACACGTGACCCCTTGGTTTAGCATGCTGTATGTTCGTCTCCTAATCATCGATTGGTCAATTCTTTCTCAAGAGATGTTAAATGTCAACCCTGGGCTTGGCCCAATTTGTAGCGTGGTGCAACAATTTAAAACCATTAAACGAGAGGAAATACTGGAGTATTGGTCGACATGAGAAATAGTCGGAAGTTCACCAAAATGTCGTGGCCTAAATGTCAAGTGATTGCAAATTTCAATAAGGGATATAATTTGGGGGAATAAAAAAAAGTTTAGGAACAATCTTTATATGTTCAGAGCTGTTAATGAAAAAAAGTGGGTTTATGCGTAGCGTTTTGGTATAAAACTTATCATCATCTTCTCAATGAGAGAAATGCCCGTGTAACATATAAGTTTGAATAATCATGATAATAATGATCTCATGGGAGTTGCTGCCAAATCGGTTAACATCATCATTATCATCATCATCATCATAATCAGTATATATCATCATCTTTATCATCATTATCATCATAAGTATCATCATCGTCGTCTTTCATCATCATCAAGTATCATCATCATGTATCATCATCATCATCATGTAGCTCAATAGGCCTACTGAACTCCATGAGAAGGCGCTAAGCCACTCAAGGAATTTCGTCCTGTCGCCATTTACTTCACCTGCATAATTCAAGAGAGTGTGTGTATATATGTATATATATATGGAAAGACTATTTAAGGGACCAAAGGGATTCGAACCACGTGTACCATTTGATTCATAGCCGATGCCTTTTCTACTAGAACACAACATCTCTCTATAAGAAGCACATATTAAAGGGCGATCTACTCTTTGTAATGAGTTGATTTATGTGAAAACCAAAAAAAAAAAAAAAAAAAAAAGAAAAAGAACATGAGAAACAGGATAGTGAAATTTTAAAAGAAACTGACAGAGAATAAGAAAGTTATGACTGTTTGAAAAATGAGATCAATAAATCTATGCGAATCTCAAATTGGCAAATTGGTGGGTCGATTGTGATGTATTCCCGGTCAATTCTTCCGTTTATCATACACTAAAATATAATTACTTATGCTTTGATCCTAAGCCCCTTTTCCCTCTGGGCAGTACTCAAAATACATGTGTATTGTAGATAGCTTAAAATGGTTATTATAGGTCCTCCAAAAAGAAAAATATCTTTTTGAATTAGAAATTTTGAAAAAAATTACATTTTAGTCATTTTGTGTGTTGGAGCAAATGGGAGACTCCGTTACATCACAGTGACATTACCGATTCGGCCAATTTGAAATTCCAACAAATAGTGATTGCAACTTTCAAAATTCCGGTATCTTTTTTATGCTTGTCCGATTTCGTTGAAACTTTCATGCTTCTCTGATATTTCTGCTTTCTTTCAGAGCAACTTTCCATTAAGTTTGAATTTCCCTTTAATTATATCGACTTTTAGTGAGAGCAAGAATAACATTTAAGCTCTGACCATGCCCTAAACATATCCTTGGCTGGACTAGAAGAGATAATCGATATTTTGCCATGTGTGTCCTTGAAGCGTGATAACGAAGGATGCTTGTTGTACTTTCAATAAATCACTAATAAAACAATCTATAGGGGCCAGACGAATGCTCTCGCCTTGCTTTCCTAGGCACCAACTAATCATTCCATCATTTAACACGAAAACCAAATCCAAAATAACGTTCATTTCTCTTCATCTGCAACAAACTTGGTCTTCTTCTTGGTAACTCGTTGCACTGGGAGCGAGGCCTAGTAGACTCCTTTCGCTCTGCTCCGGAAGTGTCGGTAAAAGCGCGCGAAAACCGCCGTTTGTTGATATACCTTTCCACGTCTGACAACAGCTAAGTGTGTTCCCATGGAAACAAACACCCACGACTTCCGGTTGGGCTGTACCAAGATGATTCCTCCAACAATAAATGATGTCTTGCATTTAGATATGATGAAATCCGGACTGCCCTCGATTTTACCTGGGCTCCTTTCTGAATATTTTCAGGCATTGGTCAATCTATCTTTCACAAGCTTCTGTTCCTCCCTTACAAGTTCATACCCCCCCCCCCTCTCTCTCTCTCTCCATCTTCTCACCCCCTCCCTCCTTTCTCTCTCCAATAATATCTGGCCTCATTCTTTCTTCTTTTTCCTTCTAAAAATTAATAAAAGATTATTCTCCTCTTCCTTCTTTCATGCGTCTGTACAATTATAAACATTTTGTTTATTATAGGCACAACTTTATTATACTTTTTTTTTCAAAATTTGATCACATTCATTTTTATCTCAAAGACAAATTTCCTCTCTCCTAATTTGTTTGGTATTCTTTATATCCCTTTATAAAAAGTACTCAATGGAATCATATAAATCATTTGTAAATTTATATAAGAATAATATCTATGTACTTTATCTGTATTCTTTAAATAGATTGTACATTATCACCTATGAAGCTGGATATCTCTTTTCTTTCTTTTGCAATTCTACATCTTCTAGAAATAAATTGCTGTTAAAAATATCATTGAGATGAGCGTAACTCGAGAAATCTCACAACAAAGACCTCCTTTAATTATTCTCCAGAACTATACCTTGGTATCCATTTTATGACCGCGAAGTGTGTCTGTTCTCATGAACTGCAATTGAATAGATTGATTCGAAATCCTGTAAATTTAAATCCACAAAAAGAACATGTAAAAAAGGGAACAAATCGAGGAAATTCCAATCTCAACTTGTTGAATAGTAGCTATAAAGACTCAGGCAATATAGAAAATCCTTTCCCCTCAAGCAATTCTCTGAAGACACCAATAGTATAACTGTGGCAGCTTCAAATCGAGGGGATTTACTTTTTGAAACACGAGTGTGCGTGAGGGTGGTGTGGGTGGAAGAGTGTGTTCCAAGTCACAGATCCTAATTTTCAAAACGCTGTAGTATAGCTTCCATAAGATAGAAAAGACGTCCATAAAGATGTGGGCTTTTAAAAATACTCAAGACAACAAAGAAATAACATGGACGTCTGGAACACCATTTTATTAACCAAACACGGGCAAACCAAGGGAGGTAATTGCCGTTTAGCCTGATGAATGCAAGATGAAAAGCTTTTATGTGTATCCTTCTCTTGTACTATCGCTTCACCGCTATTTTCCTATGTTAAAAAAGTTACATTAATAATAACAAAAAGAACAAATAGAACCCCCACCCCCGCAAAATGAAAAGACAATATGACTAATATATAAATCCATAGTATAGGTATTATTCTTTCGGTACAAGCAAACAGCAAAACGTGATGCAACACTGTAAAGTCATAACAAGAGAGAATGGAGATGCTTGGAGAGAGAAAGAGAGAGAGAGAGAGAGAAGGGGGATGGAGGGAGATGGAGGGCAAATGAGAGGGGACGGAGCTCGAAATAGAAGGATGAAGAGAGAGAAGTAAGAGAGATAGAGATAGAAAGAGAGGAAGATGTAGAGAGGAGCAAAGAGGACGAGTGAGAGATGTCGATAAAACCTCATTTACACGAGGTTATGTCGTTCATTGTTCTCTCTGCTCCTCAACCTGTACGGTCGAATTCTCATCATTCTACTTCGCTCCACTGCCTCCACCCACTGCGTCATTTCATTTCTTCAATTTTTGTTATTATATGAAACCTGATTTCGAAATCAAGTATTCATTTTCCTTTTCTTTCAGCGAGTCTGCTTCTATTAGTGATCTTTACATGATGGTTATTGCCATCTTCTTGATACATTCCTGAGAAACAGCAGCTGAAAATTGCCATTTTCATCAGAAATCTAATATTGTCGACCAAACCTCTTCAATATATTATTGGTATTTGTCCTTCTTGTTAAGAAGTCTATCATTTTCAAAGGCACCAATTTATTCCATTCTTTTGTGAATACCAGAGACTCATGTATTGTTCTTTGCATCACAAATCAAGTCGTTCATCGTGCTTTTCAAAGAAAATCGAACCAAAGATGAAAACCTTGATGCTTCGTGCCAAAAATATTTTTGTAAATATCAAGCGGCTGGCCTGGAAGTCAGCACGCAAACAGAACGAGTACAAGAGATAAACCATACTACTCATCTATCTGACATACCGTTTACACCATTGCCAAGTATTTTTAAATCAAGATTTTACTCTTCATAACATGTTTGCTCGTTCGAAGCAGTGAATGAATTGGATGGATCTATCTTGAACCTCGAGGCGATCATCGCACTTGTCAACAATTAGGAGCCTGATCCCTATAGCAATGTAACTTTTTATCACGTGAGATCGTCATAGAAAGGATTAGTTGTTCTTGATTGACCAAGACATTGATTCCTTGTATGAATTCGAACCATCCGAGATGTCCGATGCATGAACTTGTTCTACGCGACCTTGAGAGAGGATTAAGAAGGTACGAATCTTTTTAAGGACATCCTTGAAAGGCGGCCAGGTCAATTCGTTTACCTGAATACGTCACTAACTTCAGCTTTTACAAATGACAGATGCCCATTATTATTTATTTTGGTTTGGTTCACCTGCATGTTTCGGATACATGCGACAGCGATAACAAATTTTATTAGATTAAAACCCGAATCTTTCCTTGATTTTAAATAAGAAATGAAGCGAGCAAGTAAGTTGATCTGCTTTATACATTACTAGAGACATATCGGCGTAGAAGTTTTTTGTACCAGACGATTTTCTCATCCTAAATTATTTTTCCCGCCCTTTTCGAGTCGTTTCCTACCATCTCCATGGAGTCGACTATTCACCCCGCATCGCGAGCTCGGCAGCAGCAACGCCTGGCATTTATGAGCCTGGTCGCACCCAACGCGGACGAAGCATTCGTCGTCGCTACCATGCAAGACCGGTACAAGCGTTCAGTGACCCTGGCCGTGGGCATCGCCATCCTGTGCGTGGGCGTAGGCATTGGCGTACTCGTCGGGCACTTTTCGGCTCCAAGTCACGGAGGTGGAGGAGTAGGAGGTAGTAATAGTGATGGTCTGCATTATTCTTACTTGGATTTTGAGGCCCGTGAAGCTGATGAGACTATTTCGGATAGGTTGATCAACGAGATTAGTGCGGAAAGAATCCGGAATAATCTCAGGTAAGTTAAAGATGCCATTTAGAAATAAAATAGAATAGAATAAAACGTTTAAGTGTTTGGATTGTGCAGAGATCGGAAGGTACGATACATATCCCGCGACAGCAATAATTGTTAGGTAGTCAGTTTCTAGTCGAATTCTTAACTTCACTCTTGGACTTAACATTACTAGTACACCTAACCCTAACCCCAAATCCAGCCCATAACCCAATAACAACCCAAGCCTTTGCCATGAGAAAGGAGTGTCGTCCTATAGGTTTTCTTTGATGGATGTACTCCTCCGTCCAGCAGTATGCCCATGGATTATCTATCGTATATCATTTCTATTAAATTGCCATAGTGATCGAAGTGGATGAAGGGGGAGGGGGTGGTGATGATTCGTGGATTGACAATCTGGAAATGTATATCCTTGGAACTATAACTTTTTAAGTCACAGTTCCCTGATATCGGATAATCCGTCCCTGTGATGGTCCAAGACGTTAATGATAACGGGATTGAAACGTAACGTCTTGTGTTCTAACAATAACATCACGACAATTTTCATCTCCAGCTTCCTCTTTTACTATCATTTTCATGTTCAAAGAGTTCAGTCAGTGACACTAAATGCATAATCTTCACTTGCCTCTCTCGAACAAGGTGTAGTAAATGGATGTGCTTGGAATAGGAATACTTCCTTGAATACTCTGAGCATGCGTGACAACTCAAATCGTTTGCTAATGATATTATATTGAATAATATTAGCGCATCACTGTGTGACAGAGATAAAAGTCAGTACTGTTCAAGCTTTCAGAAAAGAGGGAGGGGGCTCAAGTAGGCTCGACCATACCCTCGAAAAAGGATTGACGCTGGGTTTCTCGCTCGGGTTCTCTCTCTCTCTCTCTCTCTCTCTCTCTCTCTCTCTCTCTAAAGCCTGGTTCACACAAGGCATCTTTTTGATTGCGTCAATACCTGCGCTAATCAAGCCTGTGAAGGCAATAAACCCATACGTCAATTATTTATACATGTATGATATTGTTTGCACTGTTTATTTTGCCATCACTTTTTATACAATATCACTCTTTCATGACGCGCAAAGGACCGTACCAGTCACTGACGCGGTCCTATAATAACGTCATTTAAAAGTGATAGCAAAATAGTGAAAACTAATTTTTAATAACTTGCGAATGGGCTGATTGCCTTCACAGGCTTGATTGGCGCAGGTCATATAATATGACGCAATCGAAATGACGCTTTGTGTGAGATGGATTTTAGAGTACTCCATTCTAAAACCATGCAAACATTCCAGAGGGCCTGTACCAGCAGCCACTATACAATTTGCATCTATCCTATAACTCTTATATATATCATATAACACATAACTGTCGAAATAAAATCATACAGGGCTAGGCGGATTCATATGGAACATCGCACCCTCCCCCTCCCTGTAGCAAAAGTTACGTAAACGCTATACCTGGAAACCTGGAAATTACCCTTTTCAAACATTTCGTTCCTTTGTGACAACCCCCGATCACATCTGCATTTAATAAGGCTTTTTCAGTAGGCCTGACAAGCATTTCATGCATTTTGTTTAATAGAGTCGAAAAGACTTTTAAGAAGTTGCAGGTCTCCTTTAACTTCAGTGCACGAACATGGCTCGGAGTGGCGAATCTGTGATTTGAAACATGAAATGAGCAGATCCCGATTCCTAAATAATATCGTCAGGATGCATGAACATAGGGGGAAAAAAAAAACTTGATTAGTCCTATGTATAGCTTTTTATTGCAACCGGACACCTTCTTCGATAGGATGTTGAAGTGTTATTTTTCATTGTAATTGATGGTGCAGGTGTCCTCACTTTGAATCGAGATATTCATCAATGCTTTCATTTCAGTTACACAATAAAGCTTACCGTGCTTATGTACGGTTCCCCAAAAGATTTTGTTCCTTCTGTCGGGCTGCCATTAAAGGTCTATAAATCTCTTTAGATTGATCTATCTCAAACATATTCTGTCAAGGAAGAAAGAAAAAAACTTTCGACAACTGTTTACGATAGAGAGAATGCTTAATTTGATTTACAAGCATTGTTCTGTTGTGTTTTTAGAATATGATTTGTGGCGCATTGGATATCAATGACTTTATAAAATGTACATATTAAATGTCAAAATGAAGATTAAACCCAGGGGTGTATAATCCTGATCTCTTTTAAGAAAAGTTAACTGTTCTTATTCGTCATGTTTAGCATAGAGAAGAACATCTGCAGTCATCTAAATTTGACTTGTTTTGGGCTAAAATTGATTGCCATCTTTTAAACGTTCTATTCAACATTTGGAATGTTACATTTAAAAAAATCCATCGAAGTATTTAGGGCATCATTAGAGACCCTAAAAACAAAGTGTGGGTAAATTATTAGCCTAAAATGAGAGTGGTGTGTAATCTTACCATTTTTCCGCAATGCTTTTAATAAATACAATCATTAGTATTAATAAGGCGGATTTCTCGTTTCACAATCGAACACATTTTTGGCTCAAACTTTCCGAAGAGATTTTTTCGAGTCGTTTGCGATAGATTTATGCAAAATTCTACAGCTTTCATTTTTTACACAATAGTTGAAATCTTACCGTCACACTTCAAAATATATGGTAAATTCAAAGTTTACTTGATTCCATCTAAATCGTGATATGTTTGAGAAGATGTAAGGCTTTTCTTTACCAAAATTGGGTGCCTGGTATACTTCTCTTTTTGGTTATTGTTGTATAGCATTTTCCATATTCGATACAATATACTATTCTATTGTTTACGTGCTGTATTTATCCGAAATGCTGGTGGAAAGCAAACCTCCTCAATTTGTGGACAATTAATAAAGTTATCAAGTTATCAAGCTATTTCGTTGCAACAATTCTCTTACAAAAAGATTCATTATTTTGCTAATATACAAGTGTTTTACGCATTAAATTCACTTTTTCTGGTTGCCAAAATTCCAAACTATGTTTTTCAGAGCATACTTGATACGTTTCATTTATTCATAAATTTAAAAATTTAGTACCAGGTGCCTTGTAGCATATCTTTCGACCGTGGTACCTCGATTATGTTTAAATAATTTAGAAGGTGCGATATAAATATGACACTTTCTCGTGGGAAATAGCTTCAGCCACATGGTACTTAGTACCATCCTTGCAATTATCTCGTCCTCTTGATAATAAACACATAATTATGATTGATCACAAGGCGACATTCTCTTTAAGGCAAAGATCAGGAAATGAATTTTCACCTCGTTGAAACAACATGCGCACTCTCGTATCTGTTTAATCTTGCGTTTGGGAATTTGATGGTTAGCTGCTGTTTTTGTGATGTAGGGCGGAAAAAGATAAGGTCATGCTTGTCTTCTCCAACCTACTGTAGAAATATTTTATCCAGGATATCTCACATCTCTCGGATAGGACGTCGAATGGATATTCCGTGTACACAGGAGAGCTACTGTAGCCACTACGGAAAACAGAAAAATCAGAACAACTACCACCAAACTATCACTACTGACAACTTTCCCGAAGAAATGATTATACCCATGGACAGAAAATAAAAGATAGATAGTTAAGCTGCATTTTATAAATAATTGCATACCTTCTTCTTTCTCTTTTAACTCATTTAAAAAGGAGGGCAAAACATATTGATAAAAATGCACTCTCCTGATATTTTCAGCGAAAAGGAATATGACGAATAGGTTTAACATGTTTAAGGGGGCTTAAGAGAAAAGTGTATAGGAGCTTTAAGTTTGCTTCTGTCATTTTTTTTATTTTTTTATTTTTTTTATTTTTTTTGCGTTCATCCGTACTTTCCTCGCGAAATTGCATGCTGGTGAATCTGTTCCTCTGTAATTGAAGCCGACTTAATTATTAACAGGAACCTTCACTTGGGCCTAATACAAGCAAATGAAAACTCGAATAGACGATATCATAAATTCAACTAACCCTTCGGTAAATATTCCTTTCATCTCTTGTTGATTTTATGATGCATTAGCTTTTAGTGCTTGAACACATGTTTTGTATGCGCGATGGTTTCATAAAATAGAGCATATTCTATAGTTACCTTTGCTGATATGAGAAGAAGATGACATATGATATGCTATATCTGTTACGGTTTAAAGAAGAGGCAATAACTGGAATACCTAGCTTATGGGACAAGGTTGACTAAACTTTCGAACTTCACAATTGTAAATATAGTGAAGACTTTTATGCGCTTAAACAAACGATAGCAATGCATTCACACACACAACCCACACGTGGAGGCGCGCACACACACGCACACACGCGCGCACACACACGTTAACATCAATATACCAAACACCATTTATGTAATGTATGATAAAAGAGCAATATTAGAGATAGTAGATAAAATGCCTTGCTCAAGGACATGAATGCCTTACCGGGGATCGAACCCGCGATCTTCTCATTTCTAATCAAATGTTGAAACCACTTGACAACGTCACAATTGTAAATATAGTGGAGACTTTTATGCGCTTAAACAAACGACTTGCCTACGACACCTCTACATAAAGAAATACAACCACGCACATGCAAATAACCTTAATAATCTGGTCTGTTTTCATTCTTATTTCCATATAACTAATCTAATGTAGTCTTCAGTGTTGTTATTTCTTTTTCTAACTCAAACTTTAATGCTCTTTATTTTGCTAGTAATAATGGCGAACATTTCTGTTCTTGGTTTGGTTGTCAATGATTTTGTATGTCGTTAATTTAAAAATAGTTATTGTTATATACTTTGAATAATGAAAATGGAAATAAAATAAAATCTAAATATCAATTTGAATCTGAAATATTTTTTATCTAAAAAAAATGAGCAAAATAGTACATCGTATATAGCAGTCAGTCACTTCGTGCGTTAAAGTGTTATTTACTGACAACGATAGATGGTATCCATTTTTCCGAACCATTTACTATTATCAGTATTAGATATGAATTTATCTTAGTCTGATGGTCATGGTTCAGTATCTTGAATGCCTACAAAATTTCATGTTCGCTTAATTCCTTAACAATTTTGATTGTACCTTGCAAGCTATCTGCTCAGTATAGTAGATACATATCAATGCCCAATCGCTTTACGATTTCTCTTACATAGATCTAATATTTTCCAAGAAATTGTAACGAACTGCACATTTTAACTTATCATTGAATTTCTATGGTCATTTCAGTATCATTCTATAAATACAAACTTTACAGTTGAATAATGAAAATGAAAATGAAATAAAATCTAAATATCAATCTGAACATTTTTAATGATATACAATGTATATTAAAATCATTTCTAAGATATTCAGTAGAGTTGCACATAGTAAAGCAAATGAACCTGTCAGTTTACTGCTTAATATTAAAGTAGAAGGTGTGATAATATTCAGTCGAATTTATGACACTTCATTTGTAATGACAACAGGTTAAAAAGAAAGTAGAAACCGAGAACAGAAGGAAAATCTATAGATCTACATGACAGCTATTTCTGAGAGATTTATTCTGTGGACATCAATATTGATGTTGGCGTGACTCAGATTCATACGTGGGTCAATGACATAATATGGAAAGCCCCGTATATATAATAAAGCCTACTTGACATTTTAAAACAATCGGAAGTCTAGCGAAATGTGCATTTGCTCCAGAAAGCAGGCCTTTTATTGCCTATTGCAAAATCCGTCATTTCCGTGTTTGTGTTTTGTATATATAGATGAATAAATATAATCACTCAAATCCTTTTATTAATAGTCATGATAGTAGAAAAACAAAAGGGATCGATTTTATATGACGGATGCTTATATTCTTTTGCAACAGTTACCATAACTTAACTGTGAGGAATATTGTTTTTTATATGCAGAGTATTTAACCCCCCCCCCCCACACACACACACACACACACACACGCCCACACAAAGGTTATAATCATGGCACTTGACTTGTGTCACATTAATTTGGTAACGGTAATAATTAGTTTAAACAGTGTCTAGATTTGATAGATTTTGATACTATTAAAGAAGAGTTCAACTCACAACGGAATGCAGGTTGCATAAAGATTGATCCTTCCTTCTGGTGCTCATCTGCACTCTCTCGCCTTGCTTTCTACCATTCTTTTAACATAGATCTTATTGGATAGTTTGTAACCGTGTTCAACTCATACTAAATAAAATATTCCAACGAATTCTAAATATAGCAGTGATTGAATATTACTTATTCATGAAAGGAAGTTCGTATCAGGTTTGGAAATGTGCACTAAATGAACCAATAAGGAAGGCTAGGTAAAGGTGATTTGATAGAGAAGGGGGTGGGCAGGGGGAAGAGGGTTATTAGAATACATGTAAAGTGAAGCATGAACAGAGATTCAGTAACAAAGAAAGTGATCAATTTAGGAATGTAAAGCATCTATGAGAAATGATAACACGAGCAATTCTAAGAATCAATGGTACAGGTGAAATGGAGGGGAGAATAGGTCAACATTCGGAAATCATGAGTGATTATTAGTGCTTTTCAAAATAGACTAACGAACATCATTAGCATGTTTATACAAAATAGTTCCCTTCATTAATGTTGCCTCCTTTCCATTTCTGTAATGATAAAGGAAATTTTGCAACTGAGGCATTGGTAAAACGATTCACTCCCGTCAATATAATACGCATGGCTTTCTTTGAATTGCTCCCTTGTATCACAGACATTACGCCAGCAAACCTCATGTGGCCGGAACACCTGCCGATCTAGAAGGAGCTGAAGATATCATCAAGACTTGGTTAGACCAGGGCCTAGACTCTGCTAGACTAGTCCCATACAAGGTCTACCTACAACATCCTCCATCTCCAGACGATGAGCTTGCCAATAAGGTAATCATTTAATTGTCCTAAAGATTCGAGAAACCACTTACCAAATAGGGATGTAATCTACCAATAAACAATTAAAGTTCAAATGCACAATCAACCACAATAGCAGCACCCCTGAGAGCATGGGGGGGGGGGCTGCAGGTCACCCCATTCCTAAGGATATTTAACAAAAAGTGTCCTATTAAAGGCCAAGTCCACACTAATATTAAGTTGATCTGAATAAATAGAGTAAAATTAAACAAGCATAACAGTGAAAATTTGTTTGAAATCGGATGTAAAATAAGAAAGTTACGGTATTTTAAAGTTTTGCATCATTTCTTGAAACAGTGATATTATGCATAACATGAGCGGTATGCTAATGCGTGAACCGATGATGTCACACACTCACTTTTCCTTATGTATTTTATTATATGAAATATCATATATTTCAATTTTTTGCTTCAATAATGTAAAACATGGTTTGACTCCTCATGGAACTTGTGAAATCATCATTATTGTAACTTATTTTGATACAAGGGAGAGATTCTTTATTATCACATCCATAAAAATTGAAATATTTGAAATTTCATATAATAAAATACAGAAGGAAAAGTGAGTGTGTGACATCATCGGTTCATTCATTTGCATACCGCCCATGTTATGCATATCATATTTCATGAAATAATGCAAAACTTTAAAATAAAGGAAACTTTCTTATTTTACATCCGATTTCAGTGAAATTTTCACTGTTATGCTTGTTTAATTCTACTCTATTTATTCAGATCAACTTGATATTAGTGTGGACTTGGCCTTTAAGACATTCGAAAGTTGATATTCGGGCAAAAGGCGTCAGCCCCACTCGTAAAACTGTACCCGTATGCCTATGCCTGGGAGTACTTCGTCCACCCTTAAATACTATTCTGATTGCTTGAGAGGGGTCCACTCGCTATTCATAAGGCCCGCTATTCAATGAAAACCTTTCATTTAATACGCGTTATAAATAGCGCTCCTTATGAATAGTTATGGATAGCAGTCCTTATGAATAAGTGGTCTTTATGAATAGCGGTCCTTATGACTAGCGAGTTTACCCCGCTTGAGAGAGCTTTCAAATTATTATTTCGAAATTTAAGCACTCACATTCATCACTTTAAAAAAGGTAAAAGTATACACTTTCAAAAGGATTATCTCCATAAAAGATATGTATGACTCCCCCCCCCCCTTTTTTTTTTTTACTGCATCATATGTGGTATTAGGATTAGAAAGCAATTAAGATCATCGTATTATTATTTAGGTGGTAAATATTTTCTCGCTAATTATTGGATATCATATCCAAATGTCTTTATGTATCTGAATTTAAAAACGTTATCATTACCTTGGGGTGGAATTATATAGATCAATTTGGACATTTATCGAGGAAATCTCTTAGACAAGAGGATAACAGAGCACTTTTCAACGGTATGCTTGTTATTTTATTGATAATCGTGTTTTATATCCAATATCCTGTCTAGATGGTATCATAATTATGTGGACCCCATTACACACATGATAACAAACTATGCTTTTAACAGTTGTCAAAATATTGAGTTGTAATCATCAAAACACTGAATCGTACAATTATATCGCATTAACTTGTTAAATTTGAAGTGAATTTTATATTAATTAACTGATGTAGTTCTTAAAAATGCATATTCAGAGAAAACGTATTAGATAATCGGTGAATCCAATAACAGAATATGCAATTATGAAAAAAAAAATCTCTCAAAGAAATGAACGGAGAAAAAAAAGCGAATATTACCAACTCTTAAACCTGTCATTATTTTGCACAATTAATGTACACACAACGTCACATATTCTATATAAATCAAACCCGACGCAGATTAAGCTAGGTCTACGTCTATTTTAGTAAAATCACTCAAGCCGAGGTCTCAGATGCCACTTCACCTCTACTGGTTTATGGGTAAAAAATTAAAATGCATTATCTTTATCTTTTATATTGTTACATAGGTTCAGATAATCAACCCTATCAATGGGAGTGTTTTATTTACCTCATCACTCCGAGAAGATTCGTTCGGAGAGGAGGAACTGGAACAGGAAGGCATCCCTCCACCATTCAACGCATACTCAGCTACTGGTGACGTCATGGTAAGACACTTTTATTTAAAATCATGATAGCCATGTTAAACACGGATCAAGTTCAAGGCAAATACGGTTACAGATATGTATGGTATGTAAATTCATTATGATTACTAATTACAAAAAAATATTGAAAGTTACAATGGAACCCTTTTAGGACAAAAGTGATGTGGGATCACAGGAAAACTACACAAGAGTTTCATGATTCTGTATTTTGTCGTAAAGTAAAATCCTCTGCATTTAACTTTAATATTCTTTTGTTGGTACTTCGTATTTAAGAATAACGCTAGATTTCTTACAAAAAGTTATATATTACTATAATGATCATTCATTTGATGATATTACCTTCATTGCTACCATCTTAAGCTCACTACCATCATTATCATCAATATTGCCCAATGCTTTGTATCTGTGAACATCCTGAGTACTTAGTTTATCGCATATTAGAAGTTGACTTGAAATTTAAAATTCGGAAACGAGTGATATCAAAGTTTAATGAATTGGTCAACCAACCTGTCAGGGTGAACGTCGGAAGAGGAATATCGAGGACAAACTCCCTCCATCTATTTTTACCCCATTCTAACTTTCACCCAATGTCAAATCATGCCAATAGAGCGTTGTTTTCTTTACTTTTGCTAGGGTCAGAATAATTTGATGAGTTTAACACTTCTTATCCAGATCACACAGTAATCATGTGTTATGTGAGAAATTATTTCTGACGTGTCCAAAACCAAGGCTAATAATTCATTAAGGTCAGTGTGTATTTTAGGCATTGGTCACAAAATTAAGGAAATAGAATTTGAGGCAGTGTGGCCAGCGAAAAAATACTATTCTAATATGGAGCAGCTAAATCAAAAAAAAAAAAAAAAAAAAAAAAAAAAAGAGAGAGAGAGAGAGAGAAAAGGTTATCAGCATTTTTTTTTTTTTTTTTTTTTTGGGGGGGGGGGACTTTTTACTCAAGAATTCTCTGACAAGCAAAAAAACAAAAAACAAAAACAAAAACACCAGAATTATGCTAAAATTATGCTAATTGTGTCAAATTATGCCTAGCATAATGCTAAATGCTAAAGCGGTCGAAATTCTGCCAGAAAGCAGAATTCTACCAACTCTGGCAACGTTGATGTGAGGGCACTGAAATCGGGGGTGTGTATGTGTGTGTGTGTGTGGGGGGGGGGGCACAGATCTTATTAGTAGATGGGAAACGAGTTTAATAACAAGGCCACTGTTTAGCTGGAGGATGTATAGAAGGGAAACCCTATCATCTTCTTTTCACATCCTTTTTCACATGTCCCTTTTCTTTCCTTTTCTATATTTTTCCTTTTTCTTCTGTCACCATTCGAGGTGGCGGGGGGGGGGGGCGTTTCCCGTACACCTGTAACTAAGTCACTGTTTATCAACTTTTTTTCCTTGAAATCCATTGTGTCAAAAGATACGACAGGAGTTTAAAAAACAGAGGAGTTTACTTGGAGGTTCTCAATTATCTTTCATCTCTTATTTGTTTCCTCTCCTATACATTACGATAAAAAATATATATCAATTAGAAAATAATTGAATGACAGTCATGTAGCTTACAGTTTATCAGCTAAAATCAAAGAGACCTTGTGAACATTTTTCTAGGTGCTTACGAAAACAGATGAGGATACATCTCATATCATCCGATATAAGAACCACTGTTAAGATCATCACAAGTTATCATCCTACCCATTTCCCCAGACCTGTAAATCGCTGTAAATTAGATATCAATTTATCCAATTTTCGGTGTAAAATTGTGTTACCGCGTGTGTTACACAAGGCAATGCTGTGTTTTCCTTTCGTTACACACAAAGAATGGTATTAACGTCTATGGAGTTACGAAAGCAAGTGATTCAATTTCGTGATGTTGTTAGCATGCTCAAAATAAAACGGAAACAAATAGGACAAGCTGATGTAATTGTCACAATTTCTCGCAGTATATAGCTCTTGGAAGTAGGCCCACTACTCTACTAATGGAGAAAGAAAAAGTATATAGTTTAACAAGTCATGATATTAAAGGATAGAAATGATATCTCATTTCTTCTTTACGTAGGAAAATTCAATGGCAATAAAGAGAAGTATTCGAAATAGGAACACTTATGCACCCATATTGTATTGAGTTTTGGGAAGTGTTGTTCACTCTAAAAACAATCGAGTCAAATATGACTATAGAATCTAGTCAGATTTGACTAGAACGACTATTCCCACGGGCACCTGCACTATTTTCGTCAAAACTACCAGATTCGGGTTTGAAGTGAACATAATCCTAGTCAAAATGAACAGAACATGGGTCGCGGAGCCGGGTGGGGGGGGGGGGGGGGTAGGTGCAGCCCCCCACTTTTTTGAGTAGACACGTTAAAAAATATCGGGGAAAAGGCTCGAAAATTGTCATTAATGATTGAAATCATATCGGCCCCTCACTTTCAAAAACGCTCTGCGGCCCCTGCGGAATCCTAGTAAAAATGAACAGAATCCTATTCAGAATGGCTAGAATCTGATTAAGAAAATGTGACCAAGCGATCTTTTAGAGTGTATGTGTTAACTATATCTGAATCATTTGCTTTTCAACTTTCCCTGCATGTATTTTTGCTGAAACCCTCAGTAACAATACAGAAATCTAACGGAAAGGGCAGAGCAAAGCGTGTATAAGAATGAGTTATGAAGATCGAATAACCTGATTCCGTGCCATCCATCAAATGCTCTCACTCTTCACCTCATATCATCATTGTATGTCTCATATCCAGGGGGACCTTGTCTATGTCAACTATGGCAGACTAGAAGACTATGAGTATCTTCAGAATCTTACAACAAACATCAACTTCAAGGGAAAAATCCTCATCGCAAAATACGGCATGACGGGGAGAAACACAAAGGTACAAGTGTAAACGTATAATTCGTAAGACGTTCTTGTACATGTATACACTTCTGGAATATCGCTATTGTAAGGGGTGGCGTTTGAAAATCCATAACTGTTATGAGAATTTTCAGATTAAGAATTTTGCCCTTGTACTTTCGCCATTTTGAGGAATTCTTTGTTAGAAAGTGGAAAATATCCGCTACTAGTAGGCCAATTTAGTAGACAGCCCATTCCAAATGTTCTGTTAATTTTTGATCACACGATTCTTTGATTTATTATACGACCTTAACCCCCGCCACAAAAACATAATGTCATACTGTTTGTAAAATATATTTTTGAAAGATATAATGTAAAGAAATATGCAATTTATAGAATGTTTAACTAACGAGTCAACGACACGTTGATTAGAAACTTAACCATTTATCTGCTGCGGAAATAAGATTGGAGTTAGGTGAATCAACATTAGATTTGTGTTAACGTTCGTCTGATTATTAACAAAAGTTATTGTATTGTTGCAGGTTGTCAATGCTGAGAAGTTTGGGGCAGCCGGTCTCATCCTCTTCTCCGACCCTAAAGATCTGCCTACATATGGTTCACCACATAATGGTATACCATATCCGAAAGGATCATTTCTACCGAGGACCGCAGCACAAAGGGGGTCGATCCTGAAAGACTTTGGGGATCCACTGACTCCTGGCTACCCTGCTAAAGGTACAAGAGGCTATGTTTAACATTGACTTACTTTCTGACTTATTTACCTATTTACATGTACTTACACAATAGAATTGCTTTTGCTACATATTTCATTATTCGCATTTTCAGGAGAATTGGAATGACGAGAAGGGGGGGGGGGGGGGGGAGGGGTGGCACGAGCACAACTACCTTTTGATCAAACTATATTAAACACCAGCGCCTGCCTATGCATAGACATGGATTTTAGTTATTGTTATTCCTAAGAGAATATTCTGAGTTTTATAGCTATGCACAGCACACTGTCCACTCGTCAAGAAATGTTTTTTTTTTATATCGAAAACTTGACATTCAAATTACTAGTAATAGACAATATATTACGAAATTTAAATTTCCCATTTATTGAGCATACTCTGCGAATTTCGTTTGTCTCACAGATTTTGCATATCGATCAGAATTGAACGACACTTCGATACCGAAAATACCGGTTCATCCCATCGGATATGGAGATGCTGAAAAACTTTTGAGGTGAGCATTAAATCCTATTTAGAGTTCAAAGATCCTGGCAATAAAAGCATTTCATTTTGTTTCAATTTTAAGTGAAAAGTGAATTCAAAATGACTTCACATTTGATGTCAATTTATTTCATAGCACAGAATAAGTATTTCACTTTAAGCATGTTAAGTAGCAAGAGCCGATACCGACAATGTGTAGCATAGCTGTTTCTTCGCTCTTTTTACACGTAGGCTTATGAAATATTGAAATTATTATGTGACGAGATGATTTTTTTTTCTTGCACGATCTCAAACAAAACAAAAGCAAAACTTAACCCCCGGATACCAATATGTTGTATGATATAATAAACATGGCGAATCCAGGAGCACCTGTATAGGGGGTTCGTTTTCCCCAGTTTATAACCTTTTTGTACAGAATATGGGTGTCCTGTCCCTGATAAAATTTGCGATTTTATAAAATACTTTTGAAACTAAAACGTTAATCAACCACTAAAACACTCATTTAATTCCAATGCATGAAAAATTCTTTGACTTTACTATCATAATCTTTCTTATTTGCAGCGCATTAACAGGTCCTCAGCCTGGTGAAGGATGGAACAGTGATCCAGAAACCATCTACGAAGTGGGTCCTGGGTTCAAAGATCCATACAGAGGAATGTAAGAACTTTCGTCATCTTCATCCTCAAAACTAAATATATTGTTTGTATTAACACACAATGAATAGGTTTCAATATTTTGTATTTTGCTGGACATGACTGGGTTTGTCTAAAATGAGATCGAACATGAATATTCACCGTCATACCCCATGTTGCAATCATAGGCGCTCGGGGCACGGCAGTGGGGGTGGGACTGAACCTCCCCCCCCCCCCCCTTCTCCTCGGGTATTTTGAAAGTTCTGACTTTCGGCCAACCACCACCTCCTCATATTCGGGAAGCGGGATGCCCGAGTATGTGATTTTTCTGAATTTTCATGGCGATAGAGCGAAGATTTAAATTTAAAAAAAGTATATATATATATATATATATATGTTCAATTCTATTCGATTCAATTCAATTCAATTTATTTAACCATAAAAGCAAACATATTTACAAAAGAAGTAAATACATATCAATAAGTCAAAATCTACATTAAAGCAAAATATGGTTAGGACCACAAAAAAGCAAGATGCTTATAAAGCATGGCCCTCATATATTCGGGCAAACGGCGCCAGCCCTCCTCGCGAAAATGTGTCCGAACGCCTATGGTTAGAAATATCCAATTAAATCGTTTTAATGCTGAAACATACAATGAGCACATAATTATCTCAACAAAACCTTTTTTTCCATGGTGATAAAATCATATTAAGAAACTAAAGACATATCCAATTTCTTTATTGTTTTAAATGTGTTTTATTGAATCAAAATAATCATATTTACATATGATTACAAGGTGATTAGGGATGAAAAAAATAATTTTAAAAAATCAACAACAACAAAGTCGACCCCATGACGCCACCAAGGGGAAATACATGTCCAATTTAAAGAACATTGAATAATTTCGTGTATGTAAATCTTCAATGAAATATTATCATCTTGATTTTACTTGTCACATAAAATGTCGTCTATTTAATAGTAGTTACTATAGATGTTAATGAAAGTACCATTATTTGTATTTCTGTACATTCTTTAATACAGGAAAATACGACTGGTAGTAAACTCTATCTCTGCTCACCATTATACATACAACACTGTAGGGTTTATTAGAGGAGCTATTGAACCAGGTGAGTGTTTCAGAGATGAAATTAAAAAGAAATTATTAATTCAAAATCGCGTATTCCAACACTAGCTATTTTGGGGTAAAAACTGATATGGAGTCGAAATCAATATGCCAAATATGAGTTAGTTTACTGAAACATAAAGTATTTATTAAGCCTACTGATTAATATACCGGTGGCGATTTAGAAGTGATGGAAGAGTATTTGGCTTGTCAGATTTTTAAACATTATTGTGCTCAGAGGAAAACTGGATCCACCCGTGAGATACAGAAGATGGACTCCATTATGTTGGAGTACTTATTTTCTTTACTCAGGACGTCTTCACTTAGTTTGTGTAAGATACTTAACTTGCATGCCATGTAATTGATAAAAACATGAGTATTAAGTTACATCATAAGCGTACGAGGCAAGGGGCCGGGGTTGTAGCCTCCCCCCCCCCCCCCCCCCCGAATTTTGAAATCACCAATATTCCGGCATCCGTCATCTTATGTGTTGGTTTATATATAGTTTTCTTTTTATATCTTTTCTAGTATATCTGATGACAAAATTACATTTTCACTATAATTGATAATAATGTGTTGTTGTTTTTTTCATGCTTCCCCTGCAAAAGTGTCCATACGCCTATATACAGTATGTTGCAGATTTTGTGCTTTTTATGAAGATATCAGTCATATAAAAGCACAGCCTCACAAAAACATGTCCGTTTATGAAGTCATACTATTTATTTTTTGATAATATGGTCCTTATCACTAACATCACGTCCCCTCTATAAATAGATCGTTACGTCATCCTTGGTAATCATCGTGATGCGTGGGCTCTAGGAGCAGTGGATCCAACCAGTGGGACAGCAACACTCATGGAAGTATCGAGAGTGTTTGGAAAACTAAAACAAGAAGGTAAAATGTTCATCTTGTCACTATGTTATGAACAATCGGGCACTCAGAAGGCAAAGGGTAGTTGCTCATGTAGATCAACTTAAAAACCCAAACTAAATTGAATAGATTGAATATATTTCTTTCCTGTAGGGTGGGTCATTTTTGTATTCTTCTCCTAAATTGTCCTAAATTGTATCACATTCTCTTTAGTGCTAGACAATAGCTTCGTCATTTGTTATATTTGAAGAGTGGTTCTATTTGCTTACATTATACATGCAACCAACATACAACCTTCTTAACATTATTTTGTTTATTAAATCATGTTATATTTTCCGAATGATGATCAAAGCTAACATTTTTATTAAAACATCTACCAACCTTATAGCACTTAACTTAACCGTTAAACTTCATTTTGTAGTATT
This sequence comes from Heliocidaris tuberculata, assembly GCA_025618425.1. Classification (NCBI taxonomy): domain Eukaryota; kingdom Metazoa; phylum Echinodermata; class Echinoidea; order Camarodonta; family Echinometridae; genus Heliocidaris; species Heliocidaris tuberculata. The sequence continues at coordinate 1,686,203 of CM046837.1, forward strand.
TTGTTCTGTGTGTTGAATTCTGTAATCAGTACACTTCTTTAGGCAAGTAGAGTAATATTACCAATATTAGCAATACTCACCGAAAATTAGATAATTAGGGGTGTCGATTTATCGTTAAGATTCATTATCAAAATTTGCATCTCATTCAAGGATTGATACGCTCCGTCCATAGGGCGCTTGGTAAATTATTGGGGGAAAATGCAAAGACTGTGTATCCCCGGATTCGACGCCCCTGGTGATGTAGAATACAGATTTCTAGATGATTCTGAAGTTATTTAAGATATTGCGCCTTTTTTCTCATTTGGTAGGATGGAGACCGCGAAGATCTATTATATTCTGTACATTCGCTGCAGAGGAATACGGGTTGATAGGCTCCATTGAATGGACAGAGGTAACAATGATTCTGAAGGATTTCAAAATAGGTCTCTAATTGATTTGAATATTGTATGTTTAAGGCATGATCCTAGTTGAGATCTTAAAAGTATATAAATTAACAATATTACTTGTCAGCGAATCACCTTGAATAATCCTGAACACGAACACGTCAATGCAGAATCGATGCTTAATATCATTCACTAGCGAGGGGGGGGGGGGAACACTCATCATACTAAGAGGGTTGAAATGCATTTTAAATAGAGCGGGATAGGTGTTGGAGTAGAGCGTTTTATCTTTTCTGACATGACAGTTTTACCCCTCTTTCTTCCCATTCCTTTCTCATCTTTCTCTCTCCTCCCCCCTTTTTTTACCAGGGGGATTGCCCCAACCCCACCACATAACTACTCTACAGCGTCAATGAAAAGTAAAGAACAAATAAGTAATATTTTGATAGTAAATAAATACATCTTGGCTATTTAATTTCGCAATACTGTGATTTCCTTTCAAAGGAGTTCAACCGTCTCCTAGCTGATCGGACTATTGCTTATCTAAACTTGGACATTGCTGTGGCAGGTATGTATAGGTAGTGAGATCTACAGAAAATCATGTTGATATTTTGATGTCTTTGTGCTGTATCTTAAAGATATTTCCCTGATTTCATTATCCAACAAAATTATCGGCGTTATAATAATAGACCTGTCCCGATTGAATATTTCAAAGAGCGCCACCTCTATTCGTTATTGACGCGCAAGGCATTATTCCGATCGATTGTACCCGACACTTCGATGATACTGCTAGGAAAATTTTTGAAAGCAAAGTCGTATCACCCATAACCTACAAATCATGAACATAAATTCTAAAGCAAGAATTAAAGGATGTAAGGTAAATCGAGGATTAGTGAAGGAAAGAGAGCAAGAGAGAGAGAGAGAGAGGGAGAGGGGGGGGGGTAAAGAAAGATAGTGAGAGAGATAGGATGCTGACATAACTCTGAAATAAATCATGGATAGGCTAATAATGTATCAGGTAAAGAAGCGACTATACTGAAAATATGCAAGATGTATTAGAATTTTCTAAATAGGTACACTGACTAAAAATGTATGGTATTCTCTTTTTCTATAGATAACCAGTTTAATTGTAGAATCAAAATGACCTGATATAATGATTTTGTTTTAGGTGGTATGTATTCATTCCCTTCTGATTTTTCATTTATTAGATTTGAAAATTTAATAAACACTTTTTTAAAATTTTGAATATGATAAAGGGACTGACAACACTATTTGGTTAGTGAGGAAGTTTTTTTTTGCCTCTCCTTAGGTAACTATGTTTTATGGACATCTGCTTCGCCTCATTTGCGACCAGTGGTCTACGCTGCTACGAAGAAGGTACTACCATTAATATATAATATCGAAAAGTCATGTATCAAAGAACGAAATAATAATAATAAAAAAAAGAAATATGTAGACGCTTTGACAGTAATTTGACGATCCTGGCATTTCACATTGTTGATGCTGATTATCGGTCAAGACGATCGGTATGCTTGTAGTGCCGAATATCGTAAAAAGAAGGTCGTAAATAATGATTTTTGCATACACACTATAAGCAGTGAAAATAATATATTAAATCGGAGAAATATTACTTTGGCATAAAATTGAATGAATCAATTTCGTATACTTCAGAAGTATACGAATGTAATGATCGAAAAATGTTTATGCACTAAGTTGTGTTGTCAATTATTTTGAATATTGTCAGTTTCATGATACTTATTGTTATATACTTTGAAAAATGAAAATGTGATGAAATAAAATCTAAATCTGAAAAAAAATCTGAAAATCTGAAAAAGAAGAGAGAGAGAGAGAGGGGGGGGGGGGGGGATAGACTTACAGACAGGTAGAAAGGGAGATATACTTAAACGTATAAATTGTCAAGATTACAGATGTATTTTATTGTTATATTTTTGTCGATCCGTAGGTTCCAGATCCCGAAAATAACCGACGATCCATTTATGATTCAATGGTTGAAAGAGTGCCGGACGCCCTGGAACCACAGAGACCGCTGTAAGAAAAATTCAATTCAACCTTTTACTGTGATTTTTTAGGCTTGTTCATTTAACAACTACCGGTAATGATGGACTCTTTAAATTTTCATTGACTGAATTTTCGTTTACTAATTTTAGTTCATGTAAACATACACTCTTATTTCTGCTGAGTCAAATTTAATTCGGAAATGGCGTCAGCTGGGAGTCAACTCCATCCTTGTCAAAGTGACCCGTTTTTTAGTTCTTTTGACTCTAATTAAGTCGATTCTCAGTTGATGGCACACCATTCTGAGTCAAATTACTTCGGAAATCTGAATCAATTTAACTCAGGATAGAGTTGACTCCCAGTTGACGCCATTCAGAGTCAAATTTGACTCCGCAGAAATAAGAGTGTATAGTCGTCGATTTCACGTGGGCAGTTACCTCCCAATAACTGTTGAATTCACGCCGTTTCCACAATATCCTTCGGAGTGTTCGATTCCGATTAATACACCGCTATCCCGAAGATGGAAAAGGTCTCTATGCAAAATGCAAAATATCGAATCGAGATGCTATCGGATAAGAAGTTTTCTCGCTAAAGTTAAAGTCGTCGCAGTATAAAACGCAATGTGATGCAAAGATTTTAAACCGTTTTATAATTCTTTATGAAGCTCATAATGACTTAACGAAGAGGGCCGTAGCTTTGGGAGGCATTGGCCTTTCATCAAATAACACCATCAAAGGAAGTAAGTGGAGATAGGGGGAGGGGGAGAAAGACTGGACCCTTATCCTTTATCCTGCAGGGTTCGTTCACAAGACCTATACCCCATCTCCCATTACTGGAACATGATTATATTCCTGGTTTTATATTATAGCGCTTAATATTATATCTCTAAGCTATCATCCCTGTCATTAATTTTTCATCGGCTCACAAATTAATGTACATAATAATGCTCAACTCTCTATGAACAATCTCTTAAAAGAGTTACATGAAAATTAATTCCTTCCAAAGTAGCGGCAAATTATATTCTTTTTATTTTTATTTTTCAGAGTTCGGAGAACAGCAGGAGCGAGTGATCATCGTGGTTTTATCATGAGATTAGGAATACCATTCATCATGATCTTTTACGTATGTCTTCTTTATAATTGCTTAAATAATCTTTTCTAGAGATCTTATTGTTGTATATGAAATCATTATCATTGTCAATAATTTCAAAATATTGTTTCTTTGTTTTTGTTTTTTATTTCATTGTATTGAATATGTATTATTTACAGTGTTATTTACAGTGCGACCTTGTTAAAAGTCCAGCTTAGGTACATTTTCTTAATCGAAACAAGTAAAAGTGAAATAGCATACTGCTGAAGATTTATAAAAGGATCAGTTTTACTTCCAAACAACGCCATTACTACATGGTATCAAAGCCGCTTCTGTTTTTTAAACACTTCCAGGGTACTTACAACCGAAGCTTCTATTCGTTATATCATACGTCATATGAAACCATCCGACTGGTCGAGGAATACATTGATCCAGACTACTCGCACCATCTCGCCACGACCCGAACATTTGCCGAAATGGCCCGAATACTAGCCGATTCATTGGTGTTGCCGTTTGATGTATACTCATATTCAATAGACTTACTTTCCATGTGGTTCGACTTAAATTTTAGCGACGCATCGTTAGACCTTCAGGATCATGGAATCTCTCTTGGTAAAGATTTGAGTATCTTTTCGCCAGTCCTTCTAATAAATTTCTTTAAGTCCAGCTCACCTGGCCAACATTCATATTAATTCCAGAGATTTAGAAAATCCCATATTTATTCAAAAAGTTAAAGAGTATTAGAGAGAGAGGGAGAGAGAGAGAGAGAGAGAGAGAGCACCACCCCTTAGTCTAAGAAGAAAACGAAAGAAATGAAAGAAACGTATCTGCCCACTGATAGCCTATCCTTGGGAAAAAAATGTTAAGACAGAAAACATAAACAGAGGCATATTTAGGTTATCGAACATCTAATTTCTATAATAGATGTCGATGTTTATTGAAGTGAATTTTAGACTGGGGACAAACTCTATGGTTATTCCTTTGAATACAACATTGCTCCTTACATGGTCTTTTCCTGATACCCAAATAGACCATGAAGAGGTATCGAATCAAAGGTGCACAAAACACATTCTGTAATGAAATGAAACTGTTAGAAAGGATAACGTCACATCTCTCCTATTATTGTGTTCAAGTATTTTGTTTTTCACTCTACTGTTCCAATTTACTTTCTTTTCAGAACGTCTTGAGGAAGCAGTGTATGATTTCATCCACAATTGCACTGATTTTCAAAAAAGAGTAAGCCACGTTAACAAAAGCAGGTATGATAATACACATTACTTTACTTTCAGCTCCTTGTATGAATGGCCTTCTTGATAGTTTGTCCGTATAATCTGAAGGAACTTGTCTATTATCAATGAACGATCACATGCAGAACAACAACAAAAACAAAAATGATGTGAGGGGTGTTACACCCCATTCAATTTTTTTCGGCATTCCTATAATTTTTTTAACCTTTGCGTCGGCAATTATAGAAAATCCGGCCTTTTTTTCTTAACTGATAATTGTTTCTTTCTTGTTTGTTGGAAAAACTCGCTGTGACTTGTCGGTGAACTGACCCAACGGCCTCCCCTTTATCATTTTTTTTCTCCCAAAATGGCGTACAGTCCCCCGTATGAAAGTTAGCTACCAATTATTTATTTTTAAATGAATGCTTACCGGAAAGGCCACATCTACATGTAAGTGTTTTCAATTTGTATACTGAAACTATGTGTGGCTTATAAATTACATGTATAATTAATTTCAAGCCAAATATTAATCTCCCCAAAGGTATTAAGCAACAGTAACAACCCTTCTTCATTATAATTTTTTATGCTTGGGTTTCATATTGAGAACTCATACATGTCATAATCTTTCATTCTTTTCGGATAAGAAGTCCGGTCAATATCAAACAAAAAGACAACAAGTGAGTAGAGTCCATACTGATTTTGATGTATTGTTGGCAGTTTTTATCACTCAAATTTCTAGCATACCAATTTACTCTTCAATAACACTCGTAGTGCTAAGATAAGGGTATGGTTTCATTTTTCGTGACAATTCTTCTAGTTATTGATTTTGATTTTGTTTGTTTTCCCTTTTTTAACTTGCCAGTCCATCAGCAGTGAGACAGATAAATGATCAGATGATGCAACTAGAAAAGGCATTTATTAAGGAGCTTCCAAATGACAGACTTGATCGGTATGTATGCTTTCGTTCTTCCTGTCTATCTTCGGAGCATCTTCACATTCGAAATGACTAATTTCTTTCATTCACTTTATTTAATTCCTTGTAAACAGGCGACAGTGTTGTCTGTTAAATGAATTTCCCAGCAACACTGTACCATAACAAATTAAACTTAGCTACAAGAAGATTTGAAGATTAAAAAGTGGGTACATACAATGAAATATGAAAAAAAAATCTTAAATACGAAAAAGATATTCAAATGATGACCTTCAGATGATGAGAACATGAAGAAAAAGATCCCACGCTAATAGTAAAAATGGGTTATACTACTAGTTTTCCTGACTTTATTTCCATATTTTCCATATTGCAACTTTTACAGACACGTCTTGTTTTCACCAAGATTCACTGAGTCCAGAGACGCCAAGGTCGGACCTTTCCCAGGTATCGCTGACGCATTGCATAAAATCTGCCAAGATTCAGACCAACAAGGGCGTTGGAAAGTTGTGGCGCAGCAAGTCGCCATTTTGACGCATGCTGTGGAGGCTGCATCGGCTGTGCTTAAAGATGTGACGTCATGGTAAACGCAGTTGATGCATCTACTACGGGCGGCATATTGACCTTTGAAATAGAGGCGTCATTCCAACGCACCTTATTGTTGAATTAAAAATTATTCATACTGCGCCACAGCAAACAGTCAATAGCTACACTTGAGGAGTAGCACCAATATCGCGCTAATTAATATTTAACGGAAGAAGCTTAATGGGAGTAATGCCTAAAATATTTGTTTACAAATTAAAATAAACCGGTTCTGTAATATATATCTAAATTTATACACACTTCTTCTCTGAGCAGTAGTGACGAGCTTATTCCATTAACCTGCTTTTCATAAATGAGCCTCAATGCTTGGAATCCAGTTTGCATACATTACTTGTTGCTATGTCCGGCAAGCTTTCAGGTTGTCAAGAACAACCTTTGTTTGAAAGATATGTATAAAATTTGTATACATTACCGAAGCGGTCTATTCCTCCCATTAAGCTTCTTCAATTACTAACTATTGTCCACGGCGGACCGTTGAATATTAATGAGTCAGAGAGAAAAGGATCTTGCTTATTTGATTCCAGTTCATCGTGACTTGGCCGAGAACCAGAATAGCCTGGTGGTTAAGTCGCTGCCTGGCCAGCAGTAGATGACAGGTTCGAATCCCGCTGGTTCCAATTTTTTCTGACTTGTGATTTTCATTACAGATCGAGCATACGATCTTTAACACTGGGAGTAATGCTTAAAAATTTGTTTACAAATTAAAATTCCTCCCATTAAGCTTCTTCATTTAGTAAACAGTATTGTTCAACAAAAAACAAAAAACTCATTCTATGTGTTATCTTTCTCATTGAGCGTATCCCATTCAATGAAGTAGTAGAAATTTAATTTCTTTGAAATTCCGTCCAGCGAGAAAATCTGGGATTTTGTTTTTTTACTGTTATGAGTAACCATTGTAAACTCACGTAAACTTGAATTAAGCATAGACCATTGCAGGGACATCTATTCATTTTTAAAAAAAAATGTACTGCTACTTTTTTCCTTTCGAATCTATTTGTCGCTTAATCTTCTGTCAAGTGATATCAACATGAAAATAGAATTGCAGCTGTAAGATGTTTAGCAATTTTACTACGGTGTCTTACGTGGAGTATTATGACAATGTAACAAACGATAATTCATTAACTACCGTTATTTTCATACTGTGTTCTCAAAATGATATTGTATATAGGCTGGTTGAGTATGGATAATAGGGCCAATACTGAAAAGAGAGAATATGATCTTGGATAAAAATCTCTTGAATTTGTAACTTTAAACTAATTAAGAGAAGAGTATTAGGCTCCAACAAAGCAGTCTAACATAATACTTAAACATGTGCATGCCAAAGTCGTCGTAAAGTTTTTAACTTTGATGATACGCTTGATGTCCAAAACAATAAAAGATACACATCGTGGGGGACCGTATTTAGGATAAATATAGAACTAGATTCAGGGCTTAAAGTTTATTATATTTGTTGAATTTGAATTTTGCACGCTTCCAGTTCAGCAGATCTCAATAAAAGGACAGCGGTGGCATAAATTCGATTTCCTTCACAATTTTCACAAACTATTATAACGTCCTATTTTTTTATTTTTATTTTTTTGTAAAAGAAGATTAGTTGATGCACTTGTAAGTAAGAAAAAGAAAGTTTTATTCACATTTCTAAGCAATGAGGAGCAATCGAATGTTTGTATATATGTATATATTTGTACTATCTGTATATAGTTTGTAAATAGACACACATGTATTCAACATAATGTGTGACAGCAGTTGGTATATTTTGATGAAAGTTCAAACTGAATTTTGATGAGATGGTTTATATGTATATTTCATCCTTTGTTTTGCCTACTTCACTGTATTGATAAAAGATGAATCGATGAAGCGAATAATTATGTTAACACATCAGGGGAGTGTTTCATCAAGCGTTTTGTCGGTGATTTTTACTGCCAAATTTGCTCTCAGCCAATCAGATGCAAGGATTTCAGTAGCTTATAACAGTTGTCGGTAAAAGTCACTGACAAAACGCTTGATGAAACGCTCCCCAGATCCCGGCTTCTTTTGGCATGATATGTTTTCTCTGAGATTTCAATGTCACATATGTAAGAAACATTAACTGAATCAGTTGACATGCTACCATACTCTTTATAAATTGAGAGTCGAATATTACAGATGAAGAAGCAGGCTTTTGGGTTCATTCTCATCGTAATGATGTGAAATGTTAGCCGAAGATTTCAATCATGTATTTATAAATAGGGTATTGTAAAAAAAAATTGTTGTCTTTAATTTCCGGCTAGCTTCAAAGAATATTTTGTATTTCTGAATCTGTAATTGAATGTCTTAACAGTGACAATCCTACAACCTATACGAAGATTACGAAGACTAAATTCATCCATGGGAAGAATTGACAAAATCGCCTTCATATCAAATAACTCTCAAGCTTTAGCCTTTGAATCGTCACTCCACTGGATATGAGGCACACTTTTTAAACATTACTTATTTGTGGACTTTAAACTGATTCTGTTGACAGTTATTAAATGTGGGCAATTGACGACGTAGAAATCGTTTTTTTTAATATAAACAATTTTATCAGTTTACAGTATTCACTTCTAAAGTGATGTTAATTTGAATGGTTCACAGATTAAGATTCAATCGAAACAGTTACTAAACTAGATTTAAGAGGGATTTTTAAAAATATAACTATAATGAAAAAAAAACACATTCGGGCACGATTGATACTGCCAACATTAATTTTGATTTTCGGCCTGTAGTTTGATAAATTTGATATACTGTGAAAGTAACGGTAGATATGATTGTACTAATAAAATCTACACAAAGCATTTACCTTTATTTAGCTTTCTTTGTTTTGATGAGTTAAGTTTTAAGAATATGATAAGAAAATTTGCCGTTTTGCCCCAAGACCATCAACAATCCATGATATACATGTAGCATAAACAATCCACGTAAACAAGTTTTATTTTGAAATGTCATTTAGTCCCTACATGTTTTTGAAGTGGTAAAAGTCTTATTGCTCGTTCAAAGTATTGGGTAATAAGGTTGAAATATTTAAATCATGACAAAATTACACCAACATGCCATTTTCATATTCATTGTAACAGAATTTAGTGCACAGAGTGTTGGCATTGACACCATGTAAACATTTTCATCTTCATGAAAATGTATGTTTAAAGAATGAAACCCAACATTTCACAGCAATACCTCATCAAATAAACATGACGATATTGATTGACAATATTCAAAGACATATTTCTTCCTCTTTCATAATTATGGAAACATGTTTGTGATGATAGAGTTTGGGATCATAGAACTACTACAATTTTAAATCAACAATGTCAAGACTGATTTACGTACGACAGTGAGATCTCGAGCTTAATCCAAGGAATGGCCATCAACTGAACCTCTCTTCTCCTTAATCAATAAGGGGAAATGGGGTCCATATATCACCAAGTTCTTTCCGAAGGATGCCAACTGTAAACCAGTTTCACTATAAAAAAAAAAGTTGGGTCAATTTTTTTTAGTATTCGGTAAAAAAGGAACATGCATGTAAAATTGAACCCAATATTACCCCCCCCCCAAAAAAAAAAAAAAATAAATAAATAAATAAATTAAAAAAACAAATAAATAAAAAAAAAAATACCCAACGTTTTTAGAATGTTCCGACATCAACTCCTTAAAACCCAAGACGAATTCGAATGGGTACTCGAACATCACGAACAGTTCATCACATTGGAGTCTTAACATCAGTCGGGACAAGGCTACCTCCTTGTTTCTTTCTTAAACATAAGTACATTCTACATTATTTTTACTTTGGACATTGCTCATGTGAATCATTCATATTTATTCTTGAATGACAATATCAAAACATATTTGGTGTCGTATGAAGGAGGGTGGAGTGCCCTGTGACATGAATAATACATACATACATACATGACATATGTACATATTCTTATATTTATCAGGAAATATTTTTAATAAATTAAAGGCAAAATATGTGGTTTTCTCAGAGACACACTGTACATGTATAAGACAAGGGGAGGGGAGGGGGATGCATTATTGTCCATAATGTAAATATATTGTTACTATCAATACATGGAAGAGAAAAAAAATTCAAAATCTAATCAATTGTTATTCAATATTCTTGATATGTCATTGTTATGACAGTGCTTTATGTCTGACCTATGACCAATACGATGCACGCAATCTTGCAATTTGAATCCTTTGATCATAGGGCGCTAATATTTGCTTCCAAAGACTATATTTATTTATGTACGCGTATCTGTAGACTCTTGATATGGGCAATAATCTACACTAAAACTTTACGATATCATATTTCATTTATTTATATGGAATTTCTGGCGATTTTTTTTTCACCACTTACGAATAAGCGCGGTTCTTATCGATCTTAAATGCTTGCACATAATTTCCGTCACTTTTTTGTAAATTATATAGTAAAACTGCGCATTACTATGGGTGTGGCATTTCACGTTATCAAGATATTGCGCATCCTTCTCCATTGACAAAATATGATTCTCTAACCGCATACAGTAAACAAATCGGGGGGCGAAACGGCCACGGCCCCCTATTGAGAAAAACATAAAGAAACAGCCTTTTTTAAGCATTATATATTTTATAATTCCAGGGACTGTCTCCTTTCGGACCATGGGAGGGACGATGGGATTAAGGGGGGGGGGGCGGATTCTTGAAACTTTTAATTTATAAGACTTTTTCCGCGAGCGCAGCCCCCCCCCCCCCCGACAGACAGACAGACAGACAGACAGAGAGAGAGAGAGAGAAAGGGGAGCCTATAGGAGGGGGGGGGGGATCTGGAATCCCGGGGAGGGCCGGCGGCATAGTAGATATCACATTCTTATGAAAATTCCCCCGACTAGAGCCTACACAGAGAAAACGCCTGGTTAAAAATTTTCCATGTAAATTATTTTCCGTGTATAATCGTATTGTTCACCATGAATTGGTAATTTGACTAGAGAAGATGCGCTTGAAATAACCAGGCATCGGTGTAAAAATTACCAGATTTATGTTGGCTACCGGTCAACCCGGAGGAGGTTTTTAGTGCAAGTCACACTACCTGTAAGACCAGTTGCCGACTTCTGACCGCCATAAAAAGCTGCGACCATCGACAACCAATTTGCAAGACTTTTTAGTGGGCAATCAGTTGTCGATCGGTTAACGGGCAGTTGCCTACTTTTTTATGAAAATTGCCCGATCATCAAAGATTTTCATAAAATGATTTGCGACCGCTGTTGGAAATTTTGGCGATTGATCGGCAGTTGTTGGGAGATTTATCATGTTTATCGGCGATAATAAACAACTGATTGGAGATCAAGATCAATATTACCAGATTTATGTTGGCTACCGGTCAACCCGGAACTCTGGTAAAAATATTTTACAAGGAGGTTTTTAGTGCAAGTCACACTACCTGTAAGACCAGTTGCCGACTTCTGACCGCCATAAAAAGCGGCAATCATCGACAACCAATTTGCAAGAATTTTTAGTGGGCAATCAGTTGTCGATCGATTAACAGGCAGTTGCCTACTTTTTTTAAAATGAAAATTGCCCAATCATCAAAGATTTTCATAAAATGATTTGCGACCGCTGTTGGAAATTTTGGCGATTGATCGGCAGTTGTTGGGAGACTTATCATGTTTATCGGCGATAATAAACAACTGATTGGAGATCAAGATCAATAGCCGATGATCTTACAACGGACGGCAATAGTTATACAGGGGGGGGGGGGGGGGTAGAGCCCACAAATGTAAAAATCTATCACAAATGTAACAATAACTACAAATGTACAAACGTTGCACCCGCAAATATCAAATAACCACAAATGTCATAACAGGTCAACCACAAGTGTAAAAATAACCACAAATGAAGAAAAAAAAAATCGCCTACAAAATTAATGTAAAAATCTGTTTAACCACAAATGTAAAAAAAAAATGTCGCCTACAAATGTAAAAATTTCCTTTTTTAAAACAAATTTCATAACATATCAACCGCAAACGTAAAAACTCATTACTTGCATAATGCACCTATGTAAGATCAGTTATTATGAGATGTATGTGTGCGTGTGTATGCGTGTGCTGAGGTTTGCTTGACCATTAAAATCCCTAAACTACTCTTCAACAAAATAGTGATGTAAACGTTCAGAGAAATTCAGATTCAAAAGTGTTCATTCATCAAATTATTTTTTTTTTTGGTATCACATTTACCATTTTGCCATAGTTAAATTAAAATAAGGTTATTTTGACATTTGCGGGTGCAATGTTTTTATAATTGGGTTATTCTTACATTTATGGTAGATTTTTACATTTGTGGGATCTACAGGGGGGGGGGGGTAGAGGCAAAAAGGTTGAAAATGAAAACTAGAATGATGATGTTTAAACTACTTGCTAATAACAAAGAGAAGGTAGTAGGTAAATAGTCTGCAAGCACAGACCCTAATATGACACTTTATCAGAAAATCATTGTGTCTTGAGAGAAGCCTAACCCAGCTACCTATTGGTCGCGTCAATATAGCAGCTATATTGCAGGGCCTATGGTAGTCTTACAGTGCAGTCACGCTTTTACGACTAACCACGGTTTGTGCCTGCAAACTAGTATATAGGTAAATGTAAAAGTAAGGGAAATGGAGAGCACAGTGAAGTGGGGGGGGGGGGGGGGGGCGTTAACAAATAAGATCAGAAGTCATTATTGTGTTATTTTCAAGTGGCTGCCTTGAAAGAACAAAGAGTAATATATCTGGGTTTACTACATCCAATGTATATAAATAATTATATAAAATCGTTGATATCTTTTATAACTATTATGTTGACTCACAGCATTGGTATTTCTGTTAAAACTGTTATCTTGACAGCTTTTTTGCAAATCTATGAAACCTAATCAATTAAGGAAAATGGACTTGGCATGTTTCGGCTTTTGATTATTTGTTATTGTTGTCTTGGGGGTATTATGAAGTGGAGGAACTTTTTAATATCAGTTACAGAATTATAGTTAATATGTATAAATGAATAGATAGGACTGTATTAAACTGTTGGAATGATATTTGGTCATTTCATTTCACCAGGCTGCTGAAGCATAAAATCCCTTTACTTCATATGACAAAATAATGTTATTTAAGTAAATCAAGAAACAGTAGCAGGAAATAATAATAATAATAATAATAATGGATATTTATATAGCGCTCATGTCCACCACGAATGGTGCTCATGGCGCTCCAATATTACCCCGGCTCTAGCTAGGCTAACGATTTCGGCGCTCACAGCATTCAAGGAATTCATTCCTGCCGGTACCCATTTAACACCTGGGTGGAGAGGGGCAAATGTAGATTTAATGTCTTGCCAAAGGACAGTAGTGCCGCGCCGGGGTTCGAACCCACGACCTTCCCATCTCCAGTCAAGTGTTTAAACCACTCGACTACGACACCTCTACGTAATTTCAGTGAAATTTCAATTAAATTAATTTCATAGTATGATCTGAATATTGAGCGAGTGAGCAAACAATATTTAAAATTTGTGAGGTCGCAAATACATTGTCATATAAAAACGGGGAAACACAATTCCGATGGGGTTTAATTTGCAAAATTTCACAATGAAAATTTATTTAATAAGCTATACTTTTAATACGAGCGAGCATCTGTGAATATTGGCTCTAAGTCATTTTGGATTAGGGGCACATGTTATGGAAAAGGAAAACGTGGTACTTATCATGGGGGAAAAGGACACTTATTAGAAAAATAAATTATTGTGTAGAAAAGGTAGAAAAGGCAGTTATCAGAGGTGAAAAGGGGCATTCATAAGAACGGAAAAATGTTCTTATAAAGTAGAAAAATTAAATCAGTGCCTATATATTTCAAAGAAAAAAAAATGACTTGTTATATCAAAAGGGATAAAAGGGATTAAAAGGGGAAAATGCTCTCGTTGAAATAGGAGCATTTATCAAAGGTAAGGTGAGGGATAAGGTGTAATTATCAAAATGGGCACTTATAGAATATGGAACGGGAACTTATTCGAAAGAAAAATGGGGGTACTTATCTGAAGTTAAAGGAAAATGTAGAGGCACTGTGCCCACATACCCCCGGAGCGGCGCTTCTGAACGAGTGTACATGTTATGATTTTCATTTCATCATTCTTCTATGTACATGTATATTTGGGTGATGATGACACAGGTCATCATACTCGATAAATATTGGGGGTGATATATTCCCTCTTTCCCACCATATTCGATTCCTGTGACTACATTTTCATTTCAATTTTGAAAATTGTTAGTATTACTTATAACATGAGTGTGGGAAAAATTGCATTATAATGGAAAGTTACCGACTGAACCTTCTAAATTGAGAATAATTACATGTACTTTTAATCTAAATAATATTTCTGCATTATGGCTTTGAAAAAAAATCACCTCAAAATAATTGAAGTGGGGATGGTAACACAGGCCATACCCCCCCCCCCCCCACTTCAATTTTGTTTCTTTTTTAAAATTATACCTCCATATCCTTCCCAGATCAACACCCATTGTATCATTTGAAGTAGGTGGTTTTCACTTTCTAGTAGTGTAAAAATCGGGAAAATCAGAAGCAACGACACAATTTTAGATAAATATTAATAAATTCATGTAAATCTACAATATTGTTCATAAACAAATAATATCTATACTGAAATAAAGAATATGTAAATTTGAATAATATTAATGAATATAATATATCAAATTATATTTATCTACAACATATAATAGAAATGTATATTTTCCATCATTTTTTTTTTTTTGAGGGGGGGGGGGTGAAGCCTGGGGGAATGATTGTACACACTATCCCCCCACCTGAAAAGTTTTGGGGATGTATACCCCTCATCCCCCCCCCCCCCCCCCCCCGCTATCTGCGCCCCTGTCAGTATGCGTATCAAGTAAATTCTAATTAGCAAATATCACATGCTCGTATGATCTACAACACTGCAAAATATATGGCAACTTGAGCCTCTTCCTGGAAATAAATGTACATAATACATAGCTTTTATTGATCAAATATAGAGGACAACCAAGACAGTAAACATCACAATTTGTTCGTGGTATCTATATAAACGATCCCACAAAGTACGCGGTATATTGAACCTCTTCATGAAGTACATGTAGAATGTAAATACTTCATATTTATTGCACGTGAGGATGTTTAAACAGCAAATATTATGCTCGCAATAAATCAATGTTATCTATAATCCGATGATATACATGACACATTGAACCCCTTCATGAAGTTAATAATCAACTATTTGTATCCATAATTTGTATCCATTTTTATCTATCAGTGCATAAAGAAGTGAATGCTTATTATTTGCTTTATAAACATTGTATTATTGTTCTTCTTCTTCTTATTATTATTATAATTATTATTATTATTATTATTATTATTATTATTATTATTATTATTATTATTATTATTATTATTATTATTATTATCATTATTATCATTATTATTATTATCAGTATTATTATTATTATTATTATTATTATTATTATTATTATTATTATTATTATTATTATTATTATTATTATTATTATTATTATTATTATTATTTGCAAGTAAATTATCAACGTAAAATGGAGAGTTTCGGATCATGTGCATGTGGACGGCGTCCATGCACGTCAACCACCGTCACGTCGAATAATTATGTTGACTGTACGTATAGTATCAAAACTACGGAATCGTTAAAGTGCCATTCGACTTGACTGACGACTTGTCGAGATATTTTATCTCGACAAGTCGAATAAATATCTACGGAAGCTTTAAAGTGCCATTCTACTTGACGAGATGGCGAGATATTTTATTTTGTCAAGTCGACTTATCAACTTTGTAAGTCGACATGGTGACAAAAATTATCATGCCAAAGTCGACTTCTAAAAAGTTACATGTCGTCATGGCGACATAAGGTATCTTGCCAAGTCGACTTCTAAAAAGTTACATGTCGACATGGCGACATAAGGTATCTTGCCAAGTCGACTTCTAAAAAGTTACATGTCGTCATGATTACATAAGGTATCTTGCCAAGTCGACTTCTAAAAAGTTACATGTCGTCATGGCGACATAAGGTATCTTGCCAAGTCGACTTCTTAGAAGTTACATGTCGACATGGCAACATAAATTATCTTGCCAAGTCGACTTCTAAAAACTTACATGTCGTCAGGACGACATAAGGTATAATCGACTTGACTGACGACTTGTCGAGATAAAATATCTCGACAAGTCGAATAAATATCTACGGAAGCTTTAAAGTGCCATTCTACTTGACGAGATGGCGAAATATTTTATCTTGTCAAGTCGACTTATCAACTTTGTAAGTCGACATGGTGACAAAAATTATCATGCCAAGTCGACTTCTAAAAAGTTACATGTCGTCGTGGCGACATAAGGTATCTTGCCAAGTCGACTTCTAAAAAGTTACATGTCGACATGGCGACATAAGGTATCTTGCCAAGTCGACTTCTAAAAAGTTAAATGTCGTCATGATTACAAAAGGTATCTTGCCAAGTCGACTTCTAAAAAGTTACATGTCGTCATGGCGACATAAGGTATCTTGCCAAGTCGACTTCTTAAAAGTTACATGTCGACATGGCAACATAAATTATCTTGCCAAGTCGACTTCTAAAAAGTTACATGTCGTCATGGCGACATAAGGTATCTTGCCAAGTCGACTTCTTAAAAGTTACATGTCGACATGGCAACATAAATTATCTTGCCAAGTCGACTTCTAAAAACTTACATGTCGTCAGGACGACATAAGGTATCTTGCCAAGTCGACTTCTTAGAAGTTACACGTCGACATGTCAATATAAATTATCTTGCCAAGTCGACTTCTTAAAAGTTACATGTCGACATGGCGACATAAGTCGACTTGGCAAGATACCTTATGTTGCCATGACGACATGTAACTTTTTAAAAGTCGACTTGGCAAGATACCTTATGTTGCCATGACGACATGTAACTTTTTAGAAGTCGACTTGGCAAGATTCCTTATGTCGCCATGACGACATGTAACTTTTTAGAAGTCGACTTGGCAAGATACCTTATGTCGCCATGACGACATGTAACTTTTTAGAAGTCGACTTGGCAAGATACCTTATGTTGCCATGACGACATGTAACTTTTTAGAAGTCGACTTGGCAAGATACCTTATGTAATCATGACGACATGTAACTTTTTAGAAGTCGACTTGGCAAGATTCCTTATGTCGCCATGACGACATGCAACTTTTTAGAAGTCGACTTGGCAAGATACCTTATGTCGCCATGACGACATGTAACTTTTTAGAAGTCGACTTGGCAAGATACCTTATGTCGCCATGACGACATGTAACTTTTTAAAAGTCGACCTTGCAAGATACCTTATGTCGCCATGACGACATGTAACTTTTTAGAAGTCGACTTGGCAAGATACCTTATGTTGCCATGACGACATGTAACTTTTTAGAAGTCGACTTGGCAAGTTTCTTATGTCGCCATGACGACATGTAACTTTTTAGAAGTCGACTTGGCAAGATACCTTATGTCGCCATGACGACATGTAACTTTTTAGAAGTCGACTTGGCAAGATACCTTTTGTCGCCATGACGACATGTAACTTTTTAGAAGTCGACTTGGCAAGATACCTTATGTCGCCATGACGACATGTAACTTTTTAGAAGTCGACTTGGCAAGATACCATATGTCGCCATGACGACATGTAACTTTTTAGAAGTCGACTTGGCAAGATACCTCATGTAATCATGACGACACGTAACTTTTTAGGAGTCGACTTGGCAAGATACCTTATGTCGTCATGACGACATGTGACTTTTCAGAAGTCGACTTGGCAAGATACCTTATGTCGCCATGACAACATGTAACTTTTTAGAAGTCGACTTGACAAGATAAAATATCTCGCCATCTCGTCAAGTAGAATGGCACTTTAAAGCTTCCGTATTATAGATAGGTTGATGAAGCTGTTATAATTGGTGCGGGAGCCAGATTTCAGGCAATGTCGCTTTTCATTGCTAGGCGTTTCTAGGCTTCAGATAACATATATGCCATAAAGCTTCATACTATCAAAGTAATAGAATTGTTATCCTTTGGCAGTAGAATGGGAAATTCAATATCAAAAGGGAAGTCCATCCTAATATTTAGTTGATTTTATTAAAAGCAGAAAAATGAAAGAAACAGATGAGTGAAAGTTTGAGAAAAATCCAATAAGAATTAAGGAAGTAAAGATTTTTTAAAGTTGTAATCATTAACACAAATTGTGACGTATCTTACGAGTTTTTTTATATTGACCTTTTTTCACTGTTCTTTACGTACTCTGATAATTTCATAAATTTCTCTTTTCTTAGTTATTGATGAAAGGCATAAATTTATTTCACACACAGGTTGTGTGAAATATATTTGCAATGGTTATATCCAGGATGATTGTATGATTAAATATTTTCTTTAGATATTTTTTTAAAATGTTTCTATATTTAGTACAGGCCAAATGGGAGAGGGCCTACCACGATACTTTAAAAATTCAGTCAGTACAAAGTCATAACTTTCTCATGGTTTATCGGTTTTGCTCAAACTTTCACTGATCTGTTTCTCTCATTTTGCTGCTACTACTGAAACCAACTTGATATCAGGGTGGAATTCCCCTTTAACATGTACCTTTCAATTGAATGCCAAATGTGACGGCTGATAAACAGTTCTGTTCATTCAGAAAGTATCTGTTTAATATGCCATATCTTTCTTCTTCGAAAGGGAATGTTTGGCGTGTCTTTTTTTATGACTATCGGAAGAATAGAGTTTTCTTTAAGGACGTAAGTACACCTCTCAACGATGATACATAGTTGACCAATTACTTGCAAGGTCCCTACAACGAAGAACTGAGGGATGTGAACTACTTCAGTGGCGCCATCTACCTTGTAAAGAAGAACAATCCAAAGGGTATAGGTATCCTGAGGTCAGTCTGTAAGCCCCCCTACGAATGCACATTGCTGTAATAGAGCCCTAAAATCATCTAGTAGACTTCCCTAAATAAGATAACTTCCCAAACTGAATGACTCAATAAAAGGCTTCCCTTTACAAATAAGGGTTGCGGATGAAACTGAGATGGTGTTAGCATGGCAAAGAACATATGATAGATTATGCTTGTAATAAGCCTATTCTTGAGTTTGAGTTGACATTAACACCTTTTCTATTCATATTCATAAGATCTATTAAAGCAATTTTTTTTTTCAAACCGGAATAACATATGCATAATTGGTTTTGACTCACATTCGTTGCTTCAGCCCAAACTTGGTACAAAAGAATTTTGACAATTTAAAGCCTGCTGCTCAGTCATCCGTTGCAGCACAGTTATGAATAAGATATTATTCGACACAATATAAGTTGCCAATTTTAAGCCAATAGAGGTTATAATTTTTTAATTAGAAGCTACCAAAGTTGGGTATACTTTTTTTTTATACGCACTGTATATCTGGTCAACAATGTCGTTGATGCTCCCACTTGTGGTCGATAAATGTACAACATGTAATAATAATGTAACAATACCAGATGTAGTCAGTAGATTTCGTTTTCTTTTGAAACACAGAAGATTTATTGCTCAAAAGTGTTGATAGCCGATGGGAAAAGGGTATTTCCTATGGATATATCCCTTCTATACTCGCCGTCCCCCACTAACATTGGCTCAAACCCAACGACATTTTTTGTCGTTTCAATAAGTAGATCAGCTCCCATGGTAACAAGTTTTATTTTGATGCCTAAATAAACTGAATACGGATTTTACCAAACATACAATACCATAATCGAAGTCATCGGCCTTGGCAGTGCTATAGAATGCCATGCTGGATAAACTGGTATGGAAGTGTTATATTTGTGATACTCGATTTGGCATAGTGACTTTTTGGAATATTGAAGAAAAATATACTTTGTATATTTGTAAAGATAGACTTTGTAAAGCAAAGTCTATGCCATATCAATGTTCAAGAACCAAACTAATTTGTTGGCAGCATTGAATATCAAGTGTAAAAGTTTAGAAAAGTTAAAGGGCAATCCAACCTTTGTAATAAGATGATTCGTGCGAAAGCAGAAAAATAAGGAAAACAGGATGGTGAAAGTTTGAAAGAAATCGGACGAGGAATAAGAAAGTTATGGATTTTTGAAAAATGAGATCACTACATCTATGCGAATCTCAAATTGGCAATTTGGTGAGTCGATTGTGACATTTCTGTGGACAACTCTCCCATTTGTCGTACACAAAAATATCATTAATTTGCAGTTTTCTTCGAGGCGCTTTTACCCTCGGGGCAGTACTCAAAATATATTAGAGATAGCATATTGTTATAGGTCCTCATGAAAGAAAAAGATCCTACTGAGTAATACATTTTGAAAAAAGTGACATTTTAGTCATTTTTTGTGTTGGAGAGAATGAGGGAGTTGTCCACAGCTACATCACAGTGGCATTACCTATTCAGCCAATTTGAAATTCCAACATGTATAGTGATTACAACTTTCAAAAATTCATAACTTTTTTATTGCTTGTCCGATTTCTTTCAAACTTTCACCAATCTGCTTCTCTGATTTTGCCCCTTTCTTTCAAAGCCACTTGCTATTCAGGTTGGATTTCCCTTTAAGATAACTGAAAACACTTGTGAAATATAATTTTCGTTATACAAGACCAGATTATAGAGAGCTAGAAATAGAAAGTACACTCCGATAAGAGCCACGATGATTATCATTATTATTGTCATTGCTTTTATCATTGTTATTATTATCATTAGAGTAGTAGTAGTAGTATTAGAAGTAGTAGTAGTAGTAGTAGTAGTATAGTAGAAGTAGTAGTATTCTTCTTATTATTATTGTTATTATCATTATTATTATTATTATCATTATTATTATTATTATTGTTGTTGTTGTTATTATTATCATCATCATTATTATCATCATCATTATCATTATAATCATTATATTTTATTATTTTTATATAATATTCGGCCAAGACAAAATCAAGAAATCTGTGAATACAAAACATCAGCTCAGAGAATGAAATGATGATGCAAAATTCAGTATTTAAATTGGATAACTATAATTCAGTAATCTATACTTGAACATACACTCCGTTCAAATGATTATGATTCAGATAAATATATGTCCAATAAACATAACGTCACTGTTATACAATTATTGAATGATAAGGTGTATCCAGTATTGTTTGTTGCCTCTTTATGATTTTTTTTATATACAGTATTTACTCTTCACGTGATTTATTTCATCCATAAAGTTTATGTAAACAAAAGCGGAATGATATATACGGTATATCATGGGATCATGAAAGAATAGCAACTTTACATCTTGATATTTGCGTTGACCTTTTAAGATAAAATAGTGAAAGGTTACACGCAATCTTGTTTGCAGCACTGGAATCGACATGTCGTGATTTAAATCAGATTGTATTTGATCATGCTAGGAGAATAAGTACACAAAAAGAACGCCAATGTAAATATTGAATTTGGCATCTTTATTTCATTCCCTTGGCGGCTAACGGAATTAGTAATACTGAAGACATAATGGCGTTTTTTTTTGTTTGTTTTTTTTTTTTTGGGGGGGGGGGGGTTCATGAGCTTATGCAGCTTTCCCAGCCACAAAAAAAGGTATGTATTTATTCGAAATATGCTGATCTATACGTCTAATTTATCTTTGACGGACTTTGACGGACTTATATCCAAAGATATGTTACTTTTGTTCAGTTGTTGGATGTTTATCGTAATGCATTTTATATCTCTTTTCTTTTGACCACAGATAACAAAGAACGTAGATCGTCAGTAAGAACGACTAGCCAAACGCCAAAGTCACACCCTTTTTCTAAGTCCATGACCATGTCGCTTCTAGAACTAAATGTCTGAAGTTTGCCGAAATAAAAGCAGAAAGTAAACATGAGTTACAGTCGTTTCTTCATCTTTCTTCTCATAATCCCTGTGCATTGTCCTCGCGACCAAGTAATAATGGAATATGAAGGTCAAACTGCTGAAATACAATTTACATTTGAAAGCGTAGTTTTGTCTTCTATCGAAATTCAATTTGGGAATGGAGAGACGTTTTATTGTAATGGAGATTTCACTGATGAGGGCCTACAAGAAGAGCAACAGGAACGCTTTAATGTGGTAGTAGAAGTATACGGTGACAACATTGTGGTAGTTCAGTTAACAATACGTAAAGTTTCGCGCGATGATGGGGGAACATATTCCTGTTCTGCGCTCAACAGACCAAGCTTATCACGTCAGTCGAAAAGTGTAAGTCTCACCGTTAGGTACCCACCAGGTAAAGCTATATGTGAGATCATAAGTAACGCTGACATTGAAAGTGACATAGCGAAAGTGTGGGACGTGGTGAGATGTTTCGCTTTAAAAGGAAATATTCCAGGAAAATTACTATGCTTCCAAGATGGTGCAATAGCAGCACCTAGAAGACAACTTCACACCGATGGGAATACATTAATCCAAGAAGTATGGAAGAAGAAGACACAATCTATGCATTGTTGCTCCCCTCAAATATCCACACCTATTGATAGTATCGAGTGCACTGATTCATTTCTGCCAAACCAAGGAATTGCAAGCCGTTTGGGTTCTACTGCATCTATTTCTGCTGATAACGAATTCCATTCCCCCGAGCTCACAACTAAACCTGGCATTGATATTGCAGCAGAATATGTATTGAACTCCTGTTACTGCGAATGGAATTTTTTCCAAATATTCAATACATCTATCATTTGTTTACTTCTAGTTATAGCTATAATAAGTTTAATCTTGAATATTATAATTTGCACACATACACAGAAATAAAAATAATGAAGAAAATGATTAATTCAGCTACCATACCAACTTTACATGGTATATCCAGGTTCAAGGTACGTTTTCATACATGCCATGACGTTATATAATGACAGGTTTAAAAGGTAATTGAGAGTTATGGAATCATTTGAAAGATGACTTTATACAGTGTCCTTGTATACATTGCTAATCTGAGTTACGTAATAAAGATATACCAGACTGGTTTACGTTCTGTCTGTGTCGGTTACTTGTGTTGTACTTAAGTTGAATGTACTATTTAGCTTTTATGATTGTATATGAATTTGTTATTTCTTAACAAAAATATATAATGATATATTTTTAGCAGGGAGTTTTATTGAATTAATTTATGCTTAAAATCTGAACTTTTTTTCGAATCAACAGGTATTTAGTTTTCCATAATATAACTTTTTTATTTTGATTAGCAATTCGATTTTGATGAGTACTTCTTTTTTTATTAGAAGTTCTATTTTGATTATAGTTCTATTTTGATTAGCTATGTAAAAGGTACATTGAATCATTAATCCAATCTTGCTGTTGTCTCGTTTTTCACTTCTACTTGTATCATTTTGGGAAATGTGCATTAGAACTCAAAACTGGGAAAATATGATTGTGTTTAATGCGATAAATGTTACAATGCTATATTCATATGCTTGTCCTGCCACTCTTACCCCCCCCCCCTCCCACCTCCCTCTTACCCCTTTCCCTTTCATCCTCTCTTTCATTTTCATTTCCTCTCTTTTATAACCTACTTTTTTCTATTCTATCCCTCTCTTTCTTCTATAATGCCTGTGTTTTTTTTTTATCTCTCTCTAACCCTAACTCTACCCTATCTCATTCTTACTCTCTTCTATACCTCTTTTCACCCCTTTACATTGCGGCTTCTATCCTCTCCCATCTCTTTATCTGTTTTTCTTTATCTATAACTGTGGAATATCTGTTTTCCTCTACCTTAATCATTCCCTCTACTGCTGGACTTTGCCGCCTTCTATTGTGTGCTTTCTATTTTTCGTTGTCATAGACAGTCATGGACAGTACCATTATGTTAAACATCCTTTATATGTATGTCCTAGATATACTGTGCTATTTTTTAAAAATCTCTTATATATGAATATTAAAACAGGCGGAAATTGATTTTTTTCAAGCCAAATGTTTCTGTGCATGACCAATAAAGGTCGAATTGAATCGCATCCAAATACATTTATTTTCTTGTGGTGTCGTGAATAAATTGATTTGACCTTAGCGTCAGATAATTGATTATCTTGTTTAATATCTGTTTATATTGTTATGTTTCATATAAATCTTCATTATATATATAGGCCTATCGTTAATTTCACTAAGTGGATTTCATTAACTAGTCTTTATTCTTGTTGATTTCTGTCTTTCAGCGTTTGTTAAATTCCAACTTCATGTTGTTTTTGTTCTATTGTGGGTTTTTTTTTTTTTTTGGGGGGGGGACTTGTTTTTACTATTTTTTTATTTCATTTTGTTTGATTTTACAGTAAATTCTGAAGAAGGCCAAGGCTGCAAAACCTTACCAGTTCCGGGTAACTGACCTCCTTCATCAACAGTGGCGTACCCAGGGTTTTTTTAAAGGGGGTGTTTTTTACTCCAAAATTCTCGGAGAAGGGGGGGAAAAAAAAAGAAAAAAAAAAGAGTTATCAGCTTTTTTGGGGTGTCTTTTTCCTCAAAAATTATCTGACAAGCAAATTAAAAAAAAGGTTATTAGCACTGCTAAATGGGTGTGTTTTAACATCTAAAGGGGCTTTTTAACACCAAATAACACCGATAGTGAGGTGTTTGAACACTTAAAACACCTAAAACATCCCCCCCCCCCTTGGTACGCGCATGTTCATCAGTACCACCGTAGTATTACCACATTTATCTGTTCATTACAACGGTACAACCGATTGGTAGATTCTCACACGTCTTGCTACATGAATGCAGTCATACCCACATACACCCATACACACACATACGCGCACACCCACGCACACGCACACACTAACACAACACACACACATATACACAGAAGCAGAAAGCGCAGGCTTATGTGAAGTTCATTCCGTATATATCTCAAACAAGCTGCTGGCCTACGTAGGCTTTCCTCATAAGCCAGGAGCCTGTCCCGAAATAGTCACCCAATTTTACCTATACTTTTTGACCCCTCAAACTTACTTAGACCATCTAAGTCATTGACAAAAAGGTTATCAACCTGAACGTAGCCGCCGGGCTTAGCCCCCAGAGTCCCCAAAAGAAGCCCCAAAGTCGGGTCAATTTCACCCCATCTCCCCCATGCACCAAACTTTGTCAGTAGGAAGCAGTATGACTGGATATTACAAAACACAAAAAAATGACAAAAAATTTCCGTCGGGATGGGGTGTCAGACGGCCTCTCAAAATTGGGGTAAATTTTTCCCCTTGAAGCCCAGGGACCAAATTTTGTCAGAAGGAAGAGCTATTGATGTCCATTCCAAAAATATAAAAACTGACAAAATTGTCCGTCGGGAAGGGGGTGTCAGACCCCCGGAAATGAAAACCCCATTGCTCTTTGACAACTCTTTGCAATTCAATTGAAACTAGTCATAACATAATTTTTAGTATAATAATCGTCTTGCTGTGTAATTTTAGTGTTAATTAGTTTTTTGATAAATAAGTAATTAAATTGTGAAAAATGTATTGCTTTCTCAAAAGTAGCTAAAAATATTGTCAGGCTAGGATTATGTAAACACATCCATTGTCCCTCTTCACCTGTTTGACAAGGCATAATAGAAGAGCTATTCAGGTATCTATGGTATGTGACTTCAAGGCTGAAATGTACTATTCATGTGTTAATTACACAGATACCAAACAAGCTCCTTTATTATGCCTTGTCAGATCGATAATGGGTGTGTTTATCTTGATCTTGATACAAATAATGATAGTCTATAATTCTGAAAGATATATTTGAAACAAAATACTTTAATCTAATGCAATATCATATTTCTTACCAACTCCCCCCCCCCCCCCCCCCCTCTCCATTAACACAAATTTTAGTGTGACATATGCACTACATATACAGATCCTGTGCTGTGTGGGGTAAATGTAATGTTGGCTGTGTTAATGTTAAGGTGCTCCGCCAAGTGTGTGATGTTCACTGACGCCTGAACGAGTTGAAAGGGGAATAGGAGAGCAGGGTTGAGTGAGAGAAGAGGAGATGATAATAAAAGGTAAGAAGAAAGAAAGAGACGGGATGGGGTTATTGAAAGCGTAGGAATTGAAAGAAACTAAAAGAGGAGGAAATAGCTGCCCTGCTTATTCTGAAATCAGCACCTATTTAAGCAGTATTTGAGATCATAAACATTAACGTTATGTTTAAGGTGTACGTATTGTACGCACATGCTTCAAAATCCTTTTTTTCAAATCGCCTTTAAGAAAGAGAAAGCTCCATTGATTGTGAAGTTCCACTGACACTACAAGACTGTAACATTTCAATAAATTCATGCAAATATATATATATATATATATATATATATATATATATATATATATATATATATATTTGCATGAATTTATATTTATATATATATATATATATATATATATATATATATATATATACAATTGTAAGGAAATAACATATACAACAGCTTTGGCAACTCTCGTGGAAATAATTATAATTGAGAGAAATGAAAATGAGAGAATAATGGTTGCGTAGCTTAAATCAAAGTTCCCCAGAGCTGTCCTCCCTTTTTGAATTTTTGCAAAGGTTGAAAAAATGTCTCCGCCGGGAATCGAACCCGGGTCGTTGGCTTAGAACGCCAATGCCTTAACCACTAGACCACGGAGACGGGCCAGTGATTTCGGCGACACCAGATTCAATTGACCGACAGATTGACAAATCTTCAACCTTATTAATTAATTCCTTTGATTTAAGCTACGCAACCATTATTCTCTCATTTCATTTCTCACAATTATAATTATTTCCACGAGAGTTGCCAAAGCTGTTGTATATGTTATTTCCTTACAATTGTTTATAATGATTATTATTCTAATGTATACATGTATCTCAAAGCATTCGCTTGGATCCAGCTGAGGCATGCGGCTTGTCTTTGTTCAAAACTCACCTGCCCCCGACAAAGGAATTAATTAATAAGGTTGAAGATTTGTCAATCTGTCGGTCAATTGAATCTGGTGTCGCCGAAATCACTGGCCCGTCTACGTGGTCTAGTGGTTAAGGCATTGGCGTTCTAAGCCAACGACCCGGGTTCGATTCCCGGCGGAGACATTTTTTCAACCTTTGCAAAAATTCAAAAAGGGAGGACAGCTCTGGGGAACTTTGATTTAAGCTACGCAACCATTATTCTCTCATTTTCATTTCTCACAATTATAATTATTTCCACGAGAGTTGCCAAAGCTGTTGTATATGTTATTTCCTTACAATTGTTTATAATGATTATTATTCTAATGTATACATGTATCTCAAAGCATTCGCTTGGATCCAGCTGAGGCATGCGGCTTGTCTTTGTTCAAAACTCACCTGCCCCCGACAAAGGAATTAATTAATAAGGTTGAAGATTTGTCAATCTGTCGGTCAATTGAATCTGGTGACGCCGAAATCACTGGCCCGTCTCCGTGGTCTAGTGGTTAAGGCATTGGCGTTCTAAGCCAACGACCCGGGTTCGATTCCCGGCGGGGACATTTTTTCAACCTTTGCAAAAATTCAAAAAGGGAGGACAGCTCTGGGGAACTTTGATTTAAGCTATGCAACCATTATTCTCTCATTTTCATTTCTCACATATATATATATATATATATATATAATTGTAAGGATTTGGCTAAAACACAACATGACGGGCCGTCTTGGTTGGATAAATGAAATAAATGAAATGAGCCAAGACTCAGGACGTAGCTGAATACCACGGATTTATTGATGTCGTCAAGCTTTCGGCATTATGCCTTCTTCAGGAGCTATACAACGAAAAGTAACGAAAAAGGAACAAAATGATACTACTACTACATGCATAAAAGAGAAAGTAATGAGCTATACAATTCTGCTGACAATAACTAATATCCGATATGAATAATATATATATATATATATATATAAAATGATATAGTGATAATCAATGTAAAGTTTAATATAATTAAAATGAAGGTGGCGCCACAATGACACGCATCAGTTAACTTGCTTTTGCGGTGGATCACGTCACGTGACCCATCACTCAAGCAAGCACTGTCCATAGCATAACCACAAACAACCTAACAGGTAATGATTTTAATTATATTAAACTTTACATTGATTATCACTATATCATTTTATATATATATATATATATATATATTATTCATATCGGATATTAGTTATTGTCAGCAGAATTGTATAGCTCATTACTTTCTCTTTTATGCATGTAGTAGTAGTATCATTTTGTTCCTTTTTCGTTACTTTTCGTTGTATAGCTCCTGAAGAAGGCATAATGCCGAAAGCTTGACGACATCAATAAATCCGTGGTATTCAGCTACGTCCTGAGTCTTGGCTCATTTCATTTATATATATATATATATATATATATATATATATATAATTGTGAGAAATGAAAATGAGACAATAAGCGGTATTTACCGGTATTTACCGCTTTTTACTGGTATTTACCGCTTTTTACCTAGAAATACGGGGAAATATATTTTTCCACTCACTTGTTCATAGGGATTGTCCAATTTTGAATATAATAACAAAAGATTTTTTTTTTTCTGTAAACATTTTATCAACAGTTCAAAACCAGCAATCACTAGTACACATGTATACAAAATCATTGATACACTATTGTTACAAAAACCAATTACATAACAGTAGAATATAAGATGGGTTGTATGAAACAAGGTTTTTGATTGGTAAGATGTGGGTCTTGCCAGTGCGTAACTCGTTATATGTCACGACCGTGCAATATAACGTGTTATATTTCCCGCTCTGGTGTGTTCTATTTGTGTGTGTGGGTGTGTGTGTGTTTTTGTGTTTGTATATTTTGTGTACAAACTCCCATAGGCAGAGATCAATAACGATACAAATTAATCGATAATACAGAGTTCGTTGCACTTTATCAATGAATGCTGAAATGTAGAGTTTTGTGAGTTCCGATCCGACAAGCAGTTTCCCATTTTCTATAATGCATAGTACATGATCATTTTCGTCAAATTATACCGTAAAATGTGCATCCATAGATAAAGAATTTCTCTCGTGCACTATGTATACATGTTCACCTCGGCCTACGGCCTCCGTGACATGTAATGCACTTGACAAATTCTAAAGCTATTGATTCACATATTACGGTATATATTCAACTCAAGAGCATGCACTGTATGTATAATATAATTCATATTCTGAGCTTTATTCACAATTGAAAACAAAAATCATATTGCAATGAGATACATGTAGAAAGTTTAACCCCTGGAGAAATGAATTTGAGTTTGTGTATGTGTGTTGTACATGTATGTGTGTTTGGGTGTGTACATGTAGGCAGTGTGGATTTAATAAATTTGTTTGTGTGTTTCTGCTATGAGTGTTGTGCTGCTAATTATTTCAGAACAATATTTTCAGTTGTTGAGGCTAAAAACAAGTAAAATTATTAATAAATAAAGAATTAAAATCATATTTCCCGTTTTTTACATATTCACCGGACGCCCATCATATTTACCGGACGGTATTTACCGGTATTTACCGCCGGTAATTACCGCCCAACCCTGCTGCAGACGGCTACGGTCAACTCTTATGTCAATGACTTGGATGGTCTTAGTTACTTTATAGGTGAAATCGGGTGATTGTTTTGGGACAGGCTCCCAGATTATGCATTCCATCGAAAATGCATGAATTGCACCCAAACACACCCTAATCTAACAAGACATTTTTAAGTTCATGTATGTATATTTCAAAGAGACATAGTTAAGAATGAAAGTGAGAACGAGAATTCCGCAGTTTCTAAAACCTCTCTAATTTCCGAGGGTCCAAGGAATTATAAATGACAATGTCATTCTGTCAAAGTATGTCTGAGGGAGGATATAAGACTCCGATGTTCCACGTTTCGTTCAATTTCTTTTCCTTTCATTCTGAACTCGGCAGTGACATAATGGCGCCCTGTTTTTGCAAGCATATCTTAAGAATTACGTTACTATTATTGGACTTGCAAAAGATATCAGGATTCGGAACCCATCCATGTACCACATTATCTAACCGCTTTTTTATCTCGCCTGTTGATGTTTTAGTCAAACAAAATGAGGATGTTGTATTTACATGCGCTCTGGCATTTTTTGATAATCGCACCCATTCCCTAACATGGGATGTATATCAAAATAGAAATGGAAGAGTGACCTATAAGTATGTAGACAACCAGGTAGTGTCCAAATTAACATTCATTGCTGTAAAGAGAGAAGACTATTACGTATCGTGCACAGTGAGAGTGAGAGACGGTTCAACTGAATGCCATGAGACTAGAAGTGCGTGGGCAATAGTCCAGTGTTTTCCAACGAACAATGAAATAAGTTGCGGCAAACAGACACCGACTGAAAGGAACGAGGAAAATGTTGTGATTTTAGAATGTTCGGTTTATTCTTGTAACCCTCCCGTTGACATGAAATGGACTTTAGGTAGTCGTCATTATGTCACTGGTGCAGAAACAAGAACAGTGGGAAAACTGAGGGTTCTCACTCAAGAAATACACATCAGTCACGAAATGTTACAGGAGGATATCACATGCGTGGTTACAAGTAAAGTTGTTTTTAAGAATGAACAGTTGAACTGCATAGTTGAACCTACCAAAATAACTGCACCAACTATTCAATCTAAGAAGGAAGAACTGCGGCTGAATAATGAAGGTACAGCGGCGGTTACTTTTTTAGATTCATCTACAGATGATATGACTGAGACGTTTTTTGTCAATACGTCTCGCTCAAATGAAGTTGGAACTTACAAACTTCAAAGTGAAATGCATATTTCAACTGAACAAGTCACAACTTTATCAACTGATACGATTACATCTTCTAACGTAAAAACTGATCACAGTTCTTCAAGTTTTGCTGACATGATAAACTTTCAACCGTCAAGTACGAGAGGTCCCGACTTTGCTGTTGTGACCGTAAACAAATCATTTAACTCCAGCGAAGGTAAAGAGAGTCTAGTGAATGGCATTATCATTACAATTGTTGCTGCTAGTACTGTAGTTGTTATCTTTTTTATTTCATGTACAGTGGCATTCGTGTTTCTGATAACGAACAAATCAGAGAGGATGAATAGGGTCCAGCATCCAAATAACCAAGAGCAAAGGACTACTTCTGAAATGGAAAACTATGATGATCTTTTGTATGAAATACCTATTGGAGATTCAAGGATACAGAACAATCAATTGCCTGTAAACATGGTAACTGTCAATGACACCAGAGAGAAAAACTTGTGGTATTCAGATTCTTCTGATAGCTCTTTGAGTAGTGTAAGTGATTCATTTAGTGCTGCGAGTTCTTCTGAATCAAATAAAAACGAAAGTGAAGTTGAAATTTACATATATGAACACAGCGACCCCTAGTGCGTTATATGTGAACTAAAAGGTAGTTAATATACATAATGCGATGGCATCGGGAAAAAAACCTTGTATGGGGTCACCGGGAATATAATTAGAAAATATAAATTTTGGCGTCATCACCGCCTCCACTTCCCCAAAACATCTGCACGCTCTAAAGTTTCAAGACTTCTTCGACTCTCAGACTTTACAGGAAAAGGTATATGGACATTTTTGGTTTGTTTGTTTTCTGAATGGGCCTATTTATCTACTACTTACAAATGTCTTGTCATGTTAATCGCATCAAAATAATCGTGCATTTATGTTATCATGTATACATCCTTTGTATATGATAGTGCATTTGTACCTGTTTGGGTTATACTTGATATTTCGCTGTTTATCTAATAATAATACTCTCTTCTGTTTTGGCTGAGTACTTGTATCTCTTTCTATTTTATTTTGTATTTCACTGTATATCTGATGATAATCCAGAACTGTGAATTTTCTTTCAGTGAACCGATTTGATATGATGTGATTTTTACATAAATATGACTAATCTGTATAAATTAGTTATACTAACTGATGTAATTTTTCTTTGAACTTTGGGATAGTTACGACTAGGGTATCCATACAGGCGTCTGATTTTAAAATTACCAATATTCGGACAACCGTCATCTCTAATTATAGTAAGTAGTATGTTTATATAATACAATGTATTTTCATAATGGGATGTAAAAGCTCATCCTCAACAGGCAAAATGCTCCAATTTTAAAGAAAGTGTGTAATTGAATTGATCTATAGAACTGTATAGTTTTATTCATTCCTTTATTCATTTCATTTTCATAAAATACAATCAAAGCAAATAAACATATAATAATACAGCAAAATAATGAAGAAATATAAAGTAATTGACATCATTCGCAATGTATATAGAATGTTTCACTTTACAATATATATAAAATAAAATATGAGAACTTGTTTTTTTAAAGCCTGTGGTGGCTTTTTAAAGGCAAAGTTCCCACTAAAATATATGTAATTAATATATGGAGCATAGATTATACACAACAAAGGATAATAACATATACAATGTAAGAGTAAACTATGATATAGATTAGAGGGCTTCAGAAAATAGAAAGGTTGGGTGGATATTTTAGTGGTACTTAGAAAACAAATTCAGTTTAAATTGTTTTTTTAATGTTAAAGGGTACCAATCACCAAAAATAATTTTGCTCTGTATATTAGAGGTTTCATGTCGTTATACTATATTCAAAATATAGGCTTCAAATATTAATTGTATAAAGAGATATTGCAATTTTAATTACACTCTCTATAAGCGTAAAAGCGACTCGTGAGTAGACTACTCGACGCACCCGTATGCGCTAGCCAAGAGAAAGGCTCGCGCGGAGTTCGGTTCCGCGCGAGCACTTTCATGTTATATTTCCTTCATACTCATTAACTGTTGACCTATAGAATACCAGACAAAGTTCTTTGAGGTTGATTTTATACTTTCTAGCTGTACACAATTTTTTTTTCTTCAGGTGATTAGTACACTTTAAACTATTTTTGTATAAACCTATGGCCTGTAGTATAGTATTCCAAATGTTCGGCAATGTATTCCTAACAGATTAGAGGATGAAGATTTTAATTTCCATAAGCATGATAAGTGAAATACATTACGGAGCCTATTTCCATGGGTATGAATTCGATTATTGATTGAGAACAAGGCTGATATGTTATTAGGAAACAAGTCTTGAAAATACTGAAAATCAATCAGTTTTTAATAATGAGATAACAAATATCCAAAGTTTTCAACTTTTGTTTATACAGCTTTTACTGTTTGGTTTGATAAGAAAAGAATAACAAGGTATTGAAGACTATGTTGTCGCATGCTATGACCAGACGACGAATGCATACAAGTTCCAGGATTTACAGTTTTTTAGTTCAAAATTGTCATGTTCTCTTGTTTGCTTTCCATCTTACATTTCAATGAGATGAATTCGCAAACTCATAACCTGTAGCGGGTTAAATGCTGAAGCTATATCTTGTTAACATCACCAGTGGCGTATCTACGGGGGCAGGGGGGGGGGTGGCACGTGCCCCGGGCGGCACTTGAAAGTGACGGAAAAAACGCAAAAGAAAGAGAGAAAAAGAAGAGGGAGACAATGAAGAAAATTTTTGATCATCCCCAATCCGCATAAAATGCATTAGAAATACAGTTTTTGAGGGTTTAAAATGTCGAAAATGTCAAAGGCCTCGATCGCTTTACTTCCTCGCATATATTGCTCCAAGATATCGTGATTTTGTGCCCCAGTATATTCTCGTTGCTTTACTCGCTATCATGTTAAGTTTCATTAGCCTCTCTTTAAATATTCCGCCCCCCCCCCCCGTATAAGATGAGGTGTATAAAATAGCATTTGCAAATGAACATTTGAAAGCCTTGCGAAATGACTCGACAATATTTCTCAAGGGTTCCCGTTAATTTTGAGCCCCATTTGAGATGAAAGTGAATAGGAAACCGTTTATCAATATTTAAAGTTCTAATCTCCCCCCCCCCCCCCCCCCCCGATTGCACTGCTCAATTGCAATTTTTTCTGAGTAAAATGCATAAAAATTGCGTTTGGGGGGTTAAAACTGAAAAAAAAAAAAATATATATATATATATATATATATATATATATATATATACCGCTCAGTCACTTTGCTCCATCACTTTAGCAATAACGTAGATTGAGCAGGTGGGGGTGGCGCAACTTCATTGTTCAGTTTCATTTGCAATTTTATATGGGTAAAATGTATAAGAAATTGGGGTGTTATTTTTTCTTTAATCTATTACTCGGTCGCCTTGCTCCCTCGTTTGTACAATAACGTAGATTGGGGGGGGGGGCGCAAATTCATTGTTTGCCTCGAGTGCCATATCATACTAATCAAACTAATACCTAGTATTAGAACGAAGATCGGATTTGTTTGCCAATAAACTAAGACTTTCAACAATATTTATGCAATCATTTTCAACCTTCCTGTATTGTGTTTTGTTGTTCTTTGTAATTATACATGTATATGTACTTTGATTTACCGAATAAAATAATACAAAAATAATAAATAATTTAAAAGAAAAAATGAAGTCTGTCTTTTTTTTTTTTTTTTTTTTTTTTACTCATTGCTTCTCGTCCTGTTCTATATTCTTCCTCAACAGTCTGATCAAATATTTTACAGAAAATATGTTAAAGACAATATGAAATATCTTAGAGAGAGAAATAATTAATCTACAATGTTAGATATTTCCTGGTTATCATTTTTATGTTATATTTATTTCGTTCAAAGCATATTTTCGTCATGAAGGAAATAAAAGGCTTTTCCGGTGACATCGGTAATGTGAGTAGGATGCAAGGAGACATTAAAACAACTTTTTTTTAAAGAAAGAAAGTGGGCCTTACTTACATACTCTCTCACCGTATTCCTTTATCTTACTCTCCTGTAGTTCATTGTCTTTAGTTTAGAGAGAAATTGTTTAATGTCCTTGCATTGTCTCATCTTTTATTCTTGTTTTATTTTTAGAGCCGATTTTTTTTTTTTTTTAAATTTCACTTAGGATTTCAGTGTACCACTCAAAGGCCCAAACCAGTGTGGGACTGTCGAACATTCACTGCTGCACTAGTGTAAAAGGAACACCAGAATCAACGTAAACGTAGCGAAACGTAATGGCGCGTAAAGATGCGGGAAAGGCACAAAGAGCAAAATTGCTAGTTTTGTCTGTGCATGTAAAAATACAATCAGACTTATCTGAATTAGATTTTTCATATTATTTTGCTTAAAAGTGTTAATCGACTTAAATACCAATTTTACATCCTAACATTTTGGTTCTGCCTTTATAGAAAGATATTATGATTTTGAATAATTTGGTCACATGCATCTTTCCCGCGTTTACGTGCCATTACGTTTCGCTAAGCCCCCCCCCCCCCCCCCCGCCTACTCGGAGGTCGGAGGGACCGCATGCGTGTTCCCAAAATCTCCGGTAAAGGGGTACTTTTTGGGCGACACAATCCGGCCCATGAATTGTAAAAAAACGGGGTGTATTTGACTTTTCACCCGGAGATTTCTTTTAAAAAAAGGGGTGTTTCTCTCTCTCTCTCTCTCTCTCTTTGGACTCCTGAGAAATTTAAAAAGGGGGTTATAAAATATGTTGAAAGTCATAGAAAAATTGATCAAACCCCGGGATCGTGGTGTGCGTCGTGGAACCTGCCAAAAATGTCAAAATTGCGACGACTTTGAGCAAGACCCAGAGTCTCATCGTTGTGGATATTGTGGCTGCCTACCTGTGGCTCACAGGGTCTCACATCCAGGTGAGTAGTTTGCCCGGTAGTTTACTTGCGAAATTAACACTTTCTAACTCATTTCCCTACACCCATGAAAATGAATGTGTGGGACTGATATACAGTTTTGTATGATATGTACACCACGATCTACCGTACGTACCAGGCTAACTAGATATATAGAAAGTCCCGGGATAACTTCTTAAATGGTATAGCTTACAAATTATCAGTGATACCACCAAGGCTTATTATGTTCTTAAATTCCTTATATAGAAATTTCTTATGACGGCATTGAGTTCTGAGATCCTTTTTTTAACATTAAAAAATATCTCCTAAGGCTATTAAAGGTATTGTACTTGGAATTTTAATGACAGCTTACCTGAGCTGAGATGAGGGGGGGGGGGGGCTCCCCTGGGAAAATGAAATACAGCCCAAAATGTTAACCTTTTTTTTTTTTTTTTTTTTTTGCTTGTCAGAGATTTTTGGAGTAAAAAGGGACCCCCAAAATGCTGATGACGTTTTTTGTTGTTTTTGCTTGTCAGAATTTTTTGTTAATATTTGGCCCCCTCCATCATAAAATGGATCTGCCACTGGGGGGGGGGGGGGGGTGTCTGTCCTGAGATATGGGGTTGGATTGAGAGCTCACCTGAGATAGGGGGTACATTGAGCAGTGTTCTGTATTTAGGGGGGTCTCCAAGGCAGGAAAAGCCCGCGAAAAGCCCGCGAAAGGTTGGTTCAGAAATTTTTGCCGACCGAGATAGGGGGTGCTTTCGAAGGGAGGGAACGAGCATACGCGTACCTTAATTAATACTGAGTGGGGGGGGGGGCACTAAGCTACAGTCACAAAGGTTTGTACTAACGATGCGTTCGTACGAATCTCACTGTTCGTACGAATTCCGGAGTTCGTAGAGATTTGTAGATGGGGCATAGATTCTTACGGCCTTCTTACGAAGTTCGTATGAACGCCGTTTAATTCGCAAGAACAACTTAAGACCTTCTTGAGAAACGAAGTGATTTTCGGTTATAACTTCTTAAATGGTATAGCTTACAAACTATCAGTGATACCACCAAGGCTTATTATGTTCTTAAATTCCTTATATAGAAATTTCTTATGACGGCATTGAGTTCTGAGATCCTTTTTTTAACATTAAAAAATATCTCCTAAGGCTATTAAAGGTATTGTACTTGGAATTTTAATGACAGCTTACCTGAGCTGAGATGAGGGGGGGGGGGGGGGCTCCCCTGGGAAAATGAAATACAGCCCAAAATGTTAACCTTTTTTTTTTTTTTTTTTTTTTGCTTGTCAGAGATTTTTGGAGTAAAAAGGGACCCCAAAATGCTGATGACGTTTTTTGTTGTTTTTGCTTGTCAGAATTTTTTGTTAATATTTGGCCCCCTCCATCATAAAATGGATCTGCCACTGGGGGGGGGGGGGGGGGGGGGTGTCTGTCCTGAGATATGGGGTTGGATTGAGAGCTCACCTGAGATAGGGGGTACATTGAGCAGTGTTCTGTATTTAGGGGGGTCTCCAAGGCAGGAAAAGCCCGTGAAAAGCCCGCGAAAGGTTGGTTCAGAAATTTTTGCCGACCGAGATAGGGGGTGCTTTCGAAGGGAGGGAACGAGCATACGCGTACCTTAATTAATACTGAGTGGGGGGGGGGGGGCACTAAAGCCCCTTTCACAATTGGTCTGCGACCGTTTGCGACCATTTGGTCGCACGACAGGCTGCAACAGGCTTCAATCGCCATCGATCTCATCAGGTCGCAGAAAGGCATTCACAAATGCAACAGCGGTCGTAAAACAAAAGCGACTAGAAGAGACCGTTGCACGAGTAAGTCCCATTTGCTCGCATATGCTCGTGCGAGTGGTCTTGCGTTCACATGCGAGTGTTGCACGAGTGATTGCGAGTGGCTTGACGCCAATCACAATAGTCGCACGATCAATTGCATGGTCGTGCGAGTGGATGTGAGACCATGCGATCGCTCGTGCGATTGAATGAGACCGGTGCAAGTGGTCGTGAGAGTATTCGTGCGAGTGGCGTGGGGTATAAAAACCTCCTCGACAATTGACCGGTAGTCAGTTTCAAGTTGGCCTTCTTAATAGTCAAGATGCCAAAGAAGAAAGTTACAAAGAAGAGAAAGTTGTTAGAGGAGGGCCCTGTTGCAGAGGATCATCTCCATAGTCCCCCTATATATACCCCCGAGGAATAGTCGCATACAGTCTCATACAGTCGTGCAACGGTAGTACAACGTTGTAAGATGTGCTGCGATCGGTCGTGGAACAGTCTCATGGTCTTAGCACAATCGCACCCATTCGCAAGACTGGTCGCTATAGGTCGCTAGCGCACGTGCGAGTGTTGCACGACCTCCAGCCCACCCACTGCGACTATTGAGTAGTGTGAACTCTCGCATCTAATCGTGCAACGTTGTGCAACACTCATACGAGAATCGCACGACTGGTCGTACGACCTAATGCGAGTGAATCGATCGCATCTGGTCGTGTCTGGATTTTGAGCATGTTCAAAGTTCAGATGCGACCAGTCACGACCGCCTCAGGTTCGTGCGACCGCCTGCAACGACTGCGAGTGGTCGCAAGACACCAAGCGATCGGTCGTGCAACACCCCGAAAAATCTGTTGCAGGCGGTCGCAAACTGGTCGCAGACCAATTGTGAAAGGGGCTTTAGCTACAGTCACAAAGGTTTGTACTAACGATGCGTTCGTACGAATCTCACTGTTCGTACGAATTCCGGAGTTCGTAGAGATTTGTAGATGGGGCATAGATTCTTACGGCCTTCTTACGAAGTTCGTACGAACGCCGTTTAATTCGCAAGAACAACTTAAGACCTTCTTGAGAAACGAAGTGATTTTCGGTTATTCAATGGCCCTAGAGTTCGTACGTTTTTCGTAAGAATGCCTTGAGTTATTATTTCGTCAGGCATACGGCCATCTTACAATTTTTGTTGTCGCAAAATGGTCGTACGTACAACTCACGGCACTCTCAAGTCATTCGTAAGAAGATCTTACGAATTTTTGTATATTTTGTCGGGTTGCAAAAAGGCGCTGCCGTGTACTGTCGAAAATTCTGTGACTGTTGAAAGTTTGATACTTTCAAGATGGCAGTAGTGCTTTATACCCCCTAAAACTCAACAATTGCACAAATTGTGTACCTACGCCTTACGAGCACCTTACGAACGCCTTACAAACGCCAAGAGTCGTTCGTAAGAGCGACGTACGAATCTCCATTCGTAAGACGTTCTTACGAACGCCGTAAGAGCCCTCTATGAACAACTTGAGGCGTTCTTACGATCACTGAAGGCTTCTAGAATTGTCTTTCGACCCTACAAAATCTTGCGTGGTTCTTACGATGTTCTTACGGCGTTCGTACGATCGCCTTACGAAGAGGGGGTTTCCTACGACGTTGAAAATATCTTGGACAAGACCATCGACCAGGCTGCGAACTTACGAACGGTCTATGAACGCTGGTTTCGTACGGCTTTCTTGAGAAGATATTACGAAATGGTCTAAAAATCGTTCGTACGGCGTTCGTAGCAGTTCTTAATGGTATTTGTGACCGAGGCTTTAAGAGGATTTAATTTACTCACGCTTGCTAGATTACCTGATTCAGGGACTCTTTAATTATACTCTGTATATAGATCTGGGGTTTCCAAGACGAAAATGAGGTATTTAGATAATTATTTTCTCCCTTGCTCAGTAAGATCTACCCTGGATAATACAGGCTAATACACACAAAGCCTATTGCATGAATTCAGATAGGAACAGCTATGCAGGGGTACAAGGTTATTCTCAAATAACCTTGTACATGTGTAAATGGCCTTATACAAGTATTAACAAATTTTAAAGATTATCATACTACTGTAACTGGGGGGGGGGGGGGGGGAGTCATTCACTAACAGCTAAAATCAATTTTAAGTGAGATAAAATCAATTTTCTGATGATTTGATTGGTCTACAGCTTTCAAAAATTGATTTTAGCTGTTAGTGAATCACCCCCTGTATTTTCCGTGAGTAACGTATGAAACCAATGGCATGGCCAAATTTGTTCGGGGGGGGGGGGGGTGTAACACACAAAATTACACAAAGTCACATAGTTACAGGACTTCTTTTAGTGGATATACAGGGTGCCATGGCCCCTGGCTATGCATATATCTATAAAACTAAGTGACATCTAATGAAAAGATTACTAGCTTAAAGGTCCCCTGCAACCCAAATGCAAGTTGATTCCTGTTGATGTGCAGGGATGCATACAACTTATATTTTGTTATTCAAACATCTAAATGTGTTTCATAAATTTTTAAAATATTTTTAAAATAATTTTCTCAAACATGCTAAGCTCCACCCTAAAAAAATGCCCCAGATCTCATTCCTGCAATGACATCATCTGTCAATCATTAGTGAGCTAAGGAGACACAGTGGTATGTAGCTTTGCCAGAGATGACCATCTGGGGCCCGTTGCACAAAACTTGCGTTTAATCGCAACTCCTAAAAATCAAACGCAAGTCCTTAATGCGCACTTCTGATTGGCTGAAAATAAAGTTGCGCTTGATTTTCCTGAGTTGCGTTCAAACGCAAATTTTGTGCAACGGGCCCCTGGTCTAATAGACCATACAGTGCCTACATAGGAGTTGCTATGTCAGACATGCTGTAGCGTCACCAGGAAAATATGGTAATGAGGAGGTATTGTTTGAAAGTATGCAATTCTATTGTGAGCATGTGCTGAGCTGGGGGAAGTTACATTCCACCGTTTATCATGTTTATTGTAGAATGTTAGTGTAGCTGACTGATGATTGACAGATGATGTCACTGCAGGAATGAGATCAGGGGCCTGTTGCACAAAACTTGCGTTTAATCGCAACTCCTAAAAATCAAACGCAAGTCCTTCATGCGCACTTCTGATTGGCTGAAAATAAAGTTGCGTTTGATTTTCCTGAGTTGCGTTCAAACTGTCTCAGTATCTGGTAAAACAAAAGCAGAAGTAGAAACTAACCTAACCCAGGCACTAAACGAAACCTATTTGTGGATAAGAAAAAACAGACTGATCTTGAACTCGAGTAAAACAAAAGTAATGTTATTAGGATCGAAACAAAAATTAAGCACTATCCACAATCAACAAGTAGCCATTAGTATACAAGGTCGTGCTCTGGAATGCGTAGAAGACGTTAAGTGTCTTGGTGTGATAATCGACAATTGCCTAGACTTTAAGAAACATGTCAAATATATATCAAACTTGATAAAACAAAAGTTGGGAATCATTCGAAGAAATAAGCACTACTTTAATAAGCTACAATTAGCCAAACTGTACTGGGGATGTATTATCCCACATATACTCTACTGCTCTAATGTATGGTGTGGCAGATCAGAAGATAATCATGACACCCTGAATAGACTACATAAAAGGGCAGCGTACATGGTATCCAATCGTACATGGCAGACACGTTCTGAAGTTGTCTTCAATGAACTGAATTGGCCCCTACTAAACCAAATTCTTCATAGGGCCTCCTGTCTTCTGATGTTTAAATGCGTTAATAAATTAGCTCCCGCCATCTTATACCAAAGATTTTCTTTTGTTGACGATGTCTCGACAAGGACCACTCGTAACTCTAATAAATGTCGAACAGCTTTCCACCAAAAATCCTTTGTATATCTAGGCTCACTTAATTGGAACCAACTTCCCGACCATGTACGGCTCTCAAAAACTATTCACTCCTTCAAACACCTTCTTAGGCACATGTAGAGACATATCTACCGTTTTATAGGACTTGTAAACCTTTTCAATTTTCTTAATAAACATGACCACCTCTATTGTTTTATAGCCGAATGTATTATGCAATCCAATTATTTGGATCACTGTATCATTTGCTTCACTGTATCATTTCACATTGAATTTTTTATGCAACCTTTTTAATCTTCGTAGTTAAATTTTCTTTTCTTTTCTCTCTCTCTCTCTCCTGTTAAAAACTTGAATTTCATTTTTTACGTATGTTAGTAATAAAAATATTCTTACTCTCTTTGGTTTATCTGAGTAAGTTCATATGATTAACTATAACTTGATGTTTTTATGTCACATCATATTTTGTTATGTTTTGTCATTCTCAAATCCACCCTCATGTGCAGTGTAATGCTTTAGTTTTTTTTTTCTTCTATACTTCGCCTTACATGTTTTTTAATCCGTTTTTAATTGAACTTCTACATACCATGATCAATTTTTGATCAATCCAAATATTGCATCGTTTTAAACGTAATCAAACAGAGCCCTGAGGAAGACCAGCCTGTTTTAATTTTAAGTGATTTGTATCTTGCCATTATCCAGGAAATTTTTCTGGTTTATACTATGTTATCTTGTTATATTATGCTATGTTATCTTTATATGTTTGTTTGTTTTGTTTTATGCTGATTCAGGCCACTCTGTATAAAAATTCGTGAATAAATAAATAAATAAAAAATAAAAACGCAAGTTTTGTACAACGGGCCCCTGGAGCTTTTTTTTTAGGGTTAGGAGGTTGGGAAAAATATTTCAAAAAACATTTAAAAATGTATGAAATATATCTAGATGTTTGAATAACAGAATATTAGTTGTATGCATCCCAGCACATCAACAGCAATAAACTTGCATTTGGGTTGCGTTTGGGTTGCAGTAGCCTTTTAAAGTAACAGTCTATCAATGAAGATATAACATAAATTACATTGTCATATTCACAATGACATTCACTCTCTATTTTCGAATATTTTGTTGTCATCGTTTTTGTTATTGTTGGTATCTTCTAACAATTGCAAATTCAAAGTAAAAACACTTTATCGGTAGAGAAATTTCAACAACTTACATCATCCTTGCTCTTTCTGCTCGTTACCATCCATGAAGGATGGGGAGCTGGCAGAAGGAAAATAGCTTATCTCTTGAATCAAACTGTAACAAATCAACATTAACTCCCTCGGTGTATTTTATCGCATGTAGTAAGTTTATAGATGTATTTGTCTGGAAAAGTCTCAACTAGCGTTCTCATAGAATCAAATCGTACCGGGCATGTTGGCTCAGTTGGTTAGAGCGCCCGCCTCATGAACGGGAGGTCGAGGGTTCGAACCCCGGCCGAGTCATACCAAAGACTTCAAAATGGGACCTTCTGCCTCCTAGCCAGGCGCTCGGCATATTAGAATGGAGAAGGGTAATAATGACATATTATGTTATGCAGGGCCCCCTGGAAGAGCAGTTTGATAACTGAAGTGGCTACCCTGGGTAAATAAAACGTTATTACTATTATATTATTATAAGATATCGTTTTTTCACAAAAATTCCATGTAATTTCATCATGCGTCATAATCCGCCGGCCGGGATGGCGGACATCCCGCCTCCAGAGGAGTATATCGCAGGGGCCGCGGAGCGTTTTTGAAAGTGAGGGGGAGAGCTGATCTGATTTCACTCATTAATGACAATTTTCGAACCTTTTTTTTTCGTACGTGTCTACTCAAAAGGGTGGAGGTGCAGCCCCCAGCCCCCGGTTCCGCGGCCGCACAGTGGGCCAGGTGTCACCAAAAGTGCGCCAAAATAGGCATTTGGTCAATGAAACAAAATTATTTTTTTTCACGTTCTAAGCAAAGATTACACCGTGTAGAGCACCTCTGAGTAGTATTTCTTCTTGGAATTAATTTTAAGTGGGTCATTTTTATTCAAAAAGACCCGAAACTTGGGTTATTTGTTATGCATTGTGTAAAATGCAATACTGCGTTTAATTAAAGGTTTTTGCCAAACGGGTTGTTTAATGCACTTCAAATTGAATATGCTTATTCCAGAATAGTTATTTTAAATGATGATAGAGTTTACAGGCGAACTCTTATTCTTCTCAAAAGTAATTTTGGATGAAACACAAAATATTGGGCCGAAAATAGCATATTTTTTTTCAAGCGCAAAGATGGTCAACATTTCCGTCGATTTCCGCGCTGAAAATATCATGATCGCCTTTCTTATAGTTCATGCTTTACACTGCTACTAAATTTGCCTGCTACTTTTTGCAACTTTTTGAGTAAGAACCCATTTTCCACCGCATGTTCGCCTCTTTTTTCGCCTAAATCTTCCATGCGATAGAAGCGCGCACTGTGTTCGTGAAAATTAATGCGCAGGCAAAGCACACACAACAAAGAATAAAAGGTTTTTGACATTAAGCTTTTAATAATAGTCTTCTGGCCCGTTTTAGATGATGGGACATGTCAGAAAACAACTAATATCCCAACATATGGATTGCATTTTAATCTTTAGTTCAGTCTTCAGTGGTAGAACACTCGTCGGTCAAGAAGAGATTCCCAAGTTTCCTCAATGAAGTTCGGAAACAAAAAAGTGGAAGGAATCAGAACAGAAAACGAAAACTGAGATAGAAAAATAAGATATAGAGAGAGATGGAGAGGAGTGAGAGAGAAAAAAAAAACAAAGAAAGAAAGAAAGAGAGGGAATGAGAAGAGAAGGGGCGAATGGAGGGTCATGTTCATCACAATCTGTGGATAGGATTTAAATGTTTACATCAAGCGGGTGAAATGACTACCACTACTGCCTAAATTGATCTGGTTTCTACTTTCAAACATCGTAGTTACATTTTGATGCCAAAGATGTTCAGTGGTGTTCAGTATTCTAAGGGGTGCTCAACTTTCTGCACTTTTTATATCCCGAGAAAATTGCTTAATGTGTTATATTCTTCGTTTAAGGTAAAACTTATCCTGTTGTTATTAATATCCTTTAAGAGTAGATGTAGTTCATGTTCGTGCAATTGCTATATGAATAGAATAGGCTTCTTTTATGATGTATGGTAAGGTGAAGATCTGATATTATAAGTTCCACTGTCCGTAAATGCTCCTATTTTGTATAGACAATATTGCTTGCTTCCAAGCCAGAATTCTTTTAAGGACCTACACTTGTCAAACAATGTGGAGTTTCTCCTCATTGAAAAATGCGCTGGGCTGTACAATTTTTTTTTCCTTCAATGAATGAAGTC
This sequence comes from Heliocidaris tuberculata, assembly GCA_025618425.1. Lineage (NCBI taxonomy): Eukaryota > Metazoa > Echinodermata > Echinoidea > Camarodonta > Echinometridae > Heliocidaris > Heliocidaris tuberculata. Next base: position 1,731,121 of record CM046837.1, read on the forward strand.
CAAAAGGCAAGATTACGCTCGCCTTTTGAGTGCATTAATTATTTTTATCTATCTACACGTATCCCATCCATCTATCTATCTATAGGCCTATCCATTTATCTATTCATACACGCACCCCTCTATCTATCTATTTATCTATCTACCTATTCCTATACATGTATATCTTTATTTGAAAATATACATATATATATATATATATATATATATATATATATATATATATAAGCATGTTTCTTAATTGTAATTTCTTTTTAATTCGTGTATAGACCTACATGTACATTTTCCCTCTACTATTCGATTTTTTTTTTCCTTCAAGGCTTTGGAACTGTTTAGTTAGGACATATAGACCCATTGTTGAGAGGGCGCGATTAATGACTGTCATGTAGTTTAAAATTCATACCGGTTGTTTATAATTTATAGAATTTTGAAACCTTAGGAGAAAGTATAATTTGTATCATAATTTGTCCAACACCAAAACCAAGCTCTCAAAATGCTCTCTATCTTTTTTTTTTTTTTTTTTAAACAGACCCAACATTCTGAGTAATTCAGAAGGGCTTCAGTGAATATTTCAAGGCGAAGGCTTTTCGAAATAATTCACTCTTCTCACAGTATAAACAATAGGGCAAAAGGACTTAGAATATGCATGGACTTTATAAGTCAGTATTATGATTTTGATGACTCGATAGTACCTACAGAATTACTTTTTAGTGATACAGGTACGTTTCTCTTTCGCAAAGTTATCAATGCTACAGAGGGCGCTCTTTCATTTTAAAAAAACTTTAATAATTAATAACTAATAACTTAATTTAATAACTCATTTTTTAGCTGAATATTATTATTTTATTAGTATATGCATTATCAATGTTTACTTTCAAGTAATGACATCATACATTGCAATACATTGCAAATTTCTCATTATTTCAAATATTTTCCAGTAGGGCGCCCCCTTTAGGTCTCTCTTATGTACCATATTGCCTGAGCTTTAAGTTAATACCTTTTTCACTTTTTGATATACAAGCTTAGAGATCGTATTATCAATTTTCTGAAGTAGGAAAATCATTGTAATACGAGAAATGTGTTATTTTCCATTGGATTTTGGTAGCCAATCAGAAATCGGTATTTTAATGACGTCATAGGTATTTGAAAATATTTTCATTGGATTCTACGGGTCTGAAAACCCAAAGAACCATCATTTGAATTAAAATTTTAGGTAAAACTCAGTGAATATGAAATTTGGCGCACTTTGGAGCCATTCTGGCCCACTGTGCGGCGGTGTATCGTTCAGGAGTGAGCAGCTTCGCTAAAGGCTACCTCACCCGTCCGCAGCTTGTAGTATGCTGTATGTATTGTATGTACCTTATTTACGCGAAAAGAAGGTTGAGATGATTTTCCGACAAAATTCATAATTTTTCAGGCTTAAAAATAGAGCAAATGAATCTGGAAACAATGATACTGGACTTCTAAAAAGGGATCTCAAGTTAAAGGATATTTTTGAGAAAGTCTTACCACTCATGCCAATGTCTTATATTGTCGTCGCTGATAAAGCGGAACATGTACCCGTATACCCGTACACCCATTACACTTGAGTATAAAACATTAAGACAGCTCAAGCTTGTTATACATTATATTTATGACTAGGCCAACATTTCGTAAAAATTATCATCACCAAACTCAAACAAAACAAATTCCTGTTCGGTAGATCTTGCGCCAAGATTATATTTTGATAAACCATGAATCCTACCATAAATGTACTTTCGTCCATTTACATCCATATTTATTTACGTTCATTCCTATAAAGTATTTTTTCAGCAAAGTCAACTTCTTGATTAAACATTAAAGTACCTAAACTGATGTAATCGACTGAACTTTAATCATGCATATCCGAGACGTGCTGGTTAGTGGATAATAATGCACGTGATGTCAAAAGTTATGCAAATAAGTAAATTTGTCATATTTGCTGCTTTGGTAATATTGCGATTGGAGCTCGGAAACAGTTTGTCATTATTTCAGAGGTAATGTGCATTCTTCAACATTTGTTCAGTGATCAGTGACATATATTATCTGGTTTTAAAAATACAGCCACTTATTTCTACGTCTTTCTTGAAAAGACTTTTGTGAAGAGAGTCCATCTATTTCTGTCTTGGTTTCTTCTCGCTCTCTTTTGGTGAGTGAATTTGGGGAAAGGTATAACTTCTGTGTTTCTAGTATGAAAGTCTTTTTGTTTCTTTTTTTATGCTTCTTTCGTAAAATACATTTTGTTGTTGTTGTTGATGATGACAATGTTGCTGTTGTAGTTTTTTTTTTGCTAGACCACATCCAAGAAAGACAGGAAAATTAGGCCAAGTATTAATTGGTCTAGATTGATGTTTCTTTATTATCTAAATGAATTACTCGCTGCATACAAACCAACAAGAAATCTTCGATCATGTAAAGAGAATTTGTTTATAGTTCCTCCTATTCTTACAAATGGTGAAGGTTCATTTGCCCATGCTACCACGGTTTTATGGAATAGCCACCCCGACTCTCTTGGACACATTAATCCAATTGATACGTTTATGCCAGCCCTTAAAACATACTTATTCGAATGTTAAACAGATAAAAGGAACTCAGTAACTTATTACCTCTTTGCATGCTTTTCTTTTTCTTCCTAAGCGCATAGAGACATACTTATGTATTATGCGCTATACAAGAATTGTTTGTTATCATTATTATTCCCTTTCCTTTGGCTTTCTTTGCAATAGATATTACGCAGCATGGGCCGTCTGCAAGTATGGCGAGCAAGTCTTCGATTATCAATTATTTACATCAAATGATGTCATATTTGGTCCTGTGGTCTATTACACTTTTGGTACTTGCTTCTTCAAACCCAATTGAGATTCTTGAAGGAGATCATCTTTCAGTAAAGTTTTTACACAATCACTTTTATTCAAACTGCTTTTATGAGCTTTCCTTCAAAAGTTCTATATATGACGTCAATGGAACGTCAAGTTCAACCGGTTTATTTTCTCCTAATCAGCACGAGCGTACACGAGTTCATATTGAAAACATCTTTGGCACGCTAATCGTCCATCTCAGGATCCACTCACTGCAGAGGTCGGACAAGGGTGTCTACAGTTGCTCATTTAAATGTCCAGAATCAACGGAAGTTCAACATTATTCAGTTGAAATCATACATCCCCCTCAATTGAAAAAATGCTCATGGGTAGAAGATCAACGTGTCCAACACCAAAATCGACATAGCCTGTCAATGTTAAAATGCCTTTCAGTTGAGGGGTATCCGGAAGGAACTAATATATGTTACACGCTAAAAGGTGGAGTATCTCGAGCCCATATAGCTCATTTTACTTCAGGGAGAGTGAACATACAGACAATATTTTGGCTACCTAAGGAGCTACCCATTAGGTGTTGTGCCATCAATCGACATTACATGAGAGTGGCTGGTGAATGTAACGGTTTTATTTATCCCGTTCAGTCATTCGCCCCAACGTTGGCAAAGTCTCGAAGAACTGTGTCTGTAAAACCGTCTGATTCATCTTCATTTTCAGATATCATTCATTCATCTGGTACACCATCCATCAGAGGCCATAAACTGTTTCTGCTGTTGTTACTTTTTCTTTATGAGGTATTAGAATCAGATATGTATTTTTAAAATGTTTTTTGCTATACACCATATACAGTTGGAATAATTAACTTTCATAAACCCTTGTTTACTTAATTCCGCATACTTGAGTAACTATCATCGCAGTCGTTTACAAAATACTATTGCGATAATTTGATCATGGCGGTTATCAACATCAAGTTTCCTGTGTTATTAATACTTTACAGATTTATGATCCCAATCAGCACAGAACCCATCATAGTAAAATTGGAAGGTAGCCGTGCTATATTTTCATTCAGCTATGATTATTCTGAACATTATATGTACAGCATCGTGTTTAATCATTCTTCAGCGGTTTACGAATATCATCACATCGTGAAATCAAATTTAACTGACAGTCAGCAAGAACGTTTATCGGTGCGAGAAACTATATACGACCATGTACTTAAGATAGTTATTGATATAAGAAACGTGTCCAGAGAAGATGCAGGCTGGTACAAATGTAGCGCTTTTCAAAATGGTACCCTCGTCGAAGATTCAAGTCGAGAGATACATTTAATAGTTAAATATCCTCCCGGAAAAGCTCACTGTGTAGAGATATCACCACCCCTCCAAGTGCATCCTGAGATAGAAACAGATTACACTATAATTGAATGTTATGCAACACTCGGAAACGTGGAAGGCTACATTTCATGCTATCAAAATGAGAACCTAGCTTTACCTTTCAGTGATCTTCATCTGAACCAGACTCTGATGTTTCAGAAAATATGGATGAAAAATAAGTTACCGATAACTTGTTGTTCCACGAACAAACCTACATACCTTCGTTCTTCCCATTGCAGAGATGCAACTATCGATGTAAGAAAAGAGGACAGGCATAAATCTCAGACGGAGACAAGTACCATGGGTACTACTATCAAAATGGGCCTCAGCACCCCGATTACCAATACATCAAGGACAAAGGAAACGCCAGAACATGGGTACTCATATGGCTTTTTGTCGTATATTTCAATAGGCGAATTTTTCATAATTTGTATATTGGGAATTTTCATGTACAAATTACATAGATCAAGTTACTATACCCGGCAGTACCTTCGAATACTCTCTGAAGAAACCTCTGCATGGGGAAGCTGAAAAAGATACTAATATTATATTGGGAAAAAATGGAATATCACAAGATGGGAACATATTTGATTTGTAGAGTATGTCCATGATAATGCGGTATTTAGTGACGACGAGTAAAAAAGGGACTGGTCAGATGATGTCGATAGTGATGAAGGATATATGCACTTGTTAAACTAGGTTTTCCCAGACAATCTAAATACTTGGTGACTCAAATTCAGTTTTCGTGCATTCAAATAAACGCAAATTAGTCCGTTGTCAAGTGGTCCAAAAATAGCCTTTTTGGAAATTTTGTGAGGTTTTTTGGAAACACATTTTTAGATAGATAATGTCATGACTAAAACTATAAATTTTGTTTCCAAAAAGTTACTTTTTAAGTATTTTTAGAATGCTGATTTTGGTCAAACTTATGTTTTTTAAATCATCTTTTTTTAATAGAAAATGCTCTTTAGTGCAATAGGGACAGGAATTTCCACTGTTTGCATAAAAATGACATTAGAGATGACTTTTATGAAAAAAAATAATGCAGAAAAATATATAATTATAGCAAATATAGGCTTTTATTCATATCTTATTTTATACGCCCTCTGCGATAATTATGACACATTGTCTTATGCTCTAATGACTGTTTCCTACAGTGTTAAACATCAAATCGCATATTAGTGACCGATAACAGATCAATGGCATAATTTATTATATTATATACTTTGAAAATATGTTGGCACATGGAGTGACAATCAAAATCAACTGTGGTATAAAAGAAGGTATCAACAGTATTGGAATAGTATACAAATATACCAAGCTGTGAGAAAGTATAGTGGAAAATTATTTATCTGAGGAGGGACTGGCATAGTACTATTGCCAGTCCCTCCGAAGATATATAATTTCCACTATACTTTCGAACTAAATGCTTGGTATATTTGTTTTATATCTCTTCTTTACAACTAATTCAAAATAATCCTCTCCTCATTTGTTTTTTGCAGCAATGTAGAATCTCGCCAAAACGCTGTCCAAATCTTGATTTGAAAGTTCCTCAAAAGTGACGTTAGTCACTCTGCAGAATTCACAAAAAACAACCAAACCAAACTTGATCACTTTCTTCGTATTTGAACTGTCAGTGGAAGCAATAAAATCGTCGATATCTGCCTCTTGTAAGAGGTCAAAGCGAACTTCTTCGGAGGCCACCATGTTTGTTTACATATCCGACCCGAACCGATTAGCTACCAGCTGATCTGGATCGAGCGCTATATAGCGCGGGGCTAAAGTACCGGTGACTTGCGCCGATACTGCGGGCGGCAAGGTTATGAGCAGTCCGTGTAAGGACTCGCTTAGCGGGGTGGTCTGTACTGTTGTGCGTTCGAATTTGACACAGATTTTGTCAATGAACAGTGAGCATGCGCAGTAGTGCCTTGGAAGAAAATATTAAATAGAGCAAGCGCAGTTCTGCCCAGGAAAAAATAGTTAAAGCTATTCGGAGCTCTGGCAGAGATTTGTTTTTCCTAGTGAAATTATATTTTATCACGTGAGCACCAATTGACCAATCATGTATTTAGAATACTCATGAATATTCATAGAAGGGATATAATTATATTTATGCCCCCCCCCCCAATTTTTTTTTTTTCCAAGATCGGTTGAAATTTTTTTATTATGAAAACAAATTTATGTCAGAAAATTCACCATTTTGCATCTTCACCTTTTTAAATAGGCAAAAATTTTCCAAAGGGAAGGGAGACACCCCTCCTCTTAGACCCCTCCCCAAGACGTCGATAATTACATGTATGTGCCCCCCCCCCCCAAACATCAAACTCTGGCTACGGCCCTGCATTTTGAGCATTTTCAGATTTTGCGCGCGCGCACCTTCACCGACGCGCGCGTTTACGCACGCACCCTATGTTCAATTAATTTCATTTGTAATTAACTTGCATCATGCCAAATATTGCTATGTTATGACTTTGTATTGCAGAGATATAGCATATGTCAGAATTTTACAAAATCGCGCCTAGATGACGTCACGATGCATTGACTATGTTGAAAAAATTTCTGTGCTGAGACAATAACCATACCATCGTACCAAATTTGAATACATTTGAATAAGCCGTTTTGGATATATTGTGCGTATACGGAACTTAAGGCTATTGACGCGCGCGCATGCGCGCACGCGCGGAAAATTTTGAGATGTTTAAAATGGCCTGAAATATGCCCAAAATGAATCATAGACCATTTTGAGCATTTTCAGATTTTGCGCTCGCGCATTCACCGACGCGCGCGTACGCGCACGCACCCTATGTTCAATTAATTTCATTTTTAATGAACTTGCATCATGCCAAATATTGCTATGTTATGACGTTGTATAGCAGAGATATAGCATATGTCAGAATTTTACAAAATGGCGCCTAGATGACGTCACGATGCATTGACTATGTTGAAAAAATTTCTGTGCTAAGACAATAACCATAATATATACCATCGTACCAAATTTGAATGCATTTGAATAAGCCGTTTTGGAGATATAGCGGACACAAAAAGTGGGTAGAAATAAAAATAAATAATAATAAATAATAAATAAAGAAAATTTCGTACAAAAACAGAAGGTGGTCTGTACTTGTAGTACAGCCCACCTAATTATATGTAACAGGATCAACACTGAGTGTACAACAAACAATTTTCGTCTTGATAGCTGCCTCTCTTTTAGTATTGTCTCCCCCTTTTCTTGGTATTCTTTCTCTACAGAAATTGTTTCCACGATTCATCACAATATTATCTGTCATTCCATCATGGCGTTATGCTTAAAATAATAACTTGCCCTCACCATCAACCTAAAAGTCTGCCCTTCGGCATGCAACAACAAAAGCATAAACTTCAATTCATTCAAGGAGATCCAGAGGAGATAATAAGTTTGTCATACTTTGAGCTAAACATCAAGGGAAATCGTGATATGAAACATCAGCTCCTCCATTATTGGATCTCATATTTAAATTTAGGTAGATTATTTCTTTCGAATGTCATAACGCTGTGAAATTTACACCATTCCTACACAAGTGATTGTATTCAAGTTTGCTTATTTTCTTGTAAAGCAAATTGAGATACCATACTGTTGAGCTATTATTAGAATTCCCCCTCCTCATCTTGCTCATCTCCTCTCTCTCTCTTCTTTTCTTCTTCTTCTTCTTCTTCTTCTTCTTCTTCTTCTTCTTCTTCTTCTTCTTCTTCTTCTTCTTCTTCTTCTTCTTCATCATCATTTCTTCTTCTTCTTCATTTTTTCTTCTTCTTCTATTTCTCTTCTTCATCTGTGCCCTTTCTTAATTCCCATGATCTATACTACTATTTATTCTTATCAATTCAAGAGTTGATTTTTGTCATATTTATAATATTTCCATTTAAAAATCTTTACAGAGAAATTGATGTTGATTTTAGATTATATAGAGATGATGGAAGCCCTAAACGAAACAAACTTTTAAAAAAAATAAGGTAGGTAATTACTATATAACAAAATAAATAGACTTTCTTGTTTTAACCCGTTGACTACTATTCTCTTATTCCTATAGGCTTAATACAGGAGCTACCTGGCTCCCGTACGCAGTGGGTCAGTTATACTAATTCCACATACAAATGAAAGAAAGCAAATATTTAATTCCTAGTGAATAGCGTGGAGTTGAAAATGATAAGAATTACATGTATAACAATATAAAAACTACTTCCGAAAAATAAACTCATGGGCAATTTCAAAGGCATATTGTACTGCCCATAGAAATCAGGTTCGGATTACGTAATATGCCATTGTAATGTTCGCACATTTCTAAAGGTGATAGACAGGGCTATTGAAATTGCCTTCAGTTGATTTTTTCGAAAATAGTTTTTATCGTGTTGTATTTGGTTTTTGGAGAAAGTGAAGGAGAGAGAGAGAGAGAGAGAGAGAGAGAGATAGTTAAGCGAGGTGGAAGGAGAATTCTGATAGCGCATTAAGATAAAAACAAAATATTCTAAATAATACATTGATTTATAATATTTCAAAAGAGTACACTTTAACATTTCCTACATCAATCACTTCCATAATGAAGATTTATTTCACAGCTTCATGGTATTCGAAAGAAATTAATGTGAGTGGTATGAGGTCCAAGAATGTAGGAGCTAATGCCAAAAGCCTACAGCTCAAGGGACCAAAATTTCAAGAGACAGACAGCATACCAGGTCTCAAGGGCCTTCTGACAGTTTTTTTTTCACGGTTCCCTAGACGGATGGCCAATAAGAGACCAAAATTTTCCCTTTTATCTATGCATATTTCTTTATTCTATGGTTCTCAATGTCTGTCGGACTAGGGAACCTTTTGTAAATGTCGGTCTCGTGGGCTGTCGGTCTACTGAAATGAACCCGATGTATAAAGCCGGTTCTCATTTTGAAACAAAGTCACGTTGCAATGCAATGACAGCGAAAAATGAGATAAATATTTATTAAATAAACAAAACAATGGGAAAATGGGCACACCGTGCACTGGTGCGCAAGAGATTGGTAGGAGCCAATAAGAGGGGAAGATACTGAGAGAGAGAGAGAGAGAGAGAGAGAGAGAGAGAGAAAGTAAAACTATGAAGAAGAGAATTGTTGGTGTAAGTGTGGATCGTGTTGTATAGCACTCTTCTAGTGATTCTTTTTATATATAACTTTTGATTTTGACTGTCACTCAATGTGCCAACATATTTTTAAAGTAAATTATAAATTGGATATTATATCATGTAATAGTTATATCATATTTTATCATATCATCTAATATTATAATGAATTTTATGCCACTGATCGATTATTTTTTAAACTAATATACGATTTGATGTAATTACACTGTCGGAAACAGTCATAGAGCAGAAGACAATGTTTCATAATTGTCGTAGAGGGCGTATAAAATAAGATATGAACAAAAGCCTATATCTGATATATTCATCTATTTTCTGCATTATTTTTTTCATAAAAGTCATCTCCAATATAATTTCGATACAAACAGAGGGAATTCATATCCCTATTTCAATTAATTAAGGGTTTTTTTGGTTTTTTTTAACAATTCCAAATCATAAATTTGACCAAAGTCAGCATTCTAAAAATACCTGAAAAGTAACTTTAGACCCATTTTAAAATTCGGAAACAACATTTATAGTTTTAGTCATAACATTGTTTCTTTTTTAATGTATGTTTCCAAATATCCTCACAAAATTTCAAATTTTTTACCATTTGACAACGGACTAAATGTCCACCTCGGACGAATTCTGTAATTTGAGATCCGCTCTTTCAATTTAACACGGTCGGTTTGATGAGCTTGTTCAGTTTCATGATTATGTAGGCAAACAATTTGCTAATTCGTGCATTCAGTTAAATTGATATGACGAAATTGGGAGGAAAATAGTGGAATCAAGGGGTCAAAACTGTTATAATGAGGAGGAGAGAGGAGAACACATACACGCTTGAAGTTCAGAACATTATATTCTTTTACAGTTTATCACTAACATTATTTGCCGTCATATCGTAAGGACGTGTTAAATTCTCCAATCATCACGTGGCATATTAATTTTCTGATCTTGAAAGTCTAAAATTGGTCCGAAATATCTTCATATGACTAAGATTATACAGATATAAATGTTAAGTCTACGTCGTCATCAACGTAGATCACGGGAGAGGGATTGGCGTATCCCCCCTCCCCCCCCCCCACACACACACATGCGCGCACTCACACATACACTCTCGCTGTGGTGGGTTGGCAACATGGTTGGCATGAACAATCATATGCTTTTCTCTCTTAAATTTTCCTTCCGAAATCAGAATAGTCTTATTATCCCCCTACGGAAAAGATTTAATTGTAAAACAATGGAGAAATGTTTCTCCCCTAGAAACTCTCGTTCATGAATTTTGATCAATTCATATGTATCTTTTATTATGAATACCGTTTCAATATTGTACAAATATTGCATGTTTCCAAAAGGACGACACGATAACAGTTTAAAAATAAAGCTAACGAAGAAAACATGGTACATGTATTTGAGTTGCATACTCCATCCTAAGCCTGAAATTTTACAACAGAATAAACCCTTATATATATTATACTCTCTGGTTACAAAGAATTGAATATAGAGTATGTCATGAATTAAGGTATAAGGTGAAGGACCTGGGTGGAAAATACATTGTTGATTAAATAGACAGGGTTATTTGATAATGGTACGCCTGTTGGTTGAGTTGAGGTTTGGTCCAGTTAATGTATAAGCCTTCTATTATTTCAAGTTGGAAATCGGTGTAGGCAGTACTTATTGAGAATTTTGAAGCATTGTATATTGCATTCTGTTAAAGATTGTTTTGAAGACTGTAAATGTTTCCAGACATGGGATTTTTTTTTCTAGTCTGTTGTCAAATGGTAAAAAACTGACTGCTTTGAAAAATTTGTGAGGATTTTTTTAAACATGCATTTTTGGAAAGATAATGTCATGGCTGAAACTTTAAACGTTTCCAAATTCTAAAATGGGTCTAACGTTACTTTTCAGGTACTTTTGGTCAAATTTATGTGTTTTTTTAATTATTACTTTTTAAAGATACGCTTATTACTCAATAGGGAAACAACCTTTTCAAGGACCCAGCAGACTTTTCTTCGCTTGAGGCCTTCAGACTCCAGTTGAGGGGGATGCATACAGCACCAAAGAACACCTAAGAAAAATCTTTTTACTTGCACATTGTACGCACGTGCAAATAATTTGGAAAGAATATGGGGATATTCGTGCTGAGCTCCACATGCACACACTTGCAGTGCGATATATCTTCAGTACCCTGAGGCAGCACTTTTCTAGAAGAAGAAGAAGGAATTCCTACTTTTTGTATATAAATGATATTGGAGATGACTTTCATTTAAAAATTATACAGAAGATAATTATAGCTAAAATAGGGGTTTATTAATATTTTATTTTATACAAGGTTGATGGTTTATTTTACCTGACCGCTAAGAAGGCATGTGTATGCTCGTAAGTAAGCGACCAGGGGACCGACGGCTTAAAGTCCTCTCCGAGGGACTTGGTAATGAGGATTAATGCCTTACCAAAGGGCACTAGCTCATTCACTTGGTTTTGAACCCGGGTCCTCCCAGTAACGAGACCACTGCTCTGCCATTGAGCCATCGCGCCTCCTCTCCGATGACTATAAAACATTGTATTCTGCTCTAATGACTGACTCCGACAGTGTTTAACTTAGTCCAATCGTATGTTAGTGACAAATAATCGATCAATGGCAATTTTGAATTATTTTATTTACTTTAAAAATGCGTTGGCACATGGAGTGACAGTCAAAATCAACACAGGTGTCAAAAAATTATTAATAGAAAAGTGATATGCAACGCGATCAAGACTGAATATACAACAAGTCTTGCATTGTGCGTTTATGCTTTGGAGAAACGCCGATTGAAAACGCATAGGCCAGGAGCCTGTCCCGAAATAGTCACCCCATTTTACCCATAAGATTTGACCCCGTAAAGTTACTTAGACCATCTAATTCATTGACAAAAAGGTTGTCAGCCTGACCGTAGCCGCCGGGTTAAGTCCCCAGAGCCCCCAAAAGGGACCCCAAAGTCGGGTCGATTTCACCCCATCTCACCCATGCACCAAACTTTGTCAGTAGGAAGTAGTATGACTGGACATTACAAAACACAAAAAAACTGACAAAAATTTCCGTCGGGATGGGGTGTCAGACAGCCCCTAAAAATTGGGGTAAATTTTTCCCCTTAAAGCCCAGAGACCAAATTTTGTCAGAAGGAAGAGCTATGGATGTACATTCCAAAAATATAAAAAGTGACAAAATTGTCCATCGGGAAGGGGGTGTCAGACCCCCTGAAATGAAAACCCCAAAGTGCCCTTTGACAATGCTTTGCCCCCCAAAATGCTCTGTATGGAAAGAAAAACCATTTTCTTACCTGACTATGATAATTCAAAAGCGTTTCATTCAATTCACTTTAAATTTTCATAACATAATTTTGACTATAATAATGTTCTTGAGGTGCAGTTTGGTGTTAATTGGCCTTTTGGTTATTAATTTATTAAATTGTGAAAAAAGTATTGCTTTCTCAAAAGTAGCCAAAAGATATATTGTCAGGATTATGTAAACACACCCATTGTCTATTTTCACCTGTTTTACAAGGCATAATAGAAGAGCTTTTCAGGTATCTGTGGTATGTGACTGCCAGGCTGAAATGTACTATTCATGTCTTAATTGCACAGATACCAAGCAAGCTTCCCTATTATGCCTTGTCAGATGGTCAATGGCTGTGTTTACATAATCCTGACAATATTTTTTGGCTACTTTTGAGAAAGCAATACATTTTTCACAATGTAATAACTTATTAACCAAAATACCAATTAACACCAAACTGCACCTCAAGAAGATTATTATACTCAAAATTATGTTATGAAAATTTAAAGTGAATTGAATGAAACGCTTTTGAATTATCATAGTCAGAAGGTAAGAAAATGGTTTTTCTTTCCATACAGAGCATTTTGGGGGGCAAAGCATTGTCAAAGGGCACTTTGGGGTTTTCATTTCAGGGGGTCTGACACCCCCTTCCCGATGGACAATTTTGTCACTTTTTATATTTTTGGAATGTACATCTATAGCTCTTCCTTCTGACAAAATTTGGTCTCTGGGCTTCAAGGGGAAAAATTTACCCCAATTTTTAGGGGCTGTCTGACACCCCATCCCGACGGAAATTTTTGTCAGTTTTTTGTGTTTTGTAATGTCCAGTCATACTACTTCCTACTGACAAAGTTTGGTGCATGGGTGAGATGGGGTGAAATCGACCCGACTTTGGGGTCCCTTTTGGGGGCTCTGGGGGCTTAACCCGGCGGCTACGGTCAGGCTGACAACCTTTTTGTCAATGACTTAGATGGTCTAAGTAACTTTACGGGGTCAAATCTTATGGGTAAAATGGGGTGACTATTTCGGGACATGCTCCCAGACTAGCACCGTTTTGTGAGTTTACGATCGGCGTTTTAAGTCGGCGATTACACGAAAATGAGAAAGGACGCAACCGTGTTTGTAACTAAACGCCTTTCAAGACGCTAATTCTGGCCTCATACACTCCAACATACGCTTAGGCTGCATGCCTTGAGGGAAATGATTAAAAAAAACAGTTTGTGCGCCGAAGTGAAGCATGGTCAAAAGTTTTTCTCCCGCTCAGTTTTCACAATGACTGCAGAGTAATTTGGCTTTATACTGCAGCTTAAGATGAAGTTGAGTTCTGCTCATTTAATTGAAGTGAGAAAGAAACTGTCTCAAAGCAATTGGGAAAGGTTGTTTATATAGCGCATACACTGTAAAAAAAATAACTGTAAATCTACAGGTTTTCTGACCCATGGAATTACAAGTTATTGCCGTTATTTCAATTTTACAGTCTTTTTCCTGTAAAAGAACAGCAAATTTGTTGGTTTACCAGAAATCAGCATATATTTACAATCGCCCGACATAAAAGACTATTAAAAAAAAAACATTTTTCTCATATTTTAACAAGTTATCCTGTTAAATTACAAATTACTCAATATTGGGGAAAACGACTGATCCAAATTAAACTGGGTATTCATTTGTGTAAACTATGAACACTAGGTAAAAGAAATGGGTACACTCTCAGAAATGTTGGTTAAAAATCATTAGGTTGGTTCAAATATGAACCTACCAACTGTTGGTTAAAAATAAATTGTATGTAAAACATATGGGATTTTGTTTTAACCAACAGTTGATAGGTTCATATTTTAACCAACCTAAAAACTTTTCTGAGAGTGTAAGATTGTCCAAACTGCTTTGTTTCATGCATTTTCACACCTTGTTTTATATCACTTTACAAAATATTGGGGAAAACATTTATATGAATATTCATGCATTTTCAGTAGCGTATCGTTTGGGGTTGCCCAATTTACTAACTGTCACCAAAGGCATAAAAAAAAACTATAAGGGGTATATAACAGATTGCACTATATCGCACCAACTGGATAGGATAGGTTTAGGATAGGATAGATTAAGATAGAGAATAAGATAAAGTAAGCAGGATAAGTTACACTGTAAAAATTATCTGAAAGCTGCAGGTTTTCTGGTCCATAAAATTACAAGTTTTTGCCGTTATTTCAATTTTACAGTCTTTTTCCTGTAAAACAACAGCAAGTTTGTTGGTTTACCTGAAATCAGCATATATTTACAATCGCCCGACATAAAACATTGTTTAAAAAAACATTTTCTCATATTTTAACAAGTTACCCTGTTAAATTACAAATCGTTTCCATGGTTCCGTTTTAATTTACATAGATTTTCCTGTTAGAAATTAAAATTTCTACTACTTAACAAAAAACAAACAACAACAACAACAAAAAACAAACAAACAAACAAACAAAAAACAAAAAACAAAAAACCGGGAATCCGTTATTTTACATGTACTGTCGAAAACGGGCATTTTCGTATCCTGACTGCCTGGAAATTTCCCATGAAAAAAACGGCAAAATTTTTTACAGTGTAAGAATATTATTGTTGTATGCTGTCAGGTTTTGGAATCACCAAAATGATAAGAAATTGACTCAATCCTGCCGAGAGTCACATGCACTGCACGCAGAAATGTGTATATGGGACTACACTCAAATGTTCGTCCCGAACATTTCAGCTGTTTCTTGTCACATTTTGAATGTGAGGGCATTTGAAGAGCAATCATTTTCAGGGGACATATCTACCATGATAATCTTCCAAACTAATATAATAAGAATGAGAAAGCTCACAAATGATTTTTTACCTTTCCCGGAACTCAAGCTTTCCTTTAAATGCGACTATACAGGTTTATAGCTCATTACTTTCACGTTTTTAATTTTTTGTTTCTTTCTTTGTTCTTTATTCTGAAGAGAAATATCAACTCTCTACGAGCTCTTAAAAGAAAGTGAGGAAGGTTCAAGGTGTAAAAACAACGATTAATCATCTCCATCATGTTCATGCAAGTAAAAGCTGAAATTAGCAGGAGGGGATCTTGAAAAATATCAAGAAAAGTTTGATGATGACAAAAAAATCCTCCTTTTTCAATACACCAAGAACAAAAATTTTCCTTTTAATTCTGAAGAGAAATGTAAGCTATTGAAGCAGCTGCTGGCAAGAAAACAATTTTTTGCTTCTTCTTTCTAGCAATTTTTTGTTAGAATATCTGAAGATGCAAACAAAGGGTTAGAAAAAGCAATTGCTAAGATTCATATAGCTTTATAAATACAACCCATCGGGCATGTTGGATGGTATTCAAAAGGAAAGGTCTTGTTCACAAAGGAAGCCTTTGTAATAATAAAAAAAAAGTTCCATATAAATTCGGTTTTTATGACTGAAAGACCACAAATCGTGGAGAGTCATTTGATAGTGTGCCCCCTTCCATATCACCCTCATTCCCTTGAATTCCGCCCATGGTTAATTCAAAGTAGAAATTGAATTTGATGACCATGCCGTAAATTTCTTAACCAAACCAGCAATTACTCAAATGGAAATTAGGAAAGATAACTTCATATGTAATGTAATTCACTTACCATTCTCACTATTTGTGTAAAATCGGAGATAATTGATTATCTTTTAGAAATGGAATGTTCGGCTTAATTCATACAGCCCCGTAAATCTTACACTCTTATCATGTAGTGCGAAAGAATCAAGTATTTTCTAGTTTCTAAAACATCCTAGACCCTAATTAATCATTCCTTTCCTCTACAGAAACTAAAAACAAAAGTAACTATATCAGGTATACATGCTGTATTGTCCGGCAGCTACATCCTATAGTTTATTATAAGCATGGACAAATCTGTGCCATAACATTGAAGCATCTGAGGTCATGCAGTGTAGTCACGCCTTTTGTCGACTTACATGATTCTCATATTTTTCCTATTCATTACATTATCAATTTGTACTACAATAATAATATGGGAAATAAAAAAGCTCTGTTTTGCATGCACAGCTTCCGGTTACATGCATATATCATCAGTGTGTTCTATGTGGCCTTCATTCTTTTCGTCCATTTGGAAAGAACAGCATCCGAATGTGCTGGACCAGTTTCATCATTCTTCGAGACTCATCCGCATGATATCATTACTTTTGAAGGCAGAAATGCTACATTTAGCTGCACCGTACTGTATTTTGATCCTAAAACGGAAACGTTGACTTGGCATGTATTTCCCAGTGAGTATCATACAGTTATTTCGGATTATTACAATGAATTGACACGAAATAAAACATCCACCATAACTGTCTATAATGCAGAGAGGAAAGAACAATCGTTTAAGTGTGTCATTGGCGGTCTGTATAACCATAATAACGAGTTTGTTTTTAAAACATGTTCTTCAAAAACATCAAGGCTACACGTGCGATACTTTCCGAGAGATAACGAGATAAGTTGTGGTCCTCCGTCTCTAGGAGAACTTCACGACGGATCACTTTTACCAATCTGGTGTACTGTCCAAGAGGGCAATCCATCGGTAAATCTGTCATGGAAAATGAATAGATTCAATGCTTCCTTTACTGAATCACATCTGGTAACAGATGGTCAAAAATTGATCCTTAATCAGGAAGTTTACCTAAGTCCCGATCTTCATCATAAGACAATATATTGCGTGGCATCCAGCATTACAAGGGTTTTCCTTAACCAACAGATATCCTGCTCTATTGGCCCTTTGTTGGTTCATCATAAGCCAAGAGTTGTGATCTATCGAACAGATCTTCTTACGCCAGCACAACAAATAGAATTAAACTGTGTTGCTACAAGTTATCCAGAGGATAAATCATACAGTTGGTTTTGCTTTCCCCAAAATGTTTTAATTGGTTGTAATAACGCAACATCTGAGATCGTATTGTTGAACACAAATTTTGACAGTACCTCAATGACCGCCATAGATATTGTCGTCAGCTGTTCTGTAACAAACGCTGAAGGAAGTACAACTGCTGAGTTCACTCTGTCGCCTAACAATGATTTTGTAATAAATACAAATGACAGTGAGGTAGTAGGCACAGCTGAATCAGCATTGAGTGAAACTTCTTTATGCAAAAATGCCTCGCTTAGATTAAATGTCTTAAATGAATCTGTGACTTGGGAGATGTTCTCATATGAGGCACTTGTGACTTGTTTTCTCAATTGTTATGAAAGAACTGGTCCTACCGATGCATTTTTGACATGGTTCGTAGATGGAAAGCAGATCCAACATGACATCAATCACGTTCAGTATTCTTCTCTCTCATCTACCTCCTTCCTAACGGTGAAGAGATATCTTAAAGACTACGATAGCATTAACGTATCCTGTGAATCACTCTTTTTACCAATACAACACTTAACGAGAGCTTAACTTTAACCCTGTTGAAACCACTGATTAAAGTTGACCATCAACAGACTTCTTCGCCTGCTTACGAAACATTAAAAAGGAAAGTAAGCCAAGGCAATGACAGCAGACTTGTTGTCAACCATGCTGAAATTGTGACTTATGTAGGGGATATTGAGAGGAAAGACACTGCAATAAATCAGGCCAGTTGGTCAAAACTTAGTGGAATTCAAGTCATTGTCTTTACAGCTGTAGCAGTTCTAGGAGGCCTCCTTTTAACTGCATGTATTTGTGCTTTCTGCACTGTTTTCCTTTTCAAATACTTGCAAAGGATCAACCCGTATGATACTCAAAGATTTCATGACCACCAAGTTCCAAAAAGTTGTGTCTCTTGTAATGTTTCAAGGAAAGAGCATTGTTTGAACCAAAGTGACGACAGTATTTCTACTGCTGACATATTGTACGAAGAACCTATCACATTATCTCCTCCGCCATTGCCTCCTCTCAGCGTTGTTCGAGAAGAAAATGATATTGACAAAGAAGTACATATCTTAGAGACGGGGTCGTCACTCAGTTCGTCAGTTAGTAAAGAATTTACTGGCTCTGTCACCTCAAATAAATCCAGTAATTTTCATTCTGATGTTTCTATCCCCTCTGATTTCTGTCAAAGTGATGGATGCTTACATTCTCAATTCCAGGGAGATGAAAAACTATGTGCTAGCGTGTCTAATACAGAAGATCATAATTATAACAATGGACGAATCATTAGAATGCACATGTTACCTAGATCAGTGTCTCTTAGCAGACTGCACAGGCAGAACTGTATGAACGATACAGAATTTCATATTCCACCCCTTCCAATGACAATGCACAGTAAAACCGATTTACTCTGATAGTAGATTTTCTTGACTGAAACGTCAAGAAATGATTCATACTTGACCAAGATTGACAAGTTTTTAAATATGGAATCTGTTTACTTTATTACCCATCTTTACTATCTAGTGAAGGTAATAGTTGGGGTTTTTTCAGCCTAATATGTCCATGAAAGACTGTCGGATGCATCATTGCATGATTTAACTTACTAGATAATCATTTAACTGTTCCTTAATTTCGCTTCCGGAATCATAAAAAGTAAACGCAAATCCAGAAAAAAGAAATTATATTTTTTACCCACGGATGATATATGCGCTGTTTTCTGACAGATATACATTTTTCCTGATAGATCGAATATTGTTACTCGTAAGCCCTCAATAATAATCAGCAAATTGATATGCACAACCAGCATGACCAGCCACCGGTGTGTTGGCTCAGTCAGTAGAGCGTCCGCCTCACAACCGGGAGGTCGTGGGTTCGAACCCCGGCCGCGTCATACCAAAAGACGTTAAAAGATGGGAGTTGCTGCTACCTTGTTTGGCGTTCAACAATAAGGGATAGAGCAACGTCGATCTGGCGCTGCTCAGTGGCTGCCGGGCTCACGATCAATTGGGCAAAAAGAATTTCCATTTCGGTTTTTAACTTAATAAAATTTGGAGTGGACTTTAAAAGATTATTATTATTATTATTACTGAGCACTGTGTATCAATTATTCACCGGTTTCTAAAATTCATTTGAACCAACAATTTTTATTTCTTTCTCACTATACTACAGTCATAATGCCGAAATCATTTTTGTGTAATTCTATTCTCTTGGTGTTTATTTTCATGATTTATTTTTTCACTGCCTCAAAAATTTTAAATAGTCCAAGAGTGTTTTTAAGTTGCCTTTCATCATCCTTTTTTATGGTTCAATCAAAATATTTACCCTTGTTTTACAGTATATTATTATCATATCTGACGAATTTCAAATGAAAACCCTTTTCTACCTTTAAGTTAATGAAATAAAAGCATGTGAAAAATAATACTAGTAATACCTAAACAGAAATCATATAAAAAACAGGACTGTACCTTTACTCCTCGAGTAGAGGAATTGACGTGTTGCTTGCAAATGGCGATGGCACTATAACGCGTAGGCTATGGTATCATTGCACATACCTTATCGAAGAAGAGGGAATAGGAATAAGACCGAGACAATGCAAGTTTTGCGCAAGAAAAGAAAAGATATATATGATATGATACATGTATATAAAAATATATTTGTGCATGATTCGGTAATATTTTCTTTATATGCTTTGTAGATAATTGTATATATGGAAAATTGTTAAAAATGTATGGAATCCTTGAAAACACTGAAGTGTGCATAGCTATTCTCTCACGTTGTCCAAATTGTTGCTGTTTTTCTTGAATTTACGTTTGTTTTTATTAAAGAATACTTCAAGTTGAATTTGACAAGTTTTTATAGCATTGTATTAAGTAATGTTATTAAAAGAACTATAACTATTTCTGTTGAATCCTTTATTACCACAGAAGATATGAATGTATAGTGCTCATGCTTCTCAATCACTCTTCTTTGTAACTTTTAATCTCATTCCTTTTCAGTATGTAATTTATGTGATTGACTTCACTTCATGTCAAACTTTCAGACTATATCTAAACAGTTCATGCTCACTTATGTTTTAGTTCCTGAAGATCTGATCTGATCTGATCTTAAATAAAAAGTCGAAAATTTGAAACTCGTCATGACTCTGATCAGAATATTAGTTCGAACACTTTTTCTATTGAACTACTGAGTTTATTAAAGATCCGAATTAAGTATTATTGTACATATTTCTTTAATATTTCTTTTTATCAGAGGTCTAGTATGTAGCGTGATATTATATTTTTAAGATGTATATATTAATGTAACATTATGCATGAAAATGCAACAAGAACAATGTTATAGAAATATTCCCAAAGTTCTTTAAAACTTGTAAACCTTTTGTAAGTAAACAGTGCAGAAATGCCAAATTTCTTCATTTTAAAACATCGGATCAGTATATTTGACAAATTTCTGAAGGCATGGCTTTTACAATGCTCTGATTTTTTCAAAAAGACGTTTTTGTAGGAGCTAAGTGAAATGCATATAGTGATTCATATTAAACCATTCTTTACCCCCCCCCTTTTTTTTTTCATCCCCTACAGTATTCTATAATACTTATTCAGGATGTGTTACATATTTAGCCCAATAAAAAGATGCGTGTTTTATGCTTTACTCGACTGGTCGATGTAGTATGAAAAATAAGCAATGATCACAGGAATGTCAGTGAAAATGAAATTATAAATATATTGAAGTATAATAAAATAAGCAATCAGCACATAGCCTTTTGAATACCTGACTCTTAATCTTATGTGAAAATAAGGAGTGATATGTCGGTGTATGTGGAAATAATGGTGTGCATGTGATGTATTTTTATCAGCCTGAAGAACGATGATCGTCATAAAATAATGCGTGACAGTGATAAATGCAATAAATACATCAAACACATCTCGTGACTAGAAATATCTTGCACTTGATAAGCCATATTTGATTAAGCTAATGAAGATAATGAAGTGTTTTTGTATGTGTGAAAAAATATGTATTTAACCTTTGTCCCTTTCAACTTCCAAACAGTTTACTATTAAAGCGCTACTTCAAATCGAAAAACTGCACGTAGCCTAGACCTAAGTTAGTAAGAGATCAGGAGTCGGTCTAGCGGTAACGTCTGCAGGCAGCTCTCTGTATTCGCCTACAAACTGACTCTAATCCGACCAAGGTTCGAATCTTATGCAGTCATGTATTTCGAATGGTGACGTTAAAGGTGGGTCCCAGACATAAATAATCATATTTGATTGATACACGTCTGTCCAAAACTAAATCAACACACACACACACAAAACCACGCAGAGATGCATTGAATTAAAAATTGAATCAATTAACAAAGGCTTCAAACAATATTAGTGAAAAAATTATACTTTGACGTAGGCAAACTTCACTATCTAGCTATGTTGCTTTTAATCTTTGGTTCGTAATATTTCATCGAATAACCCACTACCCAGGGTCATAAAATATCAGTACCAGCAACGAGCAAATAATGGTAATCTTATTATTATCATCTACCACTTTAAGTAAATAGTACTTTAAGCTCCTCGAAAAGTCAGATATTAATAATCTTTACTTTATGCACCATAATTCCAAGTATCAAGAAATAAAAGTTCGCATGTGCACTGACACTGTGAACTTATACCTCACAGAAACGGAATACATACATATCCCCATTATTCCACCCCCTCTATTGCTCATAACGCGCTTTTTTTTGGGGGGGGGGGGAGGGGGGTTGCATTTTTTTAGTGAGTAGGATCGATGTCTGACAAAGTTATCACATACCTAACTTTTTTAGGTTGAGAGCATTAACTTTATTTTTTTCTTCTTTTTGGTGATGAAGGGGATTTGGGGGAGAATTAGCTGTAAAATCGTCAACATGGTCAATCATTTTTTATTTGGAGAGGTTGGCATGTTCAGCACCATTCCTGTAACTCTTGAGGTGGGGAGGGTGTTTGATATGTTAATCTCCCCAAACCAAATTGCGTTGATATTTCCGAACAATAAAAATATGTTCTTAGAGGTGTCCCAGAGAAATTCAACGAGATGAAATACGCGATTATATCTCAAAAAGTAATTTTCTATAATCATCAATGAAACGAAGTAGATGAGTTGTTTAATCAAGTCTTTATTTCAAAAGAACTTGTAATACATGTATATATAGTTACCATGATCATGATCCCATTCCGGATTCATGGCAGGTCATGCGCCACCTTACACCACGATACAATATACAATCATTCACATTTATGTTATATAATTCGAAGTTATGTGATAGTTATATGGACTGCATGATGTCATTATAATGAATTGGTTTTATACATGTATTCTAATCGTCCACAACTAAGATATAGAAATACGGGGAGCAAGTAGAAGTATTCAAGTCAGATAATAACAACAACTTAACAAAATGTCCTTGCACGAGGAGCGGTTCAACGCACTTTTCCATGATTCGATTGTATTTTCTTCCAATGTGGCCGAGATAGCTCTTTTCAGTACCTACATTCCATGAACTATTATGAACTGTATTTTCGTCTGAACTGTATTTTCTACCCTATTAAGATTTTATAAAGAGTCCACTAAATTATGTATGAATATTGTAAGGATTAGATAGAAAACAAGAAAATTATTATTGTTTTTGTAAGACCTTCGAGGTCTTACAACATTAGAAAAATGCAAGTTGTATTTTTCCAATGTTACAAAGAGAGGGCAGTAATCATGGTAATAGCATCGTGCACAATATTTGTAACCTTAATTTTATAATGTCATAAGATTTCAACAAAGTATCATTGTGAATTTTCACAAGATAACTGGTTGTTGATATCTACATCCAAATATTTCAAGATTCCAAGACAGATAATTTAAATGATTTCTTCTCCAAAAATAACTCTATCGCATTTTCCTTTATCATAGTAAAAGTTAGTTACCTTGCTGGTAGGATTGTTATGGAGCCTTTGTTGTAGTTTTATTCGTTCTGTAAACCGTGTGTTATAATATGGGCTCAACATTAACATATAAATACTCCTTCAGCAAGGAGTCAGCTATATCTTTGATTATAAAAATCGATAGAAAATTAATCTTGCTTCAGTGTTTTGAAATGACTATAGGTATGATGTATCACATCTCAAAACAATATTTACTAACATTATCACTGAAACTGTCAAAATGAGAACAACATAAGGGCACTCAAATGGAACAAATTGACGAATCAGTGAATGCAGAAAGATATAAATCAAATAAAGAGACAATCTTTCGAATGTTGATAAATCGGCCGAGTTGATGAGTGTGATAAATAGCATCTAAACATTTCCGACCACGATATCTTGACACGATATCTTGAACAGTGAATGCGCATCTCAAAATTATTCTGAATTGCTCTTTACTCCCCAGGTCAGACTAATCACTCAGATCATTTTCTTTTATGACTATGAAATGAACGTTTGCACCCCCCCCCCCTTTCGAGTAATAAAATTCCGCCCTCATGGTGGGGCTGTTATTCATGGATTGAATGATTAAGATGTTTCTGTGTATAGTCCTCGAAGTCTGATGGAGAGGCGCAGGTATAGCCCCAGTCAAACTGCTGAAAAGGGGGTAAGGAGAACAGAAAGGAGAGAGTAAGAAAGAGAGAGGTCAAGAGGATCATGAAAATTATATGATAGCACCCCTCCGACGCCCGCCCCTTATTTGATGGTTTTTCTCCGTCCACTTAGTAAGACCGGTGCCCTCCCACCCCGCCCCCCCCCCCGCCCCTCAATTGAGATAACCTTTATCAATGTACTGTGGCAAAGACCATCTAGTGTACACATGCTAATAACGTAGAATTGGTCTGATGTTCCACGAGGTTTCCTTATAAAATATATATAGAAGTAAAATGGCGATCACCATTTCATGATTGCTTCTTGATCATGAACTGCTTCATTTTTCATTCAATAAACTATAGTTAAAATGAAGAAATACTCTCCCTTGGGCCCTCCCTCCCCCCCCCCCCCCCCTCTCTCTTTCTTTCTTTCTCTCTTTCTCTCTCTCTCTCTCTACTCTAGTCTTTAATAGTTATTTAAGAGTGCAGGAAAAATCATGAAGATCGTGAATGTCACGTCACAGAGTTTATCTCTGGACATTGATTTAATTCCTTTCTTTATTCGTTATTAAGATTTCTTTGACAGAATGACAGTTGAATGAAGAAGAAATGCGAGGTGAATATATAGCTTCCATTTGGCTTAAGATTAATGACATTATCACTTGTGTTTAAACTCATTATAGGTCTATTAACATCGATGCGACTGTTAAATGTCTTTTTTCTCAGACACAGTCCCGTTGTGAGGATTGGTTTAACATTAATCATGAATCAGAAAGATAATGGAAAACTAAATGATACTCATCATGATCTATTTAACAGGATGTTCTCAGTGAATCTTGATAGATAGTGTAAATGTATGTTGCCCCAGTTTTCAAATGAAGAGATAAATATGTCGGTTAGTGATCCGATATTTGCTCCCTCGATTATTGTTCCGGGTTTGAATTCATCAAAGATATATGATTAGGGTTAGGGTTGCGATTGGGTTTTATGTTAGGGTTAGGTATATGTATGGTGTTTAGTCCAGGGTTGAAGTAAATAATCCAGTTAGTGTCCCAAACTGACGTGGAGGAATTGTCGCATGTGTCCTGCAACCATATCGGTTACTAATGAGCTTTTCCATATGAAGTATTTGAGTGTGTGTGTGGGGGGGGGGGGGGGGGGGGGGGGCTACAAGTAAAAAAAAATGTATCATTAAAAAAAATGAGGGGGGGGGGGCTCTCACATTAAAAAAATCCAAAACAAAGCTCGAAATCATCAAAACTTACTTTGTTTTTGTATACCCTACACTCTTTCCGCCCATGGCCGTCTCTCTCTCTCGCTATCCCTCTCTTATCCTATTGTATTTTTTTTCAACCAGGAGGTTAGGGCTATTAGTTGCTCATATTAATGTCATACTGTCAATGGCCTTTGCACGATGTTTGCATGCATGATCCAATATTTCTTTCGCGTCCTAATTCAGGCTAGGTTGATATTTGACCTGTCTGGTTGGTAACTCTATTGAAGCAAAACACTCTAATGAAGCATTAACCCTTCAATTGGGTATTAGGATGCCCAGCATTCCAGAGAACTGGGTGAGGGGGTGTGACGACAGGACAGGACCGAGGAGAGTTGACAGACGCAGAGATTCATCAAAACAGAAAAAAAGAAGAAGTAGGAGCCTGATGGAGAGAACTAAGAGAGGATGAGAGGGGAGGATGGAGAGACAGAGACAGATACAGAGGTGAGAGAGAGAGTGTGTGTGTGTGGGGGGGGGGTGGTGTGTGTGTGAGAGAGAGAGAGAGAAAGCGAGAGAGCGAGAGCGGGATCGTGAGTAAAATATAAAGTGAGAGGGGAGGATGAAGAGAGAGACTGAGAGAGAGAGAGAGAGAGAGAGAGAGAGAAAGCACAAAAGGAGATACTAATACTCACTCGAAAAAAGCGCCCCCTTTGCCCATTTGTTGCCAAGACACTATTTAAGTTCAACATCTAACAGCGGTAGCCAGGTTGCAGGGCTATGAAATCAGGGACGTGGGAGCAAATGGTCATCCTTTGATAAACATTTAAATAAAGCTTAATATTTACAAGGATCAAAAATGCATTTGCGCACTCTACTTCTGATGGTTTATACTTGTACCCTTGCTGTTGACATGGGGGTAGGTGTACTGATTGCCTACTTCAGTCGCACCATGGATTCGAACCCAGAGACAAGACCTGCCGATGAAGCTATCGCAAAAAAGATCATAATATACTATTAATGAATGGTTGGGAGTGCGTTAGTGCGATCTGGCAACACAAAGGTTTTTATCGTGGTGTACTAACACACGAGGCGTAGCCGAGTGTGTTAGACACCACGATAAAAACCTGCGTGTTGCTGGATCGCACTAACGCACGAACTCACAACCATGTATTAATAGTTTTATAAAACGGGTCTACAATTTTAGTGTTTTCTTACAATCTTAGTGTTTGATCCGGATTAGCCGTGCGTTAGTCCCCTCGCCGTGCGTTATCACTTTTTTTTTGCACGGTCACGTGATGTTATTTGACCAATCAGGATGGCTACATTCTTGAACCCGTTTTATAAATGAGATTAGCAGAGAAAAGATACGAGAGAACCTACGGTAAGAACCATGTTGTTTGGTTGTAGTTGGTTTCTTGTTGTTGTTCGTTTTCTTTTATTTTTCATAATGTGCATTATTTCATCATATTATAAAATGAAAGTGGTTAGTGTAAGTTCCATTACTATATTAGAATCGTGTTAGGGAAATTATGTAAGAATTCGGGAATTTGTAGGTGCTAATATCATATAAAACCCAATTTGGTAAAAAATCAAAGGTATGTTTACCATGTTTACAAATATTTGTGGCATTCCTTTGGAAACAACACTGAGTAACCTCTTCCTTTTAAACTTGCCATGTGATTGAATTCTCATCTGAAAGTACCCTGTCAACTGCTGTCTGTGTGCGAAATATGCTTCCTCTTCTATTTACACATTTCATATCTGTATTCTGTTATTAAAGTTCTACTTTATTTTTCATTCTCCTTGTCTTATTCGTATCGACATTCTTCTTCTTTGTATAGAGGGTTCCCAGAAGCAGCCATGCTGAAGGACATAACAATAAAAACCTGTGCACTAGACCATGACTACAATGGCTTTCCATAGTCAGATGCATGCACAGGTTTTTTCATTGTTATGTACTCCAGCATTGCTGCCGTGAAAACCCTCTATTATGTTTTCATTTTGTTTATGAATTTCTTGAAAGATTACATTTTTCCCTCATATTTTTCCACAAATTCCCGGTCTCCCATCTTTGCCCTTACCAGCTTCGTAAACTACACATTAAATAATTCACAAGCCAATGTGTATGAATACTTTATGATGTCTGTACCAAACCCAATTTGTTTTGCCGCATTATGTTACAGAGCACTTGGATTTGTATACCACGATAGGGCCTATCGTATTTCAAACCACAGACAGTTTATAGTTCATATTACTAAGCCTCATTGACTTCTAATCATGCTAATCTTAGCTGAACTGAAGCTGTATCGGAAATGACCTTAAGCCTTTTAGGTTTACACTCGGTAGTCTATGTTGTGTTTTAATACATATAATGACAGAACTTGTGTTAAACAAATCCACTTAAAAAAATCAAATTGACCGTAGATTGCTATAGTTTTTGCAGTTTTTATTCATTTCGTGGACCTGGCGGTCGGAAACATCAACCGTCTTTCTCCTTGTGGGAATTGCTTGAAGGAAATGCTCTAGACCGCTTTTGCAACAAGACGAAAGGAGATAATATTGGAGCCCACAATGACAAACATTTCTAACAAGGGTTCTTCTCCTGTTTTTAATTACAAAGTATACTTCTGTAAAAATAAAGTATTCTTGACTGTCATTTAGCTTTCCTATTGGTAAGTGTCTAAGTGAAGAATTTTGCGTAAGATTGAAACACTTAGAGAGACAGTTGTTTTAGAATATGACTATGTAATGTAGAGAGAGAGAGAGAGAGAGAGAGAGATGGTAGACAGAGAGAAAGCAAGTGAGAAAAAGAGAGACTGGTAAATGTAGGAGACGCACAGAGGCAGAGAAAACAGAAGAAAAAAGAAAAAAGGAGAAAGCGAGGCGGGTTGACGTATAGCGGAGAAGGAGAAAGAGGGGTGGGGTCAAAGAGAGAGGGGGAGAGTGAGTGATAGAATGATACGTACTTATATTTAGTCAGCTATTCAATTTGTCAAGATTGATGTGATAAGATTTAAATGGGACATGTGGTAAGGGGGTCATGTTGGGATAAAAGTTTTAAGAATATCAGAGAACAAAAGGTATCAAACCATGAATATTTTTAAATAAGATATAAATATATCGCAGAACTAAATGAAAGTTTGACCCCAATTAATCTAGAGAGCGAAAGATAACAGAAAATAAACGGAATGAAAGAAAGAGTTGTGCATGTGTATAGTACGCTCTTAGATTTATACCATTTGTAATAGGTAAGGCAAATTACGTTCTTCTGTCGTTTTATTTTTGCTTTCTTTTTTGTTTTTATTTAAATTACTCTTTTTTTTCCTTTTCTTTTTTTTTTTTTTTTTTTTTTTTTTGGGGGGGGGGGGGGGTAAACTGATAATATAAAACGTGCCGAAAATCGTGATACTTTGTTGCTGCAACAACCGCTACAAGTACGAATACAGAAGTAGTAATGAAAAGTAATAAATATTATAATATTGATAGTACTATTAGTATGTCGTAATATTAGTCGCTTCAATTGACTGCCATTAACAAACACTCATTACTCAATTTTTTTTCTTCTTTTTAGTTACATTCACACGATGGGAGCTAAACTTTAAGTTTTGCTTGTACTTTCAAAACTTTAAGTTAACTTGTAGTTATCTTGTAGTTTCAGACCGTATGAACGGACTTGTTGTTTCGAAATTTAAGTGTACTTGTAGTTTTAAAACCAAAAGCGAGCTTGTGGTTAAGGCCGAAACCACGAGCAGTGGGTGGTCCGCCATCGAAGTTTCAGGCCATGTGAACGGAATAAACTTTAAGTTTCGCAAGCTTGGAGTTAGCGGTGACCTCGCTGTTCATTTTAAATTTCCGGGGGGTGATTCACTAACAGCTAAAATTAATCCCAAATAAGAAAAAAAATCAATTTTAGGAACAATATCCATCCTAAGAGCGATATCGCTTTTAGTGACTGATTCACTAAGGTATTTGGGATTGATTCCAGCCTCTGAATTGATTTTAAGGTTGGGAGTGATCCGGATCGCTCCTAACATGACAATCACAAACGGTCACTCCACTGCATGCCCGCCCGCGCCCCAACCTGTACCTGGGCGCGGCTACGCTGTGCCTGCCTGCACGCCCATTGCCCTAGCCATAGGCCCTAGCCCTGTGTATGTCCAGTCGATGCGTGCGCGCAATTAATGCAGTAGCTAGGTAACGCGCACTAGTTACGCGCTAAGTAGAGAATTAGGTCGGGTGACTGAGGGGCGGTGACTGAAATTTGAGTACGTTGATTGGTTGGAATGAGTGCGCTCGTAAATATCATTTGCGCTCATATATATTCATGATAAAATTGATTCCATCCTAAAAGCGATTTAGTGAATCAGTAAGGTGGAATTAATTTTAAGCTGGGAATGAAATCAATCCCGAAAATTGATTTTAGGAATGATATCGATCCCAGTTAGTGAATAACCCCCGGGTCTTACCCTTCTCGCGAATTATGAACACAGGAACTATGTGTGTACTGTACACACAATCGGTAGTATCTACTTCGGAGGTTAACCACGACGATCGCACAGCTTGTAGTTTCAGCTCGTTGTTTCAAGCTCGTGTGAACCCTCGTTGCGGTTAGGAGGTTTCGTTAACTTAAAGTTTCGCTAACTTAAAGTTTCAGAACCACAAGTCCCGTATGAACGTAACTTTTATGATTAACCATCCTTCTAACACAGGTACAAGTGATAAACCCCAGCAATGGTGAGATCATTTATACCTCAGCTTTAAGAGCGGATCCTTATGATGAAGATGAGGTACTCCAGCCTGGTATAACTCCTCCATACAGCGCATACTCAGCTATAGGTGATGTAGTGGTATGTAATCCATCTAAATCACTCACAAAGGAGTGGGAATCCACTCTTTTAGGAGTCAAATTAGGGATCACTTTGTTTTGGAGTTGAATCCACTCTAAAACAATTGGACTCTACTACAAAGTAGTGGTTTAAATTACTCTTTTGAAAGTCGATTCCACTATTTTGAGCGTGGATTCCACTCCAAAACCGATTGATTCATAATCTCACTCATAAAAGAGTGGTTTTCCACTCACAATGTACATTTATAGAACAGATGACAGACACGGTGAAGAGGAATGGTATGCACACATTAATTGCTATGATAGTTTGTACATCAATCGCTAAATTTTTCTTCTTCACAATCAAAAGAATCAAGTATATCTGCTTCTAGAAATAATATCCATACAACGAAAATGTTGTATGAAAATCCTGTTGACATGGTGAAGGAAGTTATCTAATAATTTGAAGATGGTGGTCTTTGAAACTGAGTACACCAAGTGTAACATACACTGTAAAAAATTTTGCCGTTTTTTCACGGTGAATATCCTAGCAGTCAGGATGCCGGGAATGCCCGTTTTTCCACAGTACATGTAAAATAACAGATTTCTTTTTTTTTTTGTTAAATAAACTTTAATTTCTAACAGGAAAATCTATGTAAATTAAAACGGAGCCATGAAAAAGATTTGTAATTTAACAGGGTAACTTGTTAAAATATGAGAAAAAGGTTTTTTAACAGTGTTTATGTCGGGCGATTATAAATATATGCTGATTTCCAGTAAACCAATAAACGTGCAGGAAAAAGACTGTAAAATTGACATAACGGCAATAACTTGTAGTCACAAGGGCCAGAAAGTCTGTAGTTTTGCAGTTATTTTTTACAGTGTAACCTATCCTGCTTTAACTTATCCTATTCTCTATCTTAATCTATCCTATCCTAGACCTATCCTATCTAGTTTCAATCTAGTGCAATCTCTTATATACCCTTTATAGTTTTTTTATGCCTTTGATGACAGTTAGTAACCCCAAACCATACGCTACTAAAAATTCATGAATATTCATATGTGTTTTCCCCAATATTTGGTAATTTAACAGGGTAACTTGTTAAAATATGAGAAAATGGTCTTTTAATAGTGTTTTATGTCGGGCTATCTGGCTATTGTAAGTATATGCTGATTTCCGGTAAACTAATAAACTTGCTGTTGTTTGACAGGAAAAAGACTGTAAAATTGAAATAACGGCAATAACTTGCGATTTTAAGGGCCAGAAAACCTGTAGTTTTACAGTTATTTTTTACAGTGTATGTTCCCTCGGTAATGTTGCGCAGTGTTTTACCATATACCGTTTCAGAAAAAGAAAAAACAAAAACTACACTTTGTCAAAGTATAATTATGAAAATGTAGTACACTTGATTAACCAAATACTCTAGTTTTAACTGATGTATGTAATGATTAACTATTTAATATATATTTGATTGATAAATACATTTATGTTATTTTGTCTCACTTGTATTTACATTTCAGGGTGATCTAGTTTATGTTAACTACGGAACAGAAGACGACTATGAGCAGATATTGAATTGGCTTGACCCATGGATGGATATCACAGGGAAGATAGCTATCAGCCGACAAGGAGGTTCATCTCGTTACGATAAGGTGATGATTAAAGCATGCGCCGGTCGATTGAAAACGAGGCAGTTCATGATAATTGTTGTTGTTTTTTTTTTAAATTAACTTTAACATTTTATTGTTGACCACCCCTCCCCCCGCCGAATATGCTGAAAATAACATTGCATAATCATGATAATGATATTGATTTATAAAATATCTATGTGAGGCCTCCTCCACCCCACCCACGAAAATGACATTTATAATTTCATTTAAAATAGTCTCTCTTTTCCTACCCTCACGATTTTCAACTCGTGTCGATAATATTTGAAATAATACATAATTGATAAATGTTTATAACAAAACAAACTTACGTTTAAAAAATTTAGAGTGCGGGAAAGTGATGGGTTCTAAAAGGGGGGGGGGGTATCGTGTCTTGATAACTATTTTGGGGTTGAAATCCAACATTCCATAAACCCGCTTTTTACTCTATGCTTAAGCTTTAGAATGATGGTACACTCTTTAAAAAGTTGGGCAAAAAAATGCCCAATTTTTAACCAACACTGGGCAACATACTGTCCACACAACTTTTGGTTAAAATTTGCCCAACTGATGTTGGGCAATCCATTTACTATGTTGTTGGGCAAATTAAATTGCCCATCAGTTGGTGACCCATTAGATTCTACCCAACTCTACAATTGCCCAACTGTTGGTTATATTCTCAGTTGGGTAATTATTGCCCAACCAATCTTACCCAATAGGATTGCCCAACCCTCTATTTGTTCAGCTGTTTGGTAACAAATATCATGTGGTTGGGCAAATTCAGCTGCCCAATTTATTGTTTCCTTTTTCCTCCAACCTAGGTAAAAAAAAATGAAATCTGCTTGTTACGTCCTTCTGGGTCTTAACCTAATCAATCCTAACCTATCCTATTTTAAGCTATCCTATCCTATATCTTAACCTGTCCTATCCTAGTCCTATCCTATCCAGTTAGTGCAAACTAGTGCAAGCTCTTATATACCCCTTATATTTTTTTATGCATTCGGTGACAGTTAGTAAATCGGGCCACCCCAAACCATACGCTACTAAAAATTCATGAATATTCATATAAGTGTTTTCCCCAATATTGGGTAAAAATATTTACCACAAGTTGAGTAAAAGCGAATTTCTAACCAATCATCAGTTACCCAACAAAATTTACCCAACTGGCAAAGGAAATGTGACAAAATTACACAACTACAGGGCAACAAGTACCCAACCCATAATTACCAAATACTGTTGGTAAATATATGCCCAATATTTAGGTAAAAAGTATTGACCAATATTGGTTACACCACTCGAGTGTCCAGTTGGTTAATAATAGCCCAGAATTGGGAATATTTTTAACCAACCAGCAGTTACCCAACTAAATTTACCCAACATTTTAAGAGTGTATACATTGTATGGGTCCTTTATCACTCATTTGCTGTTCTTACCTGAGGCTGCCATAGCTCAACGTTACGGGATCATTGGAGTCATCTTATACAGTGATCCTCACGACTACTCAGTGCCACCAGACAGAGGTCTTCCCTACCCCCATGGAAAGTTCCTTCCTGGAGCCGCCACTCAAAGAGGATCTCTGCTTCGAGAAGTCGGTGATCCACTAACTCAAGCCAAAGGTATTTTCTATCGCTAAGTCGATTACTTTGCCTGATTAGTCGATGATTGTTTGTGTTTTGAATGGGAAGGAAGCAATCCCCGGAGGTAATTTTGATGATAAATGCTGTGAAGGTTAATATGGTTAAAGCGGTAAAATGTTCTAAAGTGTTCAGAGGATATGCTGGAATGTAGGACCGGACAAATTATATTGTCGTTGGCGTTGAGAAGGGGCTTTTGTGTGTGTGCGGGGGGGGGGGGGGGGCAATCAGACCCAACTCCGGAAAACCGAGCACAGGCATATACTCCGAAACGGCGTATGAAGCAAGATGAATATAGAGCCCTCCTCGTTCAGTGCAAGACAGTGTGTACAAAAGGCATGTTGAAAATCGTGCAATGTCGACCTGCTGTTGATGATATATTTTTCAAAAAAAATGCTGCGGATATATTTATTTCAAATGTTTGTCACTTGAAAGTAATTTCATATGACGAATCATTCAAGGATTTTGAAGATATTTGACACGCAGCATTATTTTTAAAAATACATATATCGTTGGCAGTGTGCAAATGGTGTCGTTTTATTCTTACACATTGAATATAACTATGAAGTATTTAAATTGCTTCTATATGTTTTAATGAGAGGAATTTTCATCTTGTAGAAGCTTAAGAGAAAAGTGTATAGGAGCTTTAAGTTTGCTTCTGTCATTTTTTTTTTTTCGTTCATCCGTACTTTCCTCGCCAAATTGCATGCTGGTGAATCTGTTCCTCTTTAATTGAAGCCGACTTAATTATTAACAGGAACTTTCACTCGGGCCTGACTTGACTATGAGCGTGTGCACCTGTGATGGTTGCCCCTCCTTGCTCCCTCTTTGAACCTGTTTTTATGTTGATTTTCATCAATATTTGCTTTTCATCTGTATGATATTGGATTGTGTATATGTCAGGGATCGTGCTGGACAATAATTGTGATATTTGAACGTATTTTTTAAAATATGAACAAGTTCCTCTTATTTCATGGACTTGCACCCATCGTTTTTGACCAGCCATGCTACATAATACATGCACTGTTGGTGTTTCTACATCTCAGACTGATCTTCACCTTCTTAAAGGATTATTTACCTGTGTGAAAGGAAATCCTTCTTTTCATTGCTACTGCCAGTGTGAATGGGACAATGGCCTTGTTGAGGTATTTAACCCTACTTACCTTGGCATTCTTTGTATCATGGTCATCGATGAATCAATGCAATGACCCATCTTGTACTTTCTATTCACCACAACATTTATGTTACAATGCCTTCTCCACTATTAAAGTAAAAGTACTGAAATACTTTGGGGCTCATATCCCATACTACCAGAACTGTACTTCTACTTTCCAGCTATCCTTAATATCTTGTGGAGATGTTGACCCAAACCCAGGTCCTACCCCTGAAATTAGTAGACAAAAGTTATATTTGCCATCAAAGGATCAGTGCTTGCCTAATCCAGTCGGCCATCAGTACTGTGGTCCTACCCATTTATGCAATAATTCTCAGAAGTTATTACTTGATTATGACGTCTGGAATAGGATTCACAGCTTGGGAATCGCATGTAAACGCAAAACCCATCGCGGTTCAAAGGGCCGTTCAAGGAAATATAAAATAATGCCTTGTAGCAACCTCATGAATGTTGAATACGAACATAATCCGCTCACCGAAACACATGTAACTGTTAGTGACCCAGAGAAACGACAGATCCCGGTAATCGTTCGCCCCCGCATTCTTAAGTCTAAAAGGAGAAATGAAAGAATGAGTATTAACAAGGTACTACTCACCCCTCAACCAGAAAAGCTACCTGACCATTCTATGCAGCCCCTGCTACCTACCATCTTCTTAACTAATGCTCGTTCCCTCAACAACAAAATGGATGAATTTGAACTTATCATCAAACACAATACAGTTGATCTTGCAGTGGTTACAGAAACTTGGCTAAATGATTCTTCTCTAGGAGCTGCGATGTCTCTGGCTATCAGCGACACTGCAAAAATAGATGCGACAAACGTGGTGGTGGTGTAGCCATCTTTGCCTCTGACAGTTTGGCAGTTCGCCACCTACCAAGTCACACCTGTCAATATGAGTGTCTCTGGCTCAGTATTGATCTTGGACAAACCAGAAGCAGTATCAGAAACATCTATGTTGGCGTTGTCTACTACCCTCCTGCAGCACCATATAGCGCACAACTTTTAGAGCATATTCAACATGTCATCGACCATATCCGAACCATAGATGTCTCTGCAGTCATCATTCTCCTTGGGGACTTTAATGATCTTCAGACTGAATCCTTAACAAGTCAATGATCTTCAGACTGAATCCTTAACAAGTGATTTGAACCTCACACAGATTATACAGTTTCCTACCCGTAGAGATTCAATCCTGTACAAAGTTTTCACCAACTCGGCAAGCCTCTTAAACCCCCCCCCCCCCCCCGGGGGGGGGTACTCACGTATATTGGGTATACAGGGATGTGTCGCTGGGAAGGGTGACTTTTTGAAGAAAGATCCTTAGACATGGGTCCCCTTTTCATTAAAAAGATCCTTAGACATGGGTCCCATTTTCCCCAAAAAAATCCTTAGACATGGGTCTCTTGTCCCGGCTCTTATCATTTGTTTCATTCCTCTCTTTTCTCCCTCATTTGTCCGGGAAATCCTTAGACACGGGTCCATTTTTAACAAAAAATCCTTAGACATGGGTGCCTATTTACAGCAAAAGGACCCTTGGATGTGGGTATGGGTCTGGAGTTCTCAGCCGCACACCCCCGTCTGATTATAATCTGAGTACCCCCCCCCCCGGGCTTAAACCTGCCAAGTAGACTTGCCCCCCTTGGAAACAGCGACCATTGCTCCATCTTGTTGAAGCCAATTCATGAACTAGTTAGAAAGGACCAAAGTGATGTACTTTCCCGCCCTCTCAAAGACTCTTCCATTAGACAATTTTGTCAATGGATTGTTAACCATGGTTGGGATAATGTATATTCTCAGTTGTCAAGCAATGATGCTGTCAGTGTTTTCAATAGTGTACTGAATAGTGCTTACATAGAGCATTTCCCCCATCTAAGTCTGTGCTCAACAATAAAGACAAACCTTGGATGACTTGTAAAATCAAGCAACTCTTAAAGTATAGGGATAAGGCTCATAAAGAGAATGACCATACTAAATGGGCTTCTCTGGTGCAATCAGAAATCAGTAAAGCCAAAGCTAATTATTACAACCAAACTATACAGGATCTGAAGAGTTGCCAACCAGCGAAGTGGCATAAACACATTAGAAATTATGTAAACTTGGTAATAAGAGAGTTACTAAACCTGGTGCTGACAACGATCCAGTTGGTACAGCATCAGCCATCAATACCCACTTTGCGACAATATGCAATCAATTACCACCTCTTGATCTTAACTTACTCCCGGCATACCTACCTGCGAATTCCTCTCTACCTACCATCTATCGGGGACAAATTTTATCTGCTCTGAGAAAATTAAAACCCAATAAATCACTCCATCGCAATGACTTACCTACTCGCCTAGTCAAGGAGTTTGCTGTGGAACTCGCAGAACCTTTGACATACCTTTTCAATAAATGCTTACTAGAAGGCATTTTCCCAAAGGATTGGAAAACATCGTGCATCACTCCTGTACCGAAGGACAAAGAAATAAGCTCCTTTGATCAGCTAAGGCCTATATCTCTCACCCCGTTGTTCTCGAGAGTACTTGAATCATTTATCGCAAAGTGGGTAGTGGAGGATATATCAAACCATGTTGATAAGAAACAGTTTGGGAATGTCAAGGGTTGTTCAACTACACACTACCTTGTCCACTTGCTCAAGTTCGTGTTGGAAGGCCTTGATAAACCTGGCCATTATGCCTATCTTACTACCATTGACTTTACTAAGGCCTTTGATAGGGTAAATCATTCAGTTGTAGTTAAGAAGCTTATCCTGTAGGTGTACGCAGATCGATCATCCCAATTATTTGCAGCTTCCTAACTGCACGTACTCAGAGCACCAAAGTCTGTAATTACTACTCTCCTCATCTAGAGGTATCCTGTGGCGTACCACAGGGTACCAAGTTAGGTCCGGTTTTGTTTCTGATTCATGTTAATGATGCTGTAAATGATTGGGAGGCTCGATGGGAATATGTTGATGATTTGACACTTGGAGAAATTGTGAAGCGTAATGCTGACCCCACACTGCAATCTGTATTAGATCATCTTTCAATATGGTGTAGTGATAATGACGTGCTCCCCAAACCATCCAAATGTAACCTCATGACCATATCATATTTAAGGAACTTAAACCCCAGGACCGACTTCCAGCTTAACTCAACCCAACTCAATGTTGTTCAAAATCTCAAACTACTCGGAATCACAATTCAGAATGATCTAAAATGGAACTTACATATCTCAGATATTGTGTCAAAAGCATCCAGAAGATTGTACACACTATGTATCCTTAGAAAATCTGATGGATATGGTAACTGTCTACACTACGTACATAAGACCCATACTCGAATACGGTTCCCCTGTTTGGCACACCTCAATTACCCTAAATGAGACTAATAAATTGGAATTTGTTCAAAAGCGGGCCCTCAAAATAATTGTAGGCTATAACGTGACTTATGCCAATGCCCTTGCCATAACTAAACTCACCACTCTATCTGATAGAAGAGATTCCCTTTTGCTAAGCTTTGGACAAAAACTCAAAAACTCTGACCACCACAAACACCTTCTTCCCGTCCCTAGATCTAATACAAATGTAAGACAGCTTCGTAACATGACTGGGATCCCTACAATTAAATGCAATACAGAACGATATCGAAAATCCACCATCTCTCACCTTGCCAGAATCTTGAAATAACTCCCCCCCCCCCCACGCTTTGCATCCCAAACCTTTTCCCTTCTCAGATTGCATGTCTAGATGTAATGGCTCATTTTGCATGGTTGTGGCTTCCTATCTGACTTGGTTATATTTATGTATTCCTTCCAAATCGTCTCCTTTCTCACTTTCTATCTCCTTCTTTCTTTCTTTCCCTTCCCCTCCTCTTTCCTATTCCTGACTTTTTTTTCTTTCTCTGACTTTTCACACTAGTTATCTTATTATTTGTGTAGCGTAAGTCTTTGTATCTTTGTTTTGCTTCCAATTATGTATTTTTTAAAATATATTTGATGCGATTCTATTGTATATATGTTCATGCATATCTGATTGTAAATTGACCCCTTCAGCATTGCTGCTGGTCAATCAACATATACCAATAAATAATAATAATAATAATAATAATAATAAATGAAAACTGCAATAGACGATATCAGAAATTCAACTAACCCTTCGGTAAATATTCCTTTCATCTCTTGTAGATTTTATGATGCATTAGCTTTTAGTGCTTGAACACACGTTTTGTATGCGCGATGGTTTCATAAAATAGAGCATATTCTATAGTTACCTTTGCTGATATGAGAAGAAGATGACATATGATATGCTATATCTGTTAAGGTTTAAAGAAGAGGCAATAGCTGGAATACTTAGCTTATGGGGCAAGGTTGACTAAACTTTCGAACTTTACAATTGCAAATATAGTGAAGACCAGTGAAGACTTTTATGCGCTTAAACAAACAATAGCAATGCATTCACACACACACGCACGCACGCACACACGCCCACACACACACACACACACACGTTAATATCAATATACCAAACACCATTTATGTAATGCATGGTAAGAGAGCAATAATTGAGATAGTAGATAAATGCCTTGCTCAAGGACGTGAATGCCTTACCGGGGATCGAACCCGCGATCTTCGCATACCTAGTCAAGTGTTGAAACCACTTGACTCGACACCTCTACACCTGAAAGAAATACAACCACGCACATGCACCTCACCTTAATAATCCGGTCTCTCTTTTCATTCTTATTTCCATATAATTAATCTAATGTAGTTTTCAGTGTTGTTATTTCTTTTTCTAACTCAAACGTTAATGCTCTTTATTTTGCTAGTAATAATCGAAAATGTTTGTTTTATTGTCAATTATTTTGTATATAGTTAATTGCAAAATAGTTATTGGTATATACTTGAATAATGAAAATGAAAATGTTATAAAAAAACTAAATATGAATCTGAATCTGAAGTATTTTTTATTTAAAAATGAGAAAAATAGTACATCGTATATAGCAGTCAGTCACTTTGTGCGTTAATTTATTGACAATAATAGATGGTATCAACTTTCCGGAACTATTTACTATTATCAGTATATGAATTTATCTTAGTCTGGTGATCACGGTTCAGTATCTTGAATGCCTACAAAATTTCATGTCCCGCTTAATTCCTTAACAGTTGTGATTGTACTTGGCATGATATCTGCTCAGTATAGTAGATACATATCAGTACCCAGTCGCTTTACAA
The DNA here is from genome assembly GCA_025618425.1 of Heliocidaris tuberculata. Lineage (NCBI taxonomy): Eukaryota > Metazoa > Echinodermata > Echinoidea > Camarodonta > Echinometridae > Heliocidaris > Heliocidaris tuberculata. The sequence continues at coordinate 1,770,929 of CM046837.1, forward strand.
TTTCTTTTACATAGATCTAATATTTCCCAAGAAATTGAAACGAACTGCACATTTCAACTTATCAATGAATTTCTATGATCATTTCAGTATCATTCTATAAATATAGTCTTCTCATTAAATACAAATCAATTTCGAAACAGTTCTTTTTTATCAGTGGCAGATTTTCCAAAAAGTGTTTTATTGGCAATATCCATTATGCAAATGAAACCAATTGTAAACACAGATGGACAGGAAGTCCCTCTCTTGGCCAAAATCACATGAAAAGGGTAGGGTAGTTGCCATGGTAATTATATCAGCATCACCCATCTCTAGTATGAAGGAGGCTATGTGCCTTTTCTACTCCCGGTGCAGATGATTATCACCGGCAAGCTTCTATTGCCTCCCCTCTTACAATGCATGAGTTTAACACGAACATTTTAACCCTTTGCCTTTGCCGGGTGATCCCTGTATTAAGCCTATAGGAATTTCAAAATTCAGTAGTCATCAGGTTAAATGATAAACAATGTATATTAAATAATTTCTAAGATATTTAGTAGAGTTGCACATATAAAAAAAGCAAATGGACCTGTCAGTTTACTGCTTGATATTAAAGTAGAAGGTTTAATAATATTCAGTCGAATTTATGACACTTCATTTGTCATGACAACAGGTTAAAAAGAAATTCGAAACCGAGAACAAAAGGAGAATCTATAAAACAAACATGACAGCTATTTCTGAGGGAGTTATTCTGTGAATATTAATATTGATGTAGGCGTGACTCAGATTCATACTTCGGTCAATGACATAATATGGAAAGCCCCCGGCCGTATGTTAAAACAATCGGAAGTCTAGCGAAATGTACATTTGCTCCAGAAAGCAAGCCTTTTATTGCCTATTGCAAAATCCGTCATTTCCGTGTTTGTGTTTTGTATATATAGATGAATAAATATAATCACTCAAATCCTTTTATTAATAGTCATGATAGTAGAAAAACAAAAGGGATCGATTTTATATGACGGATGCTTATATTCTTTTGCAACAGTTACCATAACTTAACTGTGAGGAATATTGTTTTTTATATGCAGAGTATTTAACCCCCCCACACACACACACACACACACGCCCACACAAAGGTTATAATCATGGCACTTGACTTGTGTCACATTAATTTGGTAACGGTAATAATTAGTTTAAACAGTGTCTAGATTTGATAGATTTTGATACTGTTAATGAAGAGTTCAACTCCACAACGGAATGCAGGTTGCATAAAGATTGATCCTTCCTTCTGGTGCTCATCTGCACTCTCTCGCCTTGCTTTCTACCATTCTTTTAACATAGATCTTATTGGATAGTTTGTAACCGTGTTCAACTCATACTAAATAAAATATTCCAACGAATTCTAAATATAGCAGTGATTGAATATTACTTATTCATGAAAGGAAGTTCGTATCAGGTTTGGAAATGTGCACTAAATGAACCAATAAGGAAGGCTAGGTAAAGGTGATTTGATAGAGAAGGGGGTGGGCAGGGGGAAGAGGGTTATTAGAATACATGTAAGGTGAAGCATGAACAGAGATTCAGTAACAAAGAAAGTGATCAATTTAGGGATGTAAAGCATCCATGAGAAATGATAACACGAGGAATTCTAAGAATCAATGGTACAGGTAAAATGGAGGGGAGAATAGGTCAACATTCGGAAATCATGAGTGATTATTAGTGCTTTTCAAAATAGAGTAACGAACATCATTGGCATGTTTGTACAAAATAGTTCCCTTCATTAATGTTGCCTCCTTTCCATTTCTGTAATGATAAAGGAAATTTTGCAACTGAAGCATTGGTAAAACGATTCACTCCCGTCAATATAATATGCACGACTTTCTTTGAATTGCTCCCTTGTATCGCAGACATTACGCCAGCAAACCTCATGTGGCCGGAACACCTGCCGATCTAGAAGGAGCTGAAGATATCATCAAGACTTGGTTAGACCAGGGCCTAGACTCTGCTAGACTAGTCCCATACAAGGTCTACCTACAACATCCTCCATCTCCAGACGATGAGCTTGCCAATAAGGTAATCGTTTAATTGTCCTATAGATTCGAGAAACCACTAACAAAATAGTGATGTAATCTACCAATAAACAATTGAACGTTCAAATGCACAATCAACCACAATAGCAGCACCCCTGGGAGCATGGGGGGGGGGGGGGGGGCTGCAGGTCACCCCATTCCTAAGGATATTTAACAAAAAGTGTCCTATTAAAGGCCAAGTCCACACTAATATTAAGTTGCTTTGAATAAATAAAGTAAAATTAAACAAGCATAACAGTGAAAATTTTATTGAAATCGGATGTAAAATAAGAAAGTTACGGTATTTTAAAGTTTTGCATCATTTCTTGAAACAGTGATATACATAACATGGGCGGTATTCTAATGAGTGAACCGATGATGTCACACACTCACTTTTCCTTATGTATTTTATTATATGAAATATCACGTATTTCAATTTTTTGCTTCAATAATGTAAAACATGGTTTGACCCCTCATGGAACTTGTAAAATCATCATTATTGTATCTTATTTTGATACAAGGGAGAGATTCTTTATTATCACATCCATAAAAATTGAAATATTTGAAATTTCATTTAATAAAATACAGAAGGAAAAGTGAGTGTGTGACATCATCGCACAGTGGGCCAGAATGGCTCCAAAGTGCGCCAAAATTCATATTCACTGAGTTTTACCTAAAATTTGAATTTAAATGATGGGTCTATGGATTTTCAGACCCTTAGAATCCAATGAAAATATTTTCAAATACCTATGAGGTCATTAAAATACCGATTTCTGATTAGCTACCAAAATCCAATGGAAAATAACACATTTCTCGTATTACAATGATTTTCCTACTTCAGAAAATTGATAATGCGAGCTCTAAGCTTGTATATCAGAAAGTGAAAAAGGTGTTAACTTAAAGCTCAGGCAATATGGTACATAAGAGAGACTTAAATGGGGCGCCCTACTGGAAAATATTTGAAATAATGAGAAATTTGCAATGTATTGCAAAGTATGATGTCATCACTTGAAAGTAAATATTGATAATGCATATACTAATAAAATAATAATATTCAGCTAACTAAAAAATGAGTTATTAAATTTAGTTATTAGTTATTAGTTATTAAAGTTTTAAAAAATGAAAGAGCGCCCTCTGTAGCATTGATAACTTTGCGAAAGAGAAACGTACCTGTATCACTAAAAAGTAATTCTGTAGGTACTATCGAGTTATCAAAATCATAATACTGACTTATAAAGTCCATGCATATTCTAAGTCCTTTTGCCCTATTGTTTATATTGTGAGAAGAGTGAATTATTTCGAAAAGCCTTCGCCTTGAAATGTTCACTGAAGCCCTTGTGAATTACTCAGAATGTTGGGTCTGTTTAAAAAAAAAGAAAGATAGAGAACATTTTGAGAGCTTTTTTGGTGTTAGACATATTATGATACAAATTATACTTTCTCCAATGGTTTCAAAATTCTATGAATTATAAACAACCGGTATGAATTTTAAACTACACGACAGTCATTAATCGCGCCCTCTCAACAATGGGTCTATATGTCCTAACTAAACAGTTCCAAAGCACTGAAGAAAAAAAAATCGAATAGTAGAGGGAAAATGTACATGTAGGTCTATACACTAATTAAAAAGAAATTACAAATAAGAAACATGCTTATAAGTTCTTGAGCAGTCGATATGAATATTCAACGAATGGGTTGATGATGTCATACCCTCACTCATCTATACAAAAATTCAAGAAATTTTCAATTTTTTCACTTAAACTGAAAAGTCGTCCATCATGTCTACACATTTTTAGACGAAATGCAATTTTGTAAGTACTTAAGGAGTATTCAGGACAGCTTAACTTTAGCTAAAATATGAAATTTTTATCATTTCTGTGTATATTATGTGTGGAAAATTGTTAGGATATGAGAGGATATGACATCAACTCTCTCAGTGAATATTCATATCAACTGTTCAAGAACTATTTTGAAGAAAAAAAAAGTGAAACTTTAAAAATTCATAACTTCCTTATTTTTCATCTAATTTACTTCAAATTTTCACTATTTTATTCAGAAATTTGTATTCTTTCTATTAAAATGAACTTCGTCTCGTCCAGGACTTGTCCTTTAACAATTTCGGGTGTCATTGATTAAGTTACGCGTTTTATAGGCACTATGCGCCATCGACTGCAGTTAATTTACCACAAAGCTCATGTCACTCTTCGCTCGAAGCCAATTTTCCATTTCGTTATTTCTTTTCAAAATGTTCCTTCTTCGAGATTTCTAGTTGCAATCACTTTTTATGTTGGTCGACAGTATACTGCCTATTTCTGTGCTAGAAAATTGCCGACAAATTGCGAGATACTACTCCCCATAGCTGTATAAATTTTTGTTATAATCTCAAAAGAAGATATAAAGATAAACAAAAGATATATTGTAAATTATCATGCGCAGATTGAACAAATTAATATACAACAAAAGTTAAAGACAATTTTCAGAATACCGATTTCATCTTAACATTGAAGATACAATTAACAACTTTCAAAATATACTTAATCTTGAATGTTTAAAATGCACTGATAATTTTGCATATTTGTACGTCATGAAACGCTAAATTTGGGGAATCTAAAAAAAATCTAAAAATGTTGTCAAGTATGTTCACAATCGATACATTGTAAATTCAAAAAGTGTTTAACGGGTGTTGAATAATGAAATTTTAGATGATGAATTTGCAGATTTTTATGTCATGAAATAAATTTGTGTGGAAAGTTTTTGCCTGACGTGTAAACATGTCGCATGTTTATAAGCATGCGACATGTTTACATGTCGCATGTTTACAATTTTGAATTCATAATAAAAAATAAACACGTTCTAACAATAAACACGTTCTAACAATAAACACACAAATGGCGAATAAACGTGTCACAGTGTTTTTATTCTGTCACAGCGGATAAACGTGTCTCAGTGTTTACTAATTAAACATTGTGACATGTTTATTGTTTTGTTCAGTGTTTAGATCTTAAACATAATGGGTGTTTATGTGACTTTGTGGTGTTTAGTATTTAAACAGTGTGAGTGATTATGGTGTAAACATTTGGTGTTTAGTCTGTACACAGTACAGGTATTTAATTTTTAAACATTGCAACCATTTAAAAGGTAAACATGTATATCTAATAAACACCTAAGGCGTGATGAAAATAAACACAGCATGTGTTTAGCTCTTAAACCCGTACAATATATAAACGCGTCGCAGTGTTTTAAATCTGTCACAGAAAAGTGTTTAGTTAGGTGTTTAGAAACTAAACAAATTTTTTTACAGTGTATATAAAGATATACAAATAGAGGAATAGATAGATAAATAGATGGACAGATAGAGGGGTGCGTGTATGAATAGGTAAATGGATAGGCCTATAGATAGAAAGATGGGTGGGATATGTGTAGATAATTAAAAATAATTAATGCACTCAAAAGGCGAGCGTAATCTTGCCTTTTGGACTTCATTCATTGAAGTAAAAAAAAAAATTGTACAGCCCAGCGCATTTTTCGAAGAAGAGAAACTTCACATTGTTTGACAAGTGTAGCTCCTTAACAGAATTCTGGCTTGGAAGCAAGGAATATTGTTTATTTATACAAAATAGGAGCATTCACGGACAGTGGAACTTAATATCAGATCTTCACCTTACCCTACATCATAACAGAAGCCTATTCTATTCATATAGCAACTGCACGAACATGAACTACATCTACTCTTAAAGGATATTAATAACAACAGGATAAGTTTTACCTTAAAAGAAGAATATAACATATTAAAACAATTTTCTCGGGATATAAAAAGTGCAAAAAGTTGAGCACCCCTTAGAATACTGAACAACACTGAACATCTTTGGCATCAAAATGTAACTGCGATGTTTGAAAGTAGAAACCAGATCAATTTAGGCAGTAGTGGTAGTCATTTCACCCGTTGATGTAAACATTTAAATCCTATCCACAGATTGTGATGAACATGACGCTCCAGTCGCCCATTCTCTTCTCATTCTCTCTTTCTCTCTTTCTTTCTTTCTTTTTTTCTCTCTCTTACTCCTTCTCCATCTCTCTCTATATCTTATTTTTCTATCTCAGTTTTCGTTTTCTGTTATGATTCCTTCCACTGTTTTGTTTCCGAACTTCATTGAGGAAACTTGGGAATCTCTTCTTGACCGACGAGTGTTCTACCACTGAAGACTGGACTAAATATTAAAATGCAATCCATATGTGGGATATTAGTTGTTTTCTGACATGTCCCATCATCTAAAACGAGCCAGAAGACTATTATTAAAAGTTTCTTTCGGTACTAATGTCAAAAAGCATATTGAACTTTTATTCTTTGTTGTGTGCTTTGCATGCGCATTTTCACGAACACAGTGCGCGCTTCTATCGCATGGAAGATTTAGTCAAAAAAAGAGGCGAACATGCGGTGGAAAATGGGTTCTTACTCAAAAAGTTGCAAAAAGTAGCAGGCAAATTTGGTAGCAGTGTAAAGCATGAACTATAAGAAAGGCGATCATGATATTTTCAGCGCGAAAATCGACCGAAATGTTGACCATCTTTGCGCTTGAAAAAAAATATGCTATTTTCCGCCCAATATTTTGTGTTTCATCCAAAATTACTTTCGAGAGGAATAAGAGTTTGTCTGTAAACTCTATCATTATTTAAAATAACTATTCTGGAATAAGCATGTTAAATTTGAAGTGCATTAAACAACCCGTTTGGCAAAAACCTTTAATAAAACGCAGTCTTGCATTTTACGCAATGCATAACGAATAATCCAAGTTTCGGGTCTTTTTGAATAAAAATGACCCACTTAAAATTGATTCCAAGAAGAAATATTGCTCAGAGATGTTCTACACGTTGTAATCTTTGCTTAGAACGTGAAAAAAAAATTGATTTTGTTTCATTGACCAAATCCCTATTTTGGCGCACTTTTGCTGACACCTGGCCCACTGTGCATCGGTTCATTCATTTGCATACCGCCCATATATCACTGTTTCATGAAATGATGCCAAACTTTAAAATGAAGGAAACTTTCTTATTTTACATCCGATTTCAGTGAAATTTTCACTGTTATGATTTTTTAATTCTACTCTATTTATTCAGATCAACTTGATATCAGTGTGGACTTGGCCTTTAAGACATTCGAAAGTTGATATTCGGGCAAAAGGCATCAGCCCCACTCGTAAAACTGTACCCGTATGCCTATGCCTGGGAGTCCTCCATCCACCCTTAAATACTATTCTGATTACTTGAGAGGGCTTTCAAATTATTATTTCGAAATTTAAGCACTCACATTCATCACTTAAAAAAAAGGTAAAAGTATACACTTTCAAAAGGATTATCTCCATAAAAGATATATATGACTCCCCCCCCCCCCTTTTTTTTTTTTACTGCATCACATATGGTGTCAAAATTAGACAGCAATAAGATCATCGTATTATTTTTTAGGTGGTAAATTATTTTCTCGCTAATTATTGGATATCATATCCAAATGTCTTTATGTATCTGAATTTAAAAACGTTATTATTACCTTGGGGTGGAATTATATAGATCAATTTGGACATTTATCGAGGAAATCTCTTAGACAAGAGGATAACAGAGCACTTTTCAACGGTATGCTTGTTATTTTGATAATCGTGTTTTATATCCAATATCCTGTCTAGATTGTATCATAGTTATGTCGACCCCATTACACACGTGATATTAAACCTTGCTTTTAACAGTTGTCAAAATATTGAGTTGTAATCATCAAAACTCTGAATCCTACAATTATATCGCATTAACTTGCTAAATTTGAAGTGAATTTTATATTGATTAACTGATGTAGTTCCTGAAAATGCATATTCAGAGAAAACGTATTAGATAATCGGTGAATCCAATAACAGAATATACAATTATGAAGAAAAAAAATCTCTCAAAGAAATGAACGGAGAGGAAAAAAAAGCGAGTATTACCAACTCTTAAACCTGTCACTATTTTGCACAATTAATGTACACACAACGTCACATATTCTATATAAATCAAACCCGACGCAGATTAAGCTAGGTCTAAGTCTATTTTAGTAAAATCACTTAAGCCGAGGCATCAGATGCCACTTCAACTCTACTGCCGTCGGGATTATAACATACGAACAAAATTGGTTTATGGGTAAAAACTCAAACATGCATTATCTTTATCTTTTATATTGTTGTATAGGTTCAGATAATCAACCCTATCAATGGGAGTGTTTTATTTACTTCATCACTCCGAGAAGATTCGTTCGGAGAGGAGGAACTGGAACAGGAAGGCATCCCTCCACCATTTAACGCATACTCAGCTACTGGTGACGTCATGGTAAGACACTTTAAAAAAAAAATCATGATAGCCTTGTTAAACACGGATCAAGTTCAAGGCAAATCCGGTTACATATATTTATTGAATGTAGATTCATTTTGGATATCCCATGTGATGAATTATGATTACTAATTACAATTGAAAGTTACAATGGAACACTTTTAGGACAAAAGTGATGTGGGATCACCGGAAAACTACACAAGTGTTTCATGATTCTGTATTTTGTCGTAAAGTAAAATCATCTGCATTTAATATTCTTTTGTTGATACTTCGTATTTAAGAATAACACTAGATTTCTTCAAGAAAGTTGTATATTACTATAATGATCATTCATTTGATGATATTACCTTCATTGTTACCATCTTAAGCTCACTACCATCATTATCATTAATATTGCCCAATGCTTTGTATCTGTGAACATCCTGAGTACTTAGTTTATCGCATTTTAGAACTTGACTTGAAATTTAAAATTCGGAAACGAGTGATATAAAAATTTGATAAATTGGTCAACCAACCTGTCAGGGTAAACGTCGGAAGAGGAATATCGAGGACAAACTCCCTCCATCTATTTTTACCCCATTCTAACTTTCACCCAATGTCCGATCATGCCAATAGAGCGTTGTTTGTTTGCTAAACCAGTTTTCTTTTCTTTTGCGAGGGTCAGAATAATTTGATGAGTTTAACACTTATTATCCAGATCACACAGTAATCATGTGTTATGTGAGAAATTATTCCTGACGTGTCCAAAACCAAGGCAAATAATTCATTAAGGTCAATGTGCATTTTAGGCATTGGTTACAAAATTAAGGAAATAGAATGTGAGGTAGTGTGGCCTGCGAAAAAATACTATTCTACTACGGAGCAGCGAAAATTCTGCTAAATCAAAAGAGAGAGAGAGAGAGAGAGAGAGAGAAGGTTATCAGCATTTTTTTTTTTTTAATTTATTTATTTTCTTTGGGGGGGGGGGGAGACTTTTTACTCAAGAATTCTCTGACAAGCAAAACAACAAAAACAAAAAACAAAAACAAAAACACCAGAATTATGCTAAAATTCTGCTAAATTGTGTCAAATTATGCCTAGCATAATGCTACATGCTAAAGCGGTCGAAATTCTGCCAGAAAGCAGAATTCTACCAACTCTGGCAACGTTGATGTGAGGGCACTGAAATCGGCGGTGGGGGGGGGGGGGATGGGACACCGGTCTGTTTGGTGGATTGGAAACGAGTTTAATAACAAGGCCACTGTTTAGCTGGAGGATGTAGAAGGCAAATCCTATCATTTTCTTTTCACATCCTTTTCCACATGTCCCTTTCCTTTCCTTTTCTATATTTTTCCTTTTTCTTTTGTCACCATTCGAGGTGGCGGGGGGGGGGGTGGCGTTTCCCGTACCCCTGTAACTAAGCCACTGTTTATCATTTCACATAGGTAAACTTCTTTTCCTTGAAATCCATTGTGTCAAAAGATACGACAGGAGTTTAAAAAACAGAGGAGTTTACTTGGAGGTTCTCAATTATCTTTAACCTCTTATTTGTTTCCTCTCCTACATCACGATAAAAAATATATATCAATTAGAAAATAATTGAATGACAGTCATGTAGCTTGCAGTTTATTAGCTAAAATCAAAGAGACCTTGTGAACATTTTTCTAGGGGCTTACGAAAACAGATGAGGATACATCTCATATCATCCGATATAAGAACCACTGTTAAGATCATCACAAGTTATCATCCTACCCATTTCCCCAGACCTGTAAATCGCTGTAAATTAGATATCAATTTATCCAATTTTCGGTGTAAAATTGTGTTACCGCGTGTGTTACACAAGGCAATGCTGTGTTTTCCTTTCGTTACACACAAAGAATGGTATTAACGTCTATGGAGTTACGAAAGCAAGTGATTCAATTTCGTGATGTTGTTAGCATGCTCAAAATAAAACGGAAACAAATAGGACAAGCTGATGTAATTGTCACAATTTCTCGCAGAATATAGCTCTTGGAAGTAGGCCTACTACTCTACTAATGGAGAAAGAAAAAGTATATAGTTTAACAAGTCATGATATTAAAGGATAGAAATGATATCTCATTTCTTCTTTACGTAGGAAAATTCAATGGCAATAAAGAGAAGTATTCGAAATAGGAACACTTATGCACCCATATTGTATTGAGTTTTGGGAAGTGTTGTTCACTCTAAACACAATCGAGTCAAATATGACTATAGAATCTAGTCAGATTTGACTAGAACGACTATTCCCACGGGCACCAGCACTATTTTTGTCAAAACTACCAGATTCGGGTTTGAAGTGAACAGAATCCTAGTCAAAATGATTGAAATCATATCGGCCCCCCACTTTCAAAAACGCTCTGCGGCCCCTGCGGAATCCTAGTAAAAATGAACAGAACCCTATTCAGAATGGCTAGAATCTGATTAAGAAAATGTGACCAGGCGATGTGGTAAAAAAAAATGACTAGACTTTTTTTTTTTTTTTAGAGTGTATGTGTTAACTATATCTGAATCATTTGCTTTTCACCTTTCCCTGCATGTATTTTTGCTGAAACCCTCAGTAACAATACAGAAATCTAACGGAAAGGGCAGAGCAAAGCGTGTATAAGAATGAGTTATGAAGATCGAATAACCTGATTCCGTGCCATCCATCAAATACTCTCACTCTTCACCTCATATCATCATTGTATGTCTCATATCCAGGGGGACCTTGTCTATGTCAACTATGGCAGACTAGAAGACTATGAGTATCTTCAGAATCATACAACAAACATCAACTTCAAGGGAAAAATCCTCATCGCAAAATACGGCATGACGGAGAGAAACACAAAGGTACAAGTGTAAACGTATAATTTGTAAGATGTTCTTGTACATGTATACACTTCTGGAATATCGCTATTGTAAGGGGTGGCGTTTGAAAATCCATAACTGTTATGAGAATTTTCAGATTACGAATTTTGCCCTTGTACTTTTCGCCATTTTGAGGAATTCTTTGTTAGAAAGTGGAAAATATCAGCTACTCGTAGGCAATTTAGCCAGACAGCCCATTCCAAATGTTCTGTTAATTTACCTAACAAGCATTTTTGTTCACACGATTCTTTGGTTTATTATACGACCTTAACTCCCTCCACAAAAACATAATGTCATACTGTTTGTAATATATATTTTTGAAAGATATAATGTAAAGAAATATTCAATTTATAGAATGTTTAATTAACGAGTCAACGACACGTTGATTAGAAACTTAACCATTTATCTGCTGCGGAAATAAGATTGGAGTTAGGTGAATCAATATTAGATTTGTGTTAACGTTCGTCTGATTATTAACAAAAGTTATTGTATTGTTGCAGGTTGTCAATGCTGAGAAGTTTGGGGCAGCCGGTCTCATCCTCTTCTCCGACCCTAAAGATCTGCCTACATATGGTTCACCACATAATGGTATACCATATCCGAAAGGATCATTTCTACCGAGGACCGCAGCACAAAGGGGGTCGATCCTGAAAGACTTTGGGGATCCACTGACTCCTGGCTACCCTGCTAAAGGTACAAGAGACTATGTTTAACATGGACTTACTTTCTGACTTATTTACCTATTTACATGTACTTACACAATACAATTGCTTTTGCTACATATTTCATTATTCGCATTTTCAGGAGAAGTGGAATGACGAGAAAAGGGGGGGGGGGGGAGGGGTGGCACGAGCACAACTACCTTTTGATCAAACTATATTAAACACCAGTACTAAAAATCACTCCTCAGCGCCTGCCTATGCATAGACATGGATTTTAGTTATTGTTATTCCTAAGAGAGTATTCTGAGTTTTATAGCTATGCACAGCACACTGTCCACTCGTCAAGAAATGCCTTTTTTTATATCGAAAACTTGACATTCAAATTACTAGTAATAGACAATATATTCCAAAACTTAAATTTCCCATTTATTGAGCATACTCTGCGAATTTTGTTTGTCTCACAGATTTTGCATATCGATCAGAATTGAACGACACTTCGATACCGAAAATACCGGTTCATCCCATCGGATATGGAGATGCTGAAAAACTTTTGAGGTGAGCATTAAATCCTATTTAGAGTTCAAAGATCCTGGCAATAAAAGCATTTCATTTTGTTTCAATTTTAAGTGAAAAGTGAATTCAAAATGACTTCACATTTGATGTCAATTTATTTCATAGCACAGAATAAGTATTTCACTTTAAGCATGTTAAGTAGCAAGAGCCGATACCGACAATGTGTAGCATAGCTGTTTCTTCGCTCTTTTTACACGTAGGCTTATGAAATATTGAAATTATTATGTGACGAGATGATTTTTTTTTCTTGCACGATCTCAAACAAAACAAAAGCAAAACTTAACCCCCGGATACCAATATGTTGTATGATATAATAAACATGGCGAATCCAGGAGCACCTGTATAGGGGGTTCGTTTTCCCCAGTTTATAACCTTTTTGTACAGAATATGGGTGTCCTGTCCCTGATAAAATTTGCGATTTTATAAAATACTTTTGAAACTAAAACGTTAATCAACCACTAAAACACTCATTTAATTCCAATGCATGAAAAATTCTTTGACTTTACTATCATAATCTTTCTTATTTGCAGCGCATTAACAGGTCCTCAGCCTGGTGAAGGATGGAACAGTGATCCAGAAACCATCTACGAAGTGGGTCCTGGGTTCAAAGATCCATACAGAGGAATGTAAGAACGTTCGTCATCTTCATCCTCAAAACTAAATATATTGTTTGTATTAACACACAATGAATAGGTTTCAATATTTTGTATTTTGCTGGACATGACTGGGTTTGTCTAAAATGAGATCGAACATGAATATTCACCGTCATACCCCATGCTGCAATCATAGGCGCTCGGGGCACGGCAGTGGGGGGGGGGGGGGGGACTGAACCTCCCCACCCCCTCTCTCCTCGGGTATTTTGAAAGTTCTGACATTCGGCCAACCAAAGAAGTGGGATGCCCGAGTATGTAATTTTTCATGGCGATTGAGCGAAGATTTAAATTTAAAAAAAAAGTATATATATATACATGTACATCCTCGCGAAAATGTGTTCGAACGCCTATCGTTAGAAATATCCAGTTAAATCGTTTTAATGCTGAAACATACAATGAGCACATAATTATCTCAAAAAAAACTTTTTTTCCATGGTGATAAAATCATATTAAGAAACTAAAGACATATCCAATTTCTTTCTTGTTTTAAATGTGTTTTATTGAATCAAAATAATCATATTTACATATGATTACAAGGTGATTAGGGATGAAAAAAATAATTCAAAAAAATCAACAAGAACAAAGTCGACCCCATGACGCCACCAAGGGGAAATACATGTCCAATTTAAAGAACATTGAATGATTTCGTGTATGTAAATCTTCAATGAAATATTATCATCTTGATTTTACCTGTCACATAAAATGTCGTCTATTCAATAGTAGTAACTATAGATGTTAATGAAAGTACCATTATTTGTATTTCTGTACATTCTTTAATACAGGAAAATACGACTGGTAGTAAACTCTATCTCTGCTCACCATTATACATACAACACTGTAGGGTTTATTAGAGGAGCTATTGAACCAGGTGAGTGTTTCAGAGATGAAATTAAAAAGAAATTATTAATTCGAAATCGCGTATTCGAACACTAGCTATTTAGAGGTAAAAACTGATATGGAGTTGAAATCAATATGCCAAATATGAGTTAGTTTACTGAGACATAAAGTATTTATTAAGCCTACTGATTAATATACCGGTGGCGATTTAGAAGTGATGGAAGAGTATTTGGCTTGTCAGATTTTTAAACATTATTGTGCTCAGAGGAAAACTGGATCCACCCGTGAGATACAGAAGATGGACTCCATTATGTTGGAGTACTTATTTTCTTTACTCAGGACGTCTTCACTTAGTTTGTGTAAGATACTTAACTTGCATGCCATGTAATTGATAAAAACATGAGTATTAAGTTACATCATAAGCGTACGAGGCAAGGGCCGGGGTGTATCCTCCTCCCCCCCCCCCCCCCCCCCCCCCCGAATTTTGAAATCACCAATATTCCGGCATCCGTCATCTTATGTGTTGGTTTATATATAGTTTTCTTTTTATATCTTTTCTAGATGACAAAATTACATTTTCACTATAATTGATAATAATGTATTGTTGTTTTTTCCCCTGCTTCCCCTGCAAAAGTGTCCATACGCCTATATACAGTATGTTGTAGATATCAGTCATATAAAAGCACAGCCTCACTAAAACATGTCCGTTTATGAAGTCATACTATTTTTTTGATAATATGGTCCTTGTCACTAACATCACGTCCCCTCTATAAATAGATCGTTACGTCATCCTTGGTAATCATCGTGATGCGTGGGCTCTAGGAGCAGTCGATCCAACCAGTGGGACAGCAACACTCATGGAAGTATCGAGAGTGTTTGGAAAACTAAAACAAGAAGGTAAAATGTTCATCTTGTCACTATGTTATGAACAATCGGGCACTCAGAAGGCAAAGGGTAGTTGCTCATGTAGATCAACTTAAAAACCCAAACTAAATTGAATAGATTGAATATATTTCTTTCCTGTAGGGTGGGTCATTTTTGTATTCTTCTCCTAAATTGTATCACATTCTCTTTAGTGCTAGACAATAGCTTCGTCATTTCTTATATTTGAAGAGTGGTTCTATTTGCTTACATTATACATGCAACCAACATACAACCTTCTTAACATTATTTTGTTTATTAAATCATGTTATATTTTCCGAATGATGATCAAAGCTAACATTTTTATTAAAACATCTACCAACCTTATAGCACTTAACTTAATCGTTAAACTTCATTTTGTAGTATTTTGTTCTGTGTGTTGAATTCTGTAATCAGTACACTTCTTTAGGCAAGTAGAGTAATATTACCAATATTAGCAATACTCACCGAAAATTAGATAATTAGGGGTGTCGATTTATCGTTAAGATTCATTATCAAAATTTGCATCTCATTCAAGGATTGATACGCTCCGTCCATAGGGCGCTTGGTAAATTATTGGGGGAAAATGCAAAGACTGTGTATCCCCGGATTCGACGCCCCTGGTGATGTAGAATACAGATTTCTAGATGATTCTGAAGTTATTTAAGATATTGCGCCTTTTTTCTCATTTGGTAGGATGGAGACCGCGAAGATCTATTATATTCTGTACATTCGCTGCAGAGGAATACGGGTTGATAGGCTCCATTGAATGGACAGAGGTAACAATGACGTTTCGCTCATATTTCCTTATTCTGAAGGATTTCAAAATAGGTCTCTAATTGATTTGAATATTGTATGTTTAAGGAATGATCCTAGTTGAGATCTTAAAAGTATATAAATTAACAATATTACTTGTCAGCGAATCACCTTGAATAATCCTGAACACGAACACGTCAATGCAGAATCGATGCTTAATATCATTTACTAGCGGGGGGGGGGGGGGGGGACACTCATCATACTAAGAGGGTTGACATGCATTTTAAATAGAGCGGGATAGGTGTTGGAGTAGAGCGTTTCATCTTTTCTGACATGACAGTTTTACCCCTCTTTCTTCCCCTTCCTTTCTCATCTTTCTCTCTCCTCCCCCCTTTTTTTTACCAGGGGGATTGCCCAAACCCCACCACATAACTACTCTACAGCGTCAATGAAAAGTAAAGAACAAATAAGTAATATTTGATAGTAAATAAATACATCTTAGCTATTTAATTTCGCAATACTGTGATTTCCTTTCAAAGGAGTTCAACCGTCTCCTAGCTGATCGCACTATTGCTTATCTAAACTTGGACATTGCTGTGGCAGGTATGTATAGGTAGTGAGATCTACAGAAAATCATGTTGATATTTTGATGTCTTTGTGCAGTATCTTAAAGATATTTCCCTGATTTCATTATCCAACAAAATTATCGGCGTTATAATAATAGACCTGTCCCGATTGAATATTTCAAAGAGCGCCACCTCTATTCGTTATTGACGCGCAAGGCATTATTCCGATCGATTGTACCCGACACTTCGATGATACTGGTAGGAAAATATTTGAAAGGAAAGTCGTATCACCCATAACCTACAAATCATGAACATAAATTCTAAAGCAAGAATTAAAGGATGTAAGGTAAATCGAGGATTAGTGAAGGAAAGAGAGCAAGAGAGAGAGAGAGAGAGAGAGAGAGAGAGAGAGGTGGGGGGGGGGGGTAAAGAAAGATAGTGAGAGAGATAGGATGCTGACATAACTCTGAAATAAATCATGGATAGGCTAATAATGTATCAGGTAAAGAAGCGACTATACTGAAAATATGCAAGATGTATTAGAATTTTCTAAATAGGTACACTGACTAAAAATGTATGGTATTCTCTTTTTCTATAGATAACCAGTTTAATTGTAGAATCAAAATGACCTGATATAATGATTTTGTTTTAGGTGGTATGTATTCATTCCCTTCTGATTTTTCATTTATTAGATTTGAAAATTTAATAAACACTTTTTTAAAATTTTGAATATGATAAAGGGACTGACAACACTATTTGGTTAGTGAGGAAGTTTTTTTTTGCCTCTCCTTAGGTAACTATGTTTTATGGACATCTGCTTCGCCTCATTTGCGACCAGTGGTCTACGCTGCTACGAAGAAGGTACTACCATTAATATATAATATCGAAAAGTCATGTATCAAAGAACGAAATAATAATAATAAAAAAAAGAAATATGTAGACGCTTTGACAGTAATTTGACGATCCTGGCATTTCACATTGTTGATGCTGATTATCGGTCAAGACGATCGGTATGCTTGTAGTGCCGAATATCGTAAAAAGAAGGTCGTAAATAATGATTTTTGCATACACACTATAAGCAGTGAAAATAATATATTAAATCGGAGAAATATTACTTTGGCATAAAATTGAATGAATCAATTTCGTATACTTCAGAAGTAAAAGAAGAGAGAGAGAGAGAGAGAGGGGGTGGGGGGGAATAGACTTACCGACATGCAGAAAGGGAGATATACTTAAACGTATAAATTGTGAAGATTGCAGATGTATTTTATTGTTATATTTTTGTCGATCCGTAGGTTCCAGATCCCGAAAATAACCGACGATCCATTTATGATTCAATGGTCGAAAGAGTGCCGGACGCCCTGGAACCACACAGACCGCTGTAAGAAAAATTCAATTCAACCTTTACTGTGATTTTTTAGGCTTGTTCATTTAACAACTACCGGTAATAATGGACTCTTTAAATTTTCATTGACTGAATTTGCGTTTACTAATTTTAGTTCATGTAAACATTTGATTTTTTTTTTTTTTTGTATGTTATGATTGTTGTTTAATATTGTATATGTAAATAGGTACTGTAAAGGCGACCCCACCACAAGCCAAGTGCTTCTTGGGACCCTCGCCTCCTTCCACCACGTTCTTTTTGTGAATGTATTTGTATTTGATTATGATTATGAGAAGGAAATAAATGTATTTTGAATCTGAAAAAAAAAATACACTCTTTTTTTTCTGCTGAGTCAAATTTAACTCGGAAATGGCGTCAGCTGGGAGTCAACTCCATCCTTGTCAAAGTGACCCGTTTTTAGAGTTCTTTTGACTCTAATTAAGTCGATTCTCAGTTGATGGCACACCATTCTGAGTCAAATTAATTCGGAAATCCGAATCTATTTAACTCAGAATAGAGTTGACTCCCAGCTGACGCCATTCAGAGTCAAATTTGACTCCACAGGAATAAGAGTGTATAGTCGTCGATTTCACGTGGGCAGTTACCTCCCAATAACTGTTGAATTCACGCCGTTTCTACAGTATCCTTCGGAGTGTTCGATTCCGATTAATACCCCGCTATCCCGAAGATGGAAAAGGTCTCTATGCAAAATGCAAAACATCGAGACGGAAAAAATCCAAACCTCTGTGAAGCTAATCGGTTGCATGAGATGCTATCGGATTAGAAGTTTTCTCACTAAAGTTAAAGTCATCGCAGTATAAAACGCAATGTGATGCAAAGATTTTAAACCGTTTTATAATTCTTTATGAAGCTCATAATGACTTAACGAAGAGGGCCGTAGCTTTGGGAGGCATTGGCCTTTCATCAAATAACACCATCAAAGGAAGTAAGTGGAGATAGGGGGAGGGGGGAGGGGGGGTGGGAGAAAGACTGGACCCTTATTCTTTATCCTGCAGGGTTCTTTCACAAGACCTATACCCCATCTCCCATTACTGGAACATGATTATATTCCTGGTTTTATATTATAGCGCTTAATATTATATCTCTAAGCTATCATCCCTGTCATTAATTTTTCATCGGCTCACAAATTAATGTACATAATAATGCTCAACTCTCTATGAACAATCTCTTAAAAGAGTTACATGAAAATTAATTCCTTCCAAAGTAGCGGCAAATTATATTCTTTTTATTTTTATTTTTCAGAGTTCGGAGAACAGCAGGAGCGAGTGATCATCGTGGTTTTATCATGAGATTAGGAATACCATTCATCATGATCTTTTACGTATGTCTTCTTTATAATTGCTTAAATAATCTTTTCTAGAGATCTTATTGTTGTATATGAAATCATTATCATTGTCAATAATTTCAAAATATTGTTTCTTTGTTTTTGTTTTTTATTTCATTGTATTGAATATGTATTATTTACAGTGTTATTTACAGTGCGACCTTGTTAAAAGTCCAGCTTAGGTACATTTTCTTAATCGAAACAAGTAAAAGTGAAATAGCATACTGCTGAAGATTTATAAAAGGATCAGTTTTACTTCCAAACAACACCAGTACTACATGGTATCAAAGCCGCTTCTTTTTTTGAAAACACTTCCAGGGTACTTACAACCGAAGCTTCTATTCGTTATATCATACGTCATATGAAACCATCCGACTGGTCGAGGAATACATTGATCCAGACTACTCGCACCATCTCGCCACGACCCGAACATTTGCCGAAATGGCCCGAATACTAGCCGATTCATTGGTGTTGCCGTTTGATGTATACTCATATTCAATAGACTTACTTTCCATGTGGTTCGACTTAAATTTTAGCGACGCATCGTTAGACCTTCAGGATCATGGAATCTCTCTTGGTAAAGATTTGAGTATCTTTTCGCCAGTCCTTCTAATAAATTTCTTTTAGTCCAGCTCACCTGGCCAACATTCATATTAATTCCAGAGATTTAGAAGATCCCATATCTATTCAAAAAGTTAAAGAGTATGAGAGAGAGAGGGGGGGGGGGGGGGGGGGGGGAGAGAGAGAGAGAGAGAGAGAGAGCCACCCCTCAGTCTAAAAAGAAAACTGAAAAAAAAAAATGAAAGAAACGTATCTGCCCACTGATAGCCAATCCTTGGGGGAAAAAAGACAGAAAACATAAACAGAGGCATATTTAGGTTATCGAACATCTAATTTCTATAATAGATGTCGATGTTTATTGAAGTGAATTTTAGACTGGGGACAAACTCTATGGTTATTCCTTTGAATACAACATTGCTCCTTACATGGTCTTTTCCTGATACCCAAATAGACCATGAAGAGGTATCGAATCAAAGGTGCACAAAACACATTCTGTAATGAAATGAAACTGTTAGAAAGGATAACGTCACATCTCTCCTATTATTGTGTTCAAGTATTTTGTTTTTCACTCTACTGTTCCAATTTACTTTCTTTTCAGAACGTCTTGAGGAAGCAGTGTATGATTTCATCCACAATTGCACTGATTTTCAAAAAAGAGTAAGCCACGTTAACAAAAGCAGGTATGATAATACACATTACTTTACTTTCAGCTCCTTGTATGAATGGCCTTCTTGATAGTTTGTCCGTATAATCTGAAGGAACTTGTCTATTATCAATGAACGATCACGTGCAGAACAACAACAAAAAATAAAAATGATGTGAGGGGTGTTACACCCCATTCAATTTTTTTTTCGGCATTCCTATAATTTTTTTAACCTGTGCGTCGGCAATTATAGAAAATCCAACCCTTTTTTCTTAACTGATAATTGTTCCCTTTTTGTTTGTTGGAAAAACTCTCTGTGACTTGTCGGTGAACTGGCCCAACGACCTCCCCTTTATCATTTTTTCCAAAATGGCGTACAGTCCCCCGTATGAAAGATAGCTACCAATTATTTATTTTTAAATGAATGCTTTACCGGAAAGGCCACATCTACATGTAAGTGTTTTCAATTTGTATACTGAAACTATATGCGGCTTATAAATTACATGTATGATTAACTTCAAGCCAAATATTAATCTCCCCAAATGTTTTAAGTAACAGTAACAGCCCTTCTTCAATGTCATTTTTTATGTTTGGGTTTCATCTTGAGAACTCATACATGTCATAATCTTTTAAGTTCTTTTCGCATAAGTAGTTCGGTCAAGACTCAATAAAAAAGGCAACAATAGAGTAGTGTTCATACTGATTTTTGATTTATGGTTGGCATTTGGTATCATTCAAATTCTAGCATACCCATTTACCCTTCAATAACACTCGTAGTACTAAGATAAGGGTATGGTTTTATTCTCCGTGACAACTCTTCTAGTAATTTGTTTTGATTTTGTTTGTTAGTCCATCAGCAGTGCGACAGATAAATGACCAGATGATGCAACTAGAAAAGGCATTTATTCAGGAGCTTCCAAACGAGAGACTTGATCGGTGTGTATGCTTCTGTTTTTCCTCTTAACCACATATTCTTAGGAGCCTCTTTAAACTTCAAAATGACTAATTTCTTTCATTCAATTAATTTAATGTCGTGTGAACAGGTGACAGTATTATTTTAAATAAATTTTCCAAACAATCCTTGATTGTATCACAAAGACTGAAAACTTAGCTTGAGGAATATTTGATAACTTTGATACTCTGGGCAGAGAAATGTTGATTAGCGCCAGGGGAACGACGAAGAGGATACGTGAGATGAAATATGTAAAATTGTAAACACGAAATAGATATTAAAAAGAAAGTAGTGAGATGAGTACATGAAGAAGAATATCCCATGCTTAAATGGGTTAAACTTTAAATTTCCATTATTTTATATCCATCTTTAAATTTCAACAGTCATGTCTTGTTCTCACCAAGATTCACTGAGTCAGGCGACGCTAAGGTCGGACCTTTCCCAGGTATCGCTGACGCATTGCACAAAATCTTCCAAGATTCAGACCAACAAGGGCGTTGGAAAGTTGTGGCGCAGCAAGTCGCCATTTTGACGCATGCGGTGGAAGCCGCATCCGCTGTGCTTAAAGATGTCACATCATGGTAAACGTGGTTGTCGCTTCTGGTTCATGACAGTAATATGTCCGTTGGACACGAAACGTCATGTGATAACGTAGGACTGCGTCAGTGACTGACACTCTTTGACGCACCATGTCATCTTTTAAACAATATCAATGTTTCGTGACATGCAAAAGACCGTTCAAGTCACTGACGCTGTCCTAACTTTAGCACATGACGCCTTGTGTGAGTCAGTCTTTACAGTGAATACAAAGTGAACAGTGCAAACATTGCGGTAAATTTCTAGCGCATGCACTAATTACCCTCATGGACTTGATTAGCGAAGGATATTGCAATCGAAATGACGCCTCGTGTTCAACGGGTATTACAGACAGTCCTACCGCCACACTGAGCTGAATCACTTGTGATACTTGGTTGCTTTGGACACATATGAAAGCAGGACGTTATTTTAGTTGACACTTAACAAGCTATTATGAATACAAACACTCATATTTTATGGATAAGCCCGATAGACAAATACTTCCTTTGTTCATTGTATATTATAATAATTGAGATAGTCTGACGCTGAATATTTAAGTATATACATTGAGAAATGAAATAAGAATGCACACCTAACATGCCTTTTAAAACGGTACAACAGCAGGGCCCTGAGGGTGTTATTTTATAACCTTTTAGGATTCAACTCTTACATCATACACCATAAAAGGTACATGTATATATACGCCCTTTGATGTTCAGTGTTTTTCGTCCAGGGTTCAGATTGGCATCTTTAAAGCTTCAAACGTGCACCTTATTGTAGAGGTGTTGTTATTGTACCGTTTGGGTGCAAATAAGAACCTTTATTTTTTAGTGCGACAACTGAGAATTAACCAACTTTCCTTTTTCATATCCGTCCAAACCGTCCTCTTCCCCCCCCCCCCCCCTTTTTTTGGACGAACAAGGTTATTTGTGATTCAGTTTTGATACTTTTCTTGAAAAGGACACAGATTGGTTTACTTCCTACCTTATTTGCGATGGAACGATGAAGTTTTTTCTCCCAGCTCATCTCTTGTAAGGGTGAAGTTTGGAGAAGATAGAAAAAAATTGCTCTGACGATATTACTTTTATTACTACATGCAGTTTGAGACAGTTATATAAATAACGAATCAGTGATAGCAGTTTGTATCCAAAATCATCAATACATTGTCAAAATTATGTATCTGTATATAGGCTGGTTGATTAAGGAGAATAGGGCCAATGTGAAGAAAAAGGAGATAATGATCTTGGAGATAAAAATCTCTTTAACTATACCCTCTTTTGAAGATATGAACGAAAGAATCAAAATCAGCTTTCAAGAAATTTATGTATATTTCTTATGGTCTAGAATGCTCATGAAATTTTAAGACGGTGGTTTATACTCTTGAGTAATAGAAAAACAGTTCATACCAATCAATCTTCTGAAAGTAAATTGAGAACGTTAACGGTTTTGTAGATATGTACATATTTGAAGCTGACATTCTGTATTTTGTAAATAGAGATATCTAAGTGCGGTTTTCACGGGGCTCACGAACGTTTTGCGAAGGACGCGAATGTCAAAAAAATGGATTCGGAAAAGTTTTATCTCCGAATATTTCGCGACATCGGATTCGTAAACTATTCGTGCGAAGTTCTCGCGACGTTTATGCGAATGTCGTGCGCACTGTTGCCGAACTGCACACGCGAAGAACGCGAACGTTCCAAGACTCTTTTGCGAACTTTTTGCGCATATTTGGCGACATATTTGAACGTTTTCTGTCTATTTCGCGAACAATGAACGCCATGAGACATTCGCGCGACATTCGTACGCACGTCGCGCGATTATCCTGTGACTAGTGTTCCGACCGATATTTGGGTAGTATATAAATGCCTTGAAAAGTATTGCCACCATCAGTTTTTGTCTAGATATCAGCCCCAAAAACATGGATGAAGAAGAAGTTTTTGATTTTGAGGAGGAAGCTCTGCTGCTTGTTGCAGTAGGTCTGTGTTTGTTTCTGACCGCTTCTCCTGTGATGCTCCTTGCACTTGCTTCCCCTCCCCAGGGATGGGGATTGTCTTTCTCTTCTTGGTGAAGGCTCGACCTCGGCTCTTTCCTTTGGGCGGCATGTTGAAATGAAGTCAGACACCCAATTCATGCGCTTTATATAGATAAGACGTTATGTCACATGGTTTGGATTTGCCACCAAATGTCTAAATACGTACGCAAAACGTTCGCAAAAAGGTCGGAAAATAATCGCGCGAACTTCGCGGCTTGCGCGAAACATTCGCAAAACTTGCGTGATCTGGTTGGGGATTTACGAAGACTTTGCGAACATCGCGCACGTTTTGCGCAGGTCCTGCGCATATGACGAAGCTTTTACGACATGTTTGCGAAAAAATCGCGCATAAAAAAACGCACCGGGATGCTGGGAACGTTCGCGAGAAATTTTAAAATTTTTAAACATTTCCATCGAACTAAAAAAACAAACAAACAAACTAAAATGCGACTGTTGGACTTTGCCATTTTTTGACATTCGCGTCCTTCGCAAAACGTTCACGAGCCCCGTTAAAACCGCACTTAACATCATTTGTAAAAGCAGTTGGTAGACCTTAGTGACATTTCTAGTTGACCTTTGATACTTGACATCGTTTCTACTATTGATCTGGCATATTTTGTAATTTTGTTGTATACATTTGGGTTGATTTTCTTATCAATATTCAGAAATTTGATTTGTACAGAAGGTTCATGGATTTTCGGCAGGCGATATGGCCTCCTTTAGATATTTTTCAGCGTTTTTTCAACACTGCCTAAACTTAGAATGATCCTAAATGCTTGATGGGTTATT
The DNA here is from genome assembly GCA_025618425.1 of Heliocidaris tuberculata. Classification (NCBI taxonomy): domain Eukaryota; kingdom Metazoa; phylum Echinodermata; class Echinoidea; order Camarodonta; family Echinometridae; genus Heliocidaris; species Heliocidaris tuberculata. The sequence goes on from CM046837.1 coordinate 1,795,395, forward strand.
GCAATGCTGTATCTCTGTGTATGAAGCTTATAGATGTTTTGTGACCATACTTGTATGTGTTATGCTAAATATACCAGTGTTTACATTACCCAGAATGAAATGAGAATTAACAAAAGGAAAATGGTAATGTATCAGCACCATCCCCCCCCCCCCTACTCTCGCCTCCTCTTGATGAGTGAAGGAATTATTTGTATATTAGTAACGAGGCCTAAAGTATCATTTTAAGGGTTTGAGTTTAGGGACTTCAAAACAATGACATAAAATTCGAAGTTAATCAACAATGCAGCTTTTGTTCATAATATGGAAGGGCATATCAGCTCATAACGTCTCCCATAAAGCTGTATAGGAGCATACCACACTGTTGGTCTGAAATTGTTTTTCCAGTTTTGCGTTTCCGCACGATTAGGACAAAGAAAGGGAATAACTTGTCGAATCTAAGGTCTCACGGCACTGTATAGAAAAACATGACAAATGTTATGTTGATTGATTACCAGTGTTTTTACAAATGTAATCGTGATTGTAAATGATATATGAAGATGCTTTTTAATAATAGAACTAATGTATTATATTTCATATATTTCATATTCAATGTTTATCATTTTGATGAGTTATAGGTTAACTACACACTAAGAAATTAGGGTGCACTTTAGGGTGCAAATATGGGCGGAGCACCCGTATATCTACTCGGTGGAATCTTGCACCCCTCCGGGTCCGCTTTGCAGAAAGCGGGGTTCAAAATTGTGCAAGCTTGAATTCTGCACCCTTCGATCAGAAGTATTAGTCTTACATGAATACCCACACCAGCATTGTTGGCACCTATGTCACACTAGAGGGTTTTCGAATGTTTCAACGTGAACGCCGTCCTAGATCCTCCCAGCTACAATGGAATGCTTTGTGTAAACTGCATACCGCGCTTTGTGCAAGAACGGCTCACCCGTCCACTTGCTTCTCCCTCGTCCACTGGTCAGATTGAGAACGCGTCCAACATGATATTGCCGTCTTCTCTAAAACGTGAACCTCGCTTCACCTACTTTGTATGCAGTTAACACAAAGGCAGTCCATTGTAGCTGGGAGGATCTAGGACGGCGTTCACGTTGACATTCGAAAACCCTCTGATATATCATGAAGTAAGACTAAATATTCAAAAGCATAGAAATAAAATAAATTAGAAAAAGAAAAAAGAAAATCCATTTTGATCAGCTTGTGTCATAAATCTGCTTAAATCCAAAAATCTCCGTAATGACGTGTTTTAAGAGAGTAACTGCGCAAAGACATGAACCGGCTTCCAGGACTAGGAACACGATGACAAAGAGAGCGGACAAAATATACAGCTCCTTATTGTAACCTCCACAATTGCTCTGGTAGACAAAAGAACATCCCTTCATTGCCATTATGTAAAATAAGTAGAACAGGTGAATATGCACGTGACACAAGTTCTACATATTTTTACATGATAGCAATGAAGGGATGTTCTTTGTCTACCAGAGCAATTATTGTAGAAGGTACAATGAGGAGCTCTATATTTTGTCCTCTTCTTTGTTCGCCATGTTCATAATGAGGCTGACAGCAACCAACGTATCGGTACTTGTAGGGCTTAAGGCTGGAAAATTTGCATAATTCACATATTCAAACTATATGGGGAGTTTATCATGGCTCATTTGATAGTTTCTTTGTCAGAAAAGTTATTTGAATAATAATACGTGGTTACATTTGATAATTCAGTCGGGATTATATCATTTTAAGTGAAAGTGTTAGTTTTACTAACTGCTATACTGTACTGATTTGTTATATGGATAGATAGTGGAGTAAATACTTTATCTTTTAAAGCTGTATGAGTAAAACGAGCTTTCGCAATGTACAATTATCAAATATCGGCGATAGCTTTTTATTGTTTGATGTTAAGCTGTGACGAGGCGAGAACTGTGATCGATTGCCATCGACGATGCGCCCTTTAGGGTGGAGTTATGAACCCAGAGGGTGCAAAAAATGCACCTTATATTGGGATGCAATTTGGAACCCCCTAGTGGTGCACATATACACCCTAAAAGGTTCAAGTCTGCACCCTAAAGAGTGCTGCTATTGTACCAACGGTCTGCACCCCTATCTATCCATATAACAAATCAGTACAGTATAGCAGTTAGTAAAACTAACACTTTCACTTAAAATGATATAATCCCGACTGAATTATCAAATGTAACCACGTATTATTATTCAAATAACTTTTCTGACAAAGAAACTATCAAATGAGCCATGATAAACTCCCCATATAGTTTGAATATGTGAATTATGCAATTTCTTAGTGTGTACTATTCGCTATTTCACTTTCGAAGATTACTAGTCCCACTGCATCCATTCTTACTGTTTGAGAAATGTTGAAATTTATCATTAAAAAAATATTTCTACTAACATTCACTGGTACAAGATACATGAAACTTTCTCTTTCGTCTGAGATTTATTTATTAAGGGGACCATTAATGCCTCTGGTTGTCTTTAGCTCCCAACGCACATGTGGATTCATATCGATAGGGTTTCAAAGCAAGTGATGAGTTTAGTCACTTATTTTCATGAAGATGGAATATCGAGGTGAAAAACTGGTTGTATTCATTATAGTCAGGTCAATATAAGGTTTGACCAAAAAAAAACAAACAAACAAACAAAAAATCAACAAAAGGTTTTTCAACGATTTTCTGGCAGTGTTTGATGTCAGGAATAACATACTAAAAATCTAAGAAAATTGGACCTTCGCGAAGTGGTTATTTTCAAAATGGCGTCCAAGATGGCCGCCAGCAGAGCTATACATATGGATAGTTTCGAAACTGGAGCGGCTTCTGATTGGTCAGTCATTTCATGGAGCTTCAAATAGTTCCCTCCCATAGAGAATGTATATGAAAGGGAACTATTGGGAGCTCCATGATCCGCCATGTTTTAAACAAAGACCACTTAACGCACAGGCATATTATCCGCGTGTCACAACTCTCTCTTTCAACGCGCTCTGGCCGCCAGCACCTAAAAATAGCTATAAATCATGACATATGCATCCTAGAGATGTAATCTGTACCTAGGTTTTGGGGGGTCGAAAAATCCATTCAGACCACTTAAAATGTGTTATGGGGGTCAGGAAACCTGAAAATCCAAGGTGGCGTCCAAAATGGCCGCCAATTTCCTAAAAATGACCGGAAGTGAGGTATTATTTGGAGTATAGAGGTAATATTCAAGACCCCAGAATATAAATGTACTTATGTTCAAAGGTGTAATATATTCTTAATCATTGGCCTGTATCGCTTTAGAAATAAAATATAAGAAAAGGGTTTAAATCAAGACATTCTAGCACGCGGTATCATCTGCTAACACTTTACAAGGGGCTGCCATTTTCTTGATGATATGGAGTTGTACATGAACCATTGGAAACCGTTCCCGTCAGAAATATATTTTTAATTCTAGAGCTAAATTGCTTCTCTTCATTACAAAACATCCCCATATATGATGGAAAATACATAACAGGTGTATACATATATTCTAAAATAAGAAATTTAGAGATTTCTTTTTAAATTCTCTGGTTTTGCTAAATAGAAATAGATTTCTTGGGCTTGCCTGGCAGAGCAGAACATAATTTATACAACGCGCATTCTGACTATTGAAGCCCATTATCTCAAAGCAGGTGAATGCATAGTTTGTCACTATTGACACTCGGGAAAGTTATCATCCATAAATTTGAATTAATTTGCTCCGTCGCGTACGTCATAGTACCAAGACAATCGATTTATATTTAGTAAAATAGTAATTTTAAAAGGAGTATAAAACACATTTTTCGTTTTTAGAATATATGTATATATCTGTTAAATATTTTAAATATCAAATGGGATTTTGTATCAGGAAGAAAGACAATTTTGCACTCGGATTAAAAATATCTTTATGTACACATCAAGAAAATGGCAGCCCCCAGGTATCGCTAGCAGACGATAAATTTTGCTGATAAAATATTGATTTATACCCATCTCGTATATTTTAATGCAAAACTACATATGGCAACAAGAAGGAATAGATAATACATCTTTGAATAAAAGCACATTTATATTTTGAGGTTAATTCCCCTTTAAAAACACATTAAGTGCTCATGGTATCTATTGATACGCGTAAAAGTATTTTAAAAAAGTACAAAGGTAGCCCTACATTCACGACGGTAACTTAAATGGCCACCATTTTAGCATCCAAGATGGCCGCCACGACCTAATAATAGCCACAAATCATGAAATGTCCGTCCTTGAAATGTAATTTTGATGTCTATACTTAGTTTTAGGGTTTATGCACGCTTGGGCTAAAACCACTTGGTCTAATTTCCAGATGGGCTACCTTCATTCAGGCTAAACCCTTTTGGTCCACTCTTCATTTGGTCTAATTTGCACTTGGTCTAATAACCAGAAGGTCTAACGACCACTTGGGCTAATTATCACTTGGTCTAATTACCATTTGGCCTAATTACCAATTCGTTTACTTTATTTTGTTGTCACTTGGTCTACTACCAGTTCGTCTAATGTCAGTTTATCTAATTCCCAGTTAGTTTAAAACTTGTTGGTCTACAGGCATTTCGTCTAAAATCCACCTGGTCTAATATCCATTTGGTCTACATGGCATTTATATGGTCTAATGTGCAGTTGGTCTAAATTCCATTTGGTCCGTTTTCCATTTAGTCTAATTGTCAGTTGGTCTAAATGCCAATTTGTCTAAACATCACTTTGGCTAATTATCACTAAGGCTAATTACTTGTTGGGCTATTCCCTTTTCGTCTACGCACCTACCTACAACACTATGCGTCATTTTGTTGGCCATCCCTGGACAGGTTGTGGCCAGAGCTTTTTGAAAGGGCCTAGGGGGCCCGGGGGAGGGGGGGGGGGTTGCTGTCCTGATTCGACTCTATCCTGAGGTGAGGTCGAAAACAAAAACAAAAAAAATACCGATATCTGTAATATGTCTTGTATACCGGGCTTGTTTATTAACTTGTATTTTTGCTAGACTCTAAATATTTACTTTTTCTGTAATCTGTAAAATTTATCTTATATTTCTGTACAGAATACTGATCTTTAATGAAAAGGAAAGAATAAAATAATACTTGAAAAAAAGAAGAAAAAGAATAGTGCAGTTGGTTGCTAATTTCACTTCCGCGCGCCGCACGAATCTAGCCCACATGAGCTTTCTACGTCTTACAGTTCTGTGCTAGATTAGTGCAGTTGGTTGCTAATTTCACTTCCGCGCGCCGCACGAATCTAGCACAGAACTGTAAGACGTAGAAAGCTCATGTGGGCTCTGAAGTATAGCCACCGGTCATACGGGATCAAGTAATATCCGCCATCTTGGTGGGTCCTCTGTTGCCGTCCGTTCGCTATTATAATACTGCAGCAATTAAGATATCCCCCGCCCGAAGCTTGATCGCTACGCTCGCTCGCACTCACTTATTGTAACTCATGGCAGTAACATAAAGTATCTATCTCTTTTACTGACAGATTGTGCTTGAAATTTAACGCTTTTACGGCATCTGCGTCATGAAATCACTGTGTAATGCAAGCACCATGCATGACCTTCAACAAGAACATATAATTTTTGGCCTCTCGCTTCCAAGTTAGGAGTAGAGCAGAATTGCATATAATGCAAAGATTAGAAAATATATCCTTAAAATTTAATGTGTGTTAAATACAATGTAGGGGTACAGCAACGTATCAAAACGCCATTTTCCATTCTTGTCTTCACCCTTTATAATTAAGTTCCCCCTTTTCCAAAAAAGGTACCCAGTTCGTTGAAACCCCAAGTCTGTGGGTCGTCTTGCCCCTCCTATGAAAATACCCTGGCACCGCCCCTAGCTTTTATTGACTACTAGCACAAACATATGTACATCGGATATCAAATAAGAAACATGAATAACAGATTATCAACCCAACAAACATAATTTGAAGTGCAATACAAAATCAGGTTCTTCTACTTAAGTCATGAAAGGAAGAGGAGACCTATGAATGTTTTAATTACTAAAAAAATAATACTAAGTAATCGATTTCAATAAACTGAATAATTAATATAATTATAAAATGTAGGGATATTGATCGATCTTGATATAAGCAGCAGCAAGGTGAATAACTCATTTAATGCACATTTACGTAGATGACTTCTTTGAAGTTTCATTTTTTGAAGTTTCATTTCCCTGTCCTTTCTCAACTTGCTACTAAATGGCCAGAAGAATAAATAGTAATTAGACCAAATGGTCATTAGACTATATGAAAATTAGACCAAATGATAAATAGCCTGACTGGTCATTAGACGAATTGGATATTAGACCAAATGGTCATTAGACCATAATCAGTTAGACTAAATGATAAGTAGCCCAACGGGTCATTAGACTAAATGGAATTAGACCAAATAACAGGTAGACCATATGGTATTAGCCAAAGTAGGTGTAGCCCAAATGGATATTAGACTATGTGGCTAGTAGACAAAATGACTGTTAGACTATTTGGAAATAGACGAAGTGAAAATTAGCCCAAATGGGTTTTAGACTAAATGGGGTTAGCCAAACTGGGTATTAGACGAATTGGTTATTAGGCCAAATGGAAATTAGACGAAATGGTAAGTAGACCAAACTGGTTGTAGACAAAATGAAGTTAGACCACGTGGAGTTCGACGAACTGATAATTAGACAAAATGGTGGTAGACCAAGCGACAGTGTACCGTTTTAGGGGGGGGGTGTCGGGAAACCCATTCAAACCACTTGGAATGTGTTATGGGAGTCAGGAAAATTCATTCAGACCACTTACAATGTGTTATGGGGGTCAGAAAACCTTTTAATCCAAAATGGTGTCCAAATTGGCAGCCAATTTTCTTTAAAATGACAGGAAGTGATGCCAAAAGATGTCATTTTTATGTCTATATTAAATGCCATCTTGGATTTCCAGGTTTCCTGACCCACATAACATATTGTAAGTGGTCTGAATGAATTTTCCTGACTCCCATAACACCTTCCAAGTGGTTTGAATGGGTTCCCGACCCCCTAAAACTAGGTATAGACATCAAAATTACATCTCAAGGACGGACATTTCATGATTTGTGGCTAATTTTAGGTCGCGGCGGCCATCTTGGATGCTAAAATGGGGCCATTTAAGGTACCGTCATGAATGTAAATCTACTCTTGTACTTTTTAAATGCTTTTACGCGTATCAATAGATATCATGAGCACTTGATGTGTTTTTAATCTTGAATATTACCTCTATACTCCAAATAATACCTCACTTCCGGTCATTTTTAGGAAATTGGCGGCCATTTTGGACGCCACCTTGGATTTTCAGGTTTCCTGACCCCCATAACACATTGTAAGTGGTCTGAATGGATTTTTCGACCCCCCAAAACCTAGGTACAGATACCAAAATTACATCTCTAGGATGCATATGTCATGATTTATAGCTATTTTTAGGTGCTGGCGGCCAGAGCGCGTTGAAAGAGAGAGTTGTGACACGCGCATAATATGCCTATGCGTAAGTGGTTTTTGTTTAAAACATGGCGGATCATGGAGCTCCCAATAGTTCCCTTTCATATACATTCTCTATGAGAGGGAACTATTTGAAGTTCCATGAATTGACTGACCAATCAGAAGCGACCTCCAGTATCGCAACTCTCCGTATGTATAGCTCTGCTGGTGGCCATCTTGGATGCCATTTTGAAAATAACCACTTTCCGAAGGTCCCATTTTCTTAGATTTTTAGTATGTTATTCCTGACATTAAACATTGCCGGAAACCGTTGAAAAACCTTTTGCTGCAATTTTTTTTTTTTTTGTTGTTGTTTTTTTTTGGGGGGGGGGGGTTGAGGTACTCTTTTCCGTAAATTGACCAGTCTATTAAGACACATTTACAAAGTTAATTATAAAACAACAAATAGAAATATAAATTCAGAGTTTTCGCATTCCTTTATCACATGCATTACCCAAAACCACTATCGAAACAGAGTAAACCTCTACAGACATACTAAATTCGCTGATGATAAAGAGCCTTATTATCCCTAAGTATGATTTCAAAGTGTGGAGGAGTTTATTAAAGTTCTTGTCATTCTTGGGTATTAGCGCTTCTACATGGTTGGAATTCAGTATAGAATCAATTGCTGAAAATCTTGATTTCTAAAAAAAAAGTTATTTTGATTGAAATTAAGATTAATGATACCAACTTTCGGAGCTGATTAATGGTGATAATACTACAACCCGTTCTTGGCATCAGACGTGTTGTATGCAGTACTCCAACCTATTATTATCTTATCTCATGTGATATTTGAAAAGAAGATATGCTTTAGAATAGATTAATCAAGTTGAAGTATAATTTATTTCAATATGACACATAATCATACATAATATACATAATTCATGATCAGTTGATAAAATGGTCGTTTCTTTGCACAATGTGAACTTTACTCATGGCAGTAAACAATGTGATATTGTTCAAGATCTAGTTAATTTGGAGTTTGAAATATTAGATATCAAATGTTAATAAACTTAAGGATTTGTGATTACAGTTCTTTAATTATGAAGAGATAGTAAGAAAGGCTACATTTAATATACTGTTAATGAATTCGAAATTTAGTATTATGGAATAAAAGCAAATATCAAGTGATCTTTTGGCCCACTGCCCTTAACTTCCAAACTGTTTATATAACACAAGGCTCTCAATTTTTATTTGTTTTTCTCTCCCCTGGAGATTAATGAATTAACGTATTTTCCATTTCAAGCGGTATAATTATCTTTTCGGTGAAAATCAATAGAAATAAAGGCAAACGATCGATTGTATTTTTGAACATCTATATAATTATGAAGGACCTGTGTAATAGTGAGTTATTGATATCGAAATCGACTTTTTACCTTAAATATTTACCGATTTCAAACAGTTTAGAATATGATATATTTTAAAGTTTTTAAACGGTTAATACAAATCGTTTAGACTTTCATATTTCGCAAAACTTTCTATTTTTCTGCGTGTGCCGGTACTTTTTAAAATTGATTAAACTCACATTTATTACGTTCTGACAAAGGATTTCTTAAATTCGAAAGGACCAATTCACAAGAATAGAAAATGCAAATTTAATATTGCAAATGCAAGCCAGCTTTCAGCGACTTGACTATCTTTCTTTCTTTTATATGAAGGGGAATGACAATATATGTATATCAAAGTCACAATGCATGTAACTTATGAATAATAATATACAGGCAAAAAATGGGGGGGGGGGGTAGCGGTATCGAGTGAAGTAAACCGTTGGATATACTTTTTTTCGATAGGCACTGAATAAAAACAAATTAATCATGCCATATAGAATCTGATAGGATCATTGGCGTAGACAGGTCCTCATAAGTAGGGGGTATGATTTCCTTCAAGGACCACACACACACACACACACACACACACACACACACACACACACACACACACACACACATATATATATATATATATATATACAGTGCGTCCCAGAAAAAACGAAACCTTAAAACAAAGGGTTACTGTGACCACACCATGTGTTCTATGACAATAATTATTTATTTTCCAACAACTAGAAGTATTATGCTTTTAAATGATACCTTGATGTCTTCCTTCTGTACATGCTTTACCGAGCAGCAGCATTTTGAAAATGACATGTAACAACTCAGTTGTGCCAGATTTGGGTAAAACCGTGAAAACGCTAGGATCACATGCGAACATGACACAAGGGAAATGCCAGCTTTAAGAGATATGATACATGAAATTCCCTCTTGTGATGACATGCATTCAATCAGAAATTCATAAAACACGGGTCAGTACCAATTTCCAGTCATGGCAGGGGTGTACGCCCCCCAATTTCATAAATCAATCAATTTCCTTCAAAAGAT